>VWZK01003954.1:95997-407270 GCA_013396935.1 Baryphthengus martii | reverse complement strand
TTTGGACTGTCTTTTAGTAGCATGCCATCAATTTTATTTAAAATATAGGAATTAAATTTTTTTTTGGATCTCTTTTTTTTTTTTTTTTTTTTTTTTCTGAGTTATGCAGTTGTACTAACAGTACCATACAGCTGAGGTTTATGTGGAGCCATTCATCATCCATAGCTTGGGATCACAGAGCACTTCACAGCCGATTACAAGGTTACACATGCAGGGAATGACACGAGCTGCCTATCTGAGGTCAAGCTTCAAGCTGGTTCCTGGGCACACCCAGAGGATGCTAAGGACTCAGGGAACGAATAGCACCTGCAGCATCAGACCTACCCTCACTCCCACTGACCCAGAAGATGTCTCTCTCTCCGAGGTATTCAGAGAGGTGGTTTTTCTGGCTCCTTGAATGCAAAACAGGCACATAGCCAAACTTAGCTCCAAATACCCCATTCCAGATTTTCTTCTGAAGTGACTTCCTTATTACTAAGACGAGCTGGGCTCTAGCACCCACTTTACAGATAACCATTTACACAAGTGGGATGAGGAACGCTGAAAACCTGTAGCCTGGCCAGATTAAAGCTGCTTCATATGATCACAGAGATGCGGAGAAGCTGCACCACCAAAGGATATAGGACCTGGAAAAAGTGCTGAATGAGAAGCTGGACATGAGCCAACAGTGCACACTTGAAGCCCAGAATGCAAATCGCATCCTGGGCTGCATCAAAAGAAGCGTGGCCAGCAGATTGAGGGAGGTGATTCTGCCACTTTACTCTGCTCTGGTCAGACCTCCCCTGGAGTGCTGTGTTCAGCTCTGGAGCCCTCAACACAAGGATCTGTTGGAGAGGGCCCAGAGGAGGCCACAAAAATGATCAGAGGGCTGGAGCACCTCTCATACCAGGTCAGGCTGAGAGAGCTGGGATTGTTCAGCCTGGAGAAGAGAAGTCTCCAGGGTGACCTTAAAGCACCCTTCCAGTACCTGAAGGGGGCCTACAGGAATGCTGGGGAGGGCCTGTTTACAAGGGCTTGTAGCAATAGGACAAGGCGCAATGGTTTTAAATTAGAGCAGGGCAGATTTAGATTGGACATTAGGAAGAAGTTCTTTACTCTGAGGGTGGTGGAACACTGGAATGGGTTGCTCAGGGAGCTGGTGGAGGCCCCATCCCTGGAGACATTCAAGGTCAGGCTTGATGAGGCTCTGTGCAATGTCGTCTAGTGGAGGATGTCCCTGCTCACTGCAGGGGATTGGAATAGATGACCTTAGAAGGGCCCTTGCAGCTGGGGGCATTCTCTGATTCTATAATTTTATGGTATCAGCCCTTTGTTTTAAGCAGGACATTACAAGAAACAGCCTCAAATCCAGACTAACAAACACCCACTGGTATACCTCTCAAGGCATCCTTCTGCAACACCACCTGCATTCTGGGCTCACCACACCCCCTCCTTGACATTGTCTGGGCTAAGACATCTCCACCAGCTGTCTCCTGGCTGTGCCTTCCTACAGCACTTCCAGAGCAGGCAGCTCTCCAGACTAAGATGAAAAGCTTTTAAGCAGGACTGTAAGTGTGAGAGGCTGTACAGCAAACCACAGCGACGGCTTCTTTTGCTTGGAGACAGTGGCCTGAGATGGACTTTGTGTTGGGAACACTGCAGTTCGTTCCTCCCCGATGGGCAGCTTGACCTCACTTGCTCTGTGCTCAGCAGCACCGAGTGCTCAGCCTTGCACCGGGCAGCCGCACCACATGCTGCTTAGCATCTCTCAAGAGTTTTTTTACATCTCTTTTGAGCTGGTATACTTGGCACTGGCTCTCAGAGCTATTTCTGCAATGATGATATAAAACCTGGCACTTATGGTTTTGTCATTCTGGGAAGCCCCTGGGGAGAAAGGCACCCCTGTGCTGAGGGTCAGCATGCTGAATTGCACCACTTTAGTCACAACGAGCCTTGGGCTGCTTGTCAGCAAGGAACCAAAAAAATCCTGCCTTTGAAGCTTGGCTCCTTTTGCTCTTTAGGTTGGGTTTGGGACAGGCAGGATTTAAGCCGCTGTCTTGCAGCTGAGTCCCCTCAGGGATGGGGAAAACACACTATTGATCCTGTTACCTCACAGCTAGTATCAGCACTACATTATTTTCTAACATCAAGTCATTTTAAGTGTCCACAATGACACAAACACATTGATTAAAAATTAAAACCAATGACAGGTCTCCCACAAACGGTACTTACTGTACCATACTTATTGTATCCTGGGAGGGGAATGAGAAAATAGCAGAGGACAGAATAATTTATAGTGATAAAATGGGTTACATTTTCATAAAAATTTTATTTTACTTTTTTTTTTTTTTAAATAATTCAATGCACTGGCAGTATAATTAATCCCTCTATGAGAGACACAAATGTACCAGTTCAACCAATATTATTTATACAGAGACATTGTGTTTAAAAACAACAAAAGTACATTTAAAATGTTTGTACATAAAGTATTACTGTTATTTCTTTTTTTTTTCTGAAGAAGGAACAAATGTAAACAAAATGCATAATTGTGCAACACGTTGGAAATACAAAGCAAAACAGGCAAGATACAATTTTATACATATAAAGCAAAAGAAATCAAACTTTTATAACTATACAACATTTCAGTAATTGCTTGACATTTTAACAGTTACCTTGGTCTGTACAAAACATCTTAACTTATACTTAAAACTTTACAAGAATAACATGCTTGGTCAGAACAAAGACACCTTGTGGAATTGCAATGCTTATTGATATG
This sequence comes from Baryphthengus martii, assembly GCA_013396935.1. Classification (NCBI taxonomy): domain Eukaryota; kingdom Metazoa; phylum Chordata; class Aves; order Coraciiformes; family Momotidae; genus Baryphthengus; species Baryphthengus martii. The sequence continues at coordinate 404,515 of VWZK01003954.1, read as the reverse complement.
GTATTTGCACACCAGAGTAAAAAAAGGCTACTTCAATAGTAAATAAGAAGTAAGAATGTAAGGTAAAGGGCCATTTAGTAAACCATAATCTAATTCCAATAGCTAATTAAGTTGCACTGCAATGCAGAAATTAAATCTGACTTTTGCTGGAAGACCATAAGGTCATAACGTTGCTCTATTTCCAGGAACCAGAAGAAAGCATATATATTTTTTCCTGATATTTTGGTTGATCATACACGCACACACGCACATACACACACGAAAGAATAAAAAAGGAAAACGTATTTGCCACAACAGCCAGAAACGGTGGGTAAAAGAACACACATAGGAAACGACTCCCAATATGGCTAGGTTAAAAACCAAGACAAGCAGAAAGAGCAAACATCCACTGAGGTTGCCAGGATTACTTTTCCTGAACCTTAATCGCTTATTTTGCCTTTTTTATTTTTTCTTTTTTCAGAAGACAGGAAGCAACTTGAATTAATAGAGTAATTTTAAAAATATCGGGAGTACTACAGTCAAAGACAAAACACAAACCAAAAAGCTCAAAACAAAGCAAAAAATAACTGAACCTTTTGACTAATTTACATGTTCTGTGATGATATGTCCTAGACCTTTTGAATATGGGGTTTAAAAAAACAGCATTTAAGATTCAGTAGAAGATATGCAATCCAGAGATGTCAAAAATACAGACAGGAATAAATTATACAATATTTTATGGAATTACAAGGACTGTCAGTTTGGATAAAATGTACATAATTTTTAAGTGTCCTCAGATGATACATATGGCTAAAACTAAACTCCTGCTAACGTATTCCACGCCTGATTCCGCAATCTGTGTCTGTGGACTTCAGTGGAGCAACCTGCCGATTAGGATGCTCGGGGAAGAACGGCAGAATTGGGCCTAGATAAATATTTGCCGTGACTTTTAAACGTACAAAAACCATTTGGCTTAGAAAAACCACTTTAGCCTGCTGCCATGTCTTTGAACTAACGTAACAGATTCCATCTCTAGACTGAGAGCATTTATGACGCGTTTGAATTTGTTTGCCATTTTTCTATTCAAGCTAATACTGATGCCAGTAAATATTTAAACGCAGGGGTAACGGAATTGCAACATGCCTTTTAGTTAAAACGAAAACATATGCAAGCCTAGACGGCAGGCAGAAATGACTCTCCAATTCTTTTAGCAGGGATTATCTGGTGCTGAATCAGAAGAGTTCAATATATACCCAGCTTCAGGATGCATTTGTAAGGCTGCATGAGAGCAGACAGCACAGTACGGAAAGGGAGAGGACTAGTTTTTCAGCTGGCGTAAATCAGCACTGACATCTACGGAGCTACTTAGCAGCACATCAGCTAAAGCTTTGGCCCACAGTCATCAGAAACATACAACCATCATTTACTCCGTATGTAAAACTCTCAGCGGTGGAAGTGTAATCGGCATCGGATAAAAAGCTGCTCTGTTAGTCTAGTTTCTGATAATGCTTTCCCAGGCTGTGTGGTCTAAAGCAGTTTTATGATGTGCTCTATACTGCATAGCTTTGCAAAGTACGTATTTCCTTACAGACAAGGATTATGGTACGTGAATCATTTCATTGGCATGATCAGTAAAAAAGGCATGATGATAAAAGCTTTGGGAGTTTATCTGCATAGACATATATTGACAAAAATTAGTCTGGGGTTAGAAGGTTTGCTCCTCATTGTGTGCACATTGGATTAACTCCACTGAAATCAGTACTCCTATTCCAGTTTACACCAGCTGAGGAACTTGTACTCTACCTCTGTCATAAATAAAGCATGTGTGTTGTCATCCACTACTCAGTTCATTCATAAATTCAAAGGTACATGCGTCCCACCAGTGGGTCAAAGCTTCGTGCTGCCTGTAACTCCACATTATTTGTCACTGAAAACAATGGTACTTTCCCTGAGCAAGGGCTGAGTCAAAATACAGTTTGGTTGAAGAACAAGTCTGCTTGCAATTATTCCGGCACTAGTACAGAGACTCTGAACTAATTTCAGCACGGTGAGTGTTCGGCCAGAACAAAAATGGTGTAATTCCATTGAATTAACTGGGTTAATGCAACTGAAGTCCTGGTCCAATATACTTAACTCCAGTAATGTGATGCTATTTTTTGTTAACCAGCTTCTCCTTTGATAAACAGTGCTCACTGAGCTCAGCAAGACTTGCATGATTGCCGTAAGACAGCAGAATTTGGTCCCACGAGTTCCACAAGCTGAGCCAAGTTACTTTACATATGCTTAGCTCAAGGTTTGGTCCATTGGAGTTATTGTGTTCATTAAAACCATGAAATTGACCTCAGAAACTGACTTTCCTTGTAATTCTGAGAAGGAAATAAGTGAGTAGAAATGAGAACTATCTCTACTTGATGTGTTTTTCAATGGAATTACGATAGAGTGACACTCACGCAAGTGTGAGTAAACTTATATCCAGCAGAGAGAGCTTACAGAATTTGCATAGAGGGAAACTCAATTAAAATCAAAGAGGAAACCAAATCTCAAAGAGCTGCATCATCCACTCACATGGCTTTTACCACTGGCATCAGTAGGACTCAGCTAGAGTCCTGTAAGCACAAATGGTCCCGTGAATACAATTTAAATTGCAATTCTGCATATAGTGAATATTGCCTTAGTCTTATGATGCTACTGCGCGCACCGCTTCTGTCAACTCATTTGACATTTTCAGATGCAGAGCAAGTAAAAGTGAATGCTCAAATCCAAGCCCCACTTGCAGCTGCAGAGAACAAAGACCTAAAAGCAACGCAGAGCCACAGCTCTGCTGTGCTCAGGCGGTCAGGCTGGGGTCACTCAGTCCTGTTGAGCACGGCACCGGCCCCTCACCGTGCCTCCCACACACCGATAGCATGGCCAGGGCTCTGTGGGGGTTCACACTACGTAGACCTGTAGCAGTCCCAATACCCTGAGCAGGCTGAGGGCTCAGGGAGCAATGTGTGGCTCCACGACCCATGGCAGGCAAGGTCAGGTCTTTTCTGTGGCCATTCTCCAAAGCACTGAGTACACACATGGCTACTTGAGCTGGCTGCTGGGTCCCTGTGCTCGGTCTTTGCTGGAGTTGTAAGGGAAAAATAATTTAACTCTGTGGTGACTTTAGGGCAGTGACGAGCATTAGCTCTTTGTGACATGTGGGGCACCATGAGGTGGATTAAGGTCCCATATTTAGATTTTGTAGGATACCAATGGTATAGGTGTTATTTTGCAGGACATATGAACATTTATGAATCCCCTTTCTCAAGAAGCACACACAGGTTAAATTCATAACGCCAGACTATACCAACTTGAACCAGTTTCTTTAAACCACTCTTTGTATCTTTACCATTACCTAGCAAGATTAGTATCAGTGAGCTGCCTGAGGTGTTGCTACACACCCTGTGGTTCTGGGCACAGCTTATCTTTGTAGTATTTCTGTTGAAGTGCTTCCCGATGAGAGCAGGTTTGATTCTCACCTGACACCAGCTTTATGCAGTAACTTGTCTGCACCTGAATTTGCTCTCATTTCTGGCTGTAGAGCCACAGGATCCCCCTGGCTGTACGCAAGATCTGAACTCAATCTCTTTTGACTTCAACAGCTACAACCATGGGTTTAAACTGGAGTGAGATGACCAGAATCACTGATCTTGGAAGACAAAAGAAATAGACAAAACATCTTTGAAATAGAATGGCTAAAGTAAAGCTACTGAGTCCCTCAGACAGGCAGGTCTGACGAGAATACTTTAGAGAAGATGGCTACTCTGTAAGTCAGGCAGGAACATTTTGCATTCAGTAGCAGGGGGGGTGTCGATAATGAGCTTTTAGCCTATACATATAGGCTGCAAAACATCAAGTGAGAGATGTAAAATATGTCACTATATCTAGTGAGATATATCTATCTCCACCTATCTCTCATTAGACAATACAGAATGCATTGCTGTGTATAGTGCTCCGGTTATATCATGGAAATTCAAGAGGAATATGAGAAACAGGGGAATTGAGCCCTCCCAACATTAACAAGACTTGTTTTATTTGTATTTATAAAACAGTATGTAAAGTAAAGCTGGAAGATGTCATAAGGACAGTGGACTGGTTTCTCATCTTCATTCCCTTTGCCTCCTTCCCAATGCACTCCAGTGAAGTTGGGGAGATGCTGCGAGAAGTAAAAGTCCTTTGCAGGGACACCTCGGTCTGCGGGCCTGCCCACCTACAGCACATTCCTACACTTGGTTCAAAATGACAAATTAATTTTCTTTGGTGACTTGTGAAATATTTTGCCTTTCTTAAAATTTCAAGACACTAGTCTATTGCCAATGAGTTAACCTTCTGAAAAAAAACATGCTGACAGCACAGTGGGTTTTGACATCGACTTTAGGGACCACAGGACGAAGATGACTGAGTTGTTTCTACTTTCTGTCATACTTTCACTGCCTGCAAGGAGACAGCAGATGCAAACAGCACTATACACAAACTACAGAGGCACACTGTATTAATTCTGCTGCCACTCAGCAGTGGCAAGAGTGTTTTCTATTTAGGACGATCCCATCTTTTTTCCTGTGCCATGAGGTAAAGAGCAAGGACTTTCTGCAGTCTATATCCAAACCCATACATACATGTACACAAGCACACACACACACACACACGCTTGCTTCAATACTGTGTAGTGGAGTTTCTCCTTAACTCAAACCAAACAACTATATTAATACCTACATCATAATCCTAACCAGACCCATTTTTGCTATCCTCTAAGTTGCACTCACAAAATTAATAATTGGTTTCAGACAGCATTAAATACTGATAAAAATACAATGAAAATATTTCTTCCAAAGTACCTATAAACTTGTCAGTGAATCTGAACTATTATAATGAAAGAATATAACTAAAATCTGTGAAATTAAAAAAGCATAACAATTAAGTTCCAGATTCCACTTCTCAGATTTTTGTTTCTTTAGGAGGAATGAAGATCTTGATCTTTATTCTTAAAAAAACCCCACACTGATATCAACAGGCCTGTCTCTAACTTTCAAAGGAGGTCATTAGAGACAATATATTCACAGAGAGACTATTCCAAAGACCATGTCAGAAAAAGTGAAATTAAGCTATAAAAAGCAAGCTGTCAAAGTTGCCACCAACACTATCAACAAAAAGCCAATAAGCTAAACTACAATGACTAAAATGAAATAAAATGAAATAAAATAAAATAAAATAAAAAGCACAAATACTCGGCCAGACTCGGCTATCCAAACCCAACGTGAACTGTTTACATTGTTAGTTTGCTAAGTGTGGGAAGAGCAATTTGTCCTTTGAAAGCGGCCAAGGAGCAGAGCCGAGATCAGTGACCAACGGGGCATGGTCTAGAGGAACACGGTCCGTACAGGACACATCATCACAGGCCTTCCCTTCGATCCCTGCTCTCTGGAGCCAACACACATCACATGGCTGGAGATAATCACAGCACTTGGAGCAGGTTATTCTTCCTGAACACTGTCAAATACTTCACTTAGGATCCGCAGCAGCTCTTGACATGGAGGTTAAGTGCTATGTAAATGTCTCGCTTGAGCACTTAGGACTTTGGTGCCCTTGGATCTCTTTCGGATGGAGCTCCCAAATGCTTGTGTTCAGCCCTTTACTAGCATGCTCCCTTCACTGAGGAACTATTGATATTGCTCCAAACCTCCTGAAGCATGGGACGCAAATGACAGTCTTGTCAGCTCTGGCAATTTTTTATGAAGCTTGGTGTCCTTCTCAAATCCCAGCTGCAGAAATCAAGAGATTACATTACTGTCCCAGTTTATCACTATTAAAAACAAATGTATCATTTCTGGCCCTCGGCACACTTGAAAGATGCCTGAAAATATGTCATGAAATCAGTCTCAAAGCCCAGTATCCAGAAGGCAATACAAGAACAAAAAAAAAGGTATTAAAAAAACCCCAACAACCCCATGATCTGAAGCCAATCTTGTAATTTTTTGTGCTTGGTTCATGAGTTTGAATGCCTGAAGTGGGCAGTGCTAAGAGCAGAGATAGCCAATGCCCAAGTAAACACGTGCTGCTTCCCCATGGATTGAAACAAACAAACAATCTCATTTGATTAACTCTGCTGGAAGTAATATTTTAAAGGGTAAAACGATTCCACAAAGATGACATGTTGGCATTTGAAATGAGATGAATATAGCGCCTGTAAAAGTGCAATAATCCTTAATAACTAACCCAAAAGAAGCATCATCCCCAGGGATAAGACGGTAATTCACTCTACATATTTAATTTGTTTCTAAGCCGCTTTTGAAACAAGACTGCTAAATAATAAGTTGGCTTGTGATCCTGGACTTGACTGCTGGACTTATTATAATCATGCCATTGATTCAGGATACATTTCAAACTAAGTCATAGGATACAAAATCAGGTGGGCTAATTCCTTAAGCTGTTTAAGCAAAAGATTGCGAATGTGGGGTAAATTTAGAGATAGGAGTGTTTACTGCAAGCAACAGGGGAAAGATAATACATTGTCTTCACCAACAGACTGCAGCTAACTCTTTGAACAGTCTTGTGTCTGAAGATTGTATTTCAAGGCATGTCTATCCTTCACAAATGCACAGAAGTCTAGGATTTCTGTCTATATTAAAGGAACAAGTGACAACAATGCACTTAATTGAACTAAATAGTTACTGAATCTCATTAGTGAGATCCTGCAAAAAGAACGGAAAACTCTGGCTTATGATAAAACCACCCCGACACTACTTCATCTCAAGTACTCACCCTGTTCAAAAAAATAAAATACGATACTTCAACGGTTTTGTTTTTTTTTTTCTTTCAAAGAAACCCCAAAAAATCAGCAACCGCCTTTCATCTACGTTTCTGAATAGTTCTCACTGTTGTGGTTTTATTCATTAGCTACTTGGGGCCAGAATCAGCAAGACAAATGCTGTCAGATTCATGTTTCAGCCATGTTACCGAAACCCTCAGAGAACAGATAAGGGGGTATCGACCACTTCGGGAACAGGAATGTGCAGATAATACAGGATGTGCATGTTCTGCAAATGTCCTTCGCAGACAACTCTAAGCTGGATGATTTCTCTAATAATGCACCTTGGCTACATTTACCATAAAGTCTTGTGGAACAAAATACTAGGAATTATTGATTTTTAAGAAAAGGTAGTACTACAAGGAGCTAATATACAACAGCTACAGTAATATTTGTCTTAAATGTGCATTGGGCAAAGTCCTTAAACTGCTCTTATTGCAAATATCCAAGGCCTGCTCTAAAAATCGTAACAGTCTGAACCTTTTAAATGCAAATTTGTCCTATTTATCTGGTCTCATCCCAGTGAGTAGAATCCAATAACTCACCAGATTAAAGGATATACAGGATTATATAGCAGAAGGTAATTGCAATTAACTAATATCTGGATGGCATTTAATACACATATTGTATTATTTCAATGAGATGAGACAGAATAATATTTACATTGCTATAAGCATTTTCTGTTTATAGAAATGGAATTTACAGTTCAGTAAGGTACGCAGGCATTATATCAAGAATGAGATGAGACCATTTAAAGTCTTGTGAATTATTGATATAAATTCATTTTGTTTTGTTTCATGCACCAGCGCTTCTTGCAGTGGCACCAGAAGAGCAGTGCAGTTTATAACAGGGGGAAAAAAAGAAGAGAAAAGAGCAAATGTGAAATGGTGTAATTTATTCACAATTGCTTTGAAATTCTATCTGAATTGTCTCATTACTATTCACGCATTAGAGGAATGGTCCAAAACATGACAGCATGGATAAACAGATGCAGAGCTTGGAAAATAGGTAATTTGACTGAAGTATTCATGGCCATTATTAAACAAATGTTATATTGCTTTTAGGTAGATCTGGTGATTTTATTTAATTTGACATTGTTTTCAAGATAGCAAGATAATACTGTTCGTTTCTACTGCTCTGAAATGAACAAAACAGGTGAAAATTGATGCCACATGGAATTATAATGTTTCAACAGTAGCTGCTTAGTTAAATTTCTAGAGAGTTTCATGAAGACTCTGCATACACTTATTAATGGACTTTTACATACAATACCAATACTTAGAGTGTAGCAGTCCTGTTAAAAATCTGCTTTCGCTGAGTCACTATGCAAGGAGAGATTGTTCTATGAAGAAAACTCTTGGATAAGTATTTGTTTGAGACTAAACAGTAAAATGGAAAGAAAATTCACAGATATAGGAATGGCAGATAAGACTATGAAAGCTATTATTTTGAAATTGCCTAAAAACTGCAATAAATTCTGCTGCCTACTGAAATTATTAAGCCAACAATAAACAGGAAGAATGGAATATCAAAACCTCATTGCATAGTGTGTCATCAATCTTTAATGAGGCATTCCTTCTACCTTTTACCTCTTAACACCTTTGGTGATCTTACATTATGTACCTGTAAGATATTCAATGTTCTCTTTTAGAGACTAAGCCTATAGGAAGTATGAAATCTTAGGAATGTACTGTGTCAGGTAATGATGCCAGAATTAAGCGTCAAAAAGTTTTGTTCAGGTTCAGAAGACGATTTTGAATGAACAGCTCTAACTCCTACTAATTAATTTCAGAAGGGACTTCTTATATACACCCTCAGATATTTAAGACGCTTTGTACTATTTCTCAGGAATCCATATCTTCTCAAAGTGCTTTTTTGTTTTCACTTGAAGGCAGCATGGACTTAAAACAATACTGCAGGGAATGTACCGTTCCATAAAGCACATAGGATGGCAGGATCCAGGAGACACAAGGCATAGAAAATTGTCGAAAATGATTAGATGGTACAACACATACTGCTCTTGAGTCATAAGTTCCATTTATGGTGACTTCTACTTCCAATAGATAGGATATTAAAAAAGGCAATAAAAATGAAGTTACATGAATAAACTTCCAGAAATGAGTGGAGTTCCACCAGTGATCGTCTCTGCGCTGGTAGAGGTAGAAGAATGGGGATGTTATGAACAGGGCAGCAGTCACTACAACAAATGAGCCTCAATGCGGAGCCAGTGGAGTCCTTGGCGAACGTAACGAACCAGATTGGTCATACTGCTGTGTTGTGTTAAGGGTCCCATCACTGAGTCCAGATCTACAAAGAATTCTGCAACACACAAGAAACAGAAGTCATTGTTTCAGGCAATGGTACAGAAATCCACTTATTACGACGATTTCCCGCTCAATAGCAGCAGTGCAATTAGGAAGTTCTCAAGACGTTGTGCATATGAGCACATGGTCAGCAGGAGAGAGTTTAAAGAAAAGCAACAAGATATTTAAACAGAAACTGCATAATCCATGCTGGAAGTCAACCGCAACGTGGTATGAGTGGTTCCCATAGTCTTGCTCTAGGCCGGATGACCTGCACTTTCAGGTTTTTTGAGCCTAGGTTTGCTGACTGCAAGACTTAAATAGCTGGCAACAAATTATGTCAGTTCCTTTTCTGTGCTGTACCCTCTCCTGGGCATGAAGAGCTAGCCTGGATCTTGAAGAAGACCTTCCTCACTCTTTTCACCACCCTCCAATTTCTGTTATGGCCACTGCAGCAGTTTTGGCCCTCTGCTCATCCTGCTGCAGCTGTAAGTCCCAGGGGATATGTGTGGAGTGGGAGGGGAGAAGGAAGAAGAAAGGGAACACAGCATGTAGGAGATGGGAACCTATAAGGGGAAAGAAAAGATGGGTAAGGCCACTGGTATCCCATGCTGGGAAGGGTTAGCAGGAGGCTACTAAACAGAGCCATAGTGAGGAAGCAATACACCAATTTATGCCATGTCTTAGATGCTCTCTGGGTGAAAACCTGACCTAGGGCCAACAGACCTTTCCTAATTGCTTTCAATGGAGAACTGGACTGTGTCCTCTATTCTCCCACAGCTTGTTTTATTGCTCACTGGGGTGCAGGCATTCCCACGTACATAACACACTATACTTATATGAGTGGGAGCCCGCTTTCAGTTAAAGCCCCTCAGAGCTCAGATAACAACCAACAATCAAGTAACTGCTGGCTGAGCCCGTACATTCTCACCCTGTCTAAAATCCAATCTGTGGCACTCGGCCAGCCAACAATGTCTTGGCTGTAGTTCGGGAGAGTAGATGCCGGGTACAAAATCATTATCAGTACTTTCTTCAGCAAGTAAGTGCTGCTTTGACATCTTCTATCCAAGTATTGACAGCCTGACCCTGGTCAACTTGGGAGCTACAGCAGTATCAGAGCACAAAGTGATTTGGCTGGAGGCAAGCATAATGAAAGCTTAGGGCTATCACCAGTTGTGTTAAGATGCTGCAGCCAGCAGTTACTTTTAATCTTCCTTCCTCTGCCTTTTATTTCTCTCCCCCAGTGTAAAATCAATACATTTAGAAGTGAAATAATGCACTGTCTTGCTTGCATTCTGAAGAACTCATTCTGGGCTCAAATAAATAATAATTGCTTTAAACACTGAGAAGTCACCTTAAAGCCTAATTTCAGTTTAACATTTCTTGAAAAAGCTACAAGCACTGAAGCCACATATTAAGTTTACAGGTGAAAGAACAGGCCTTTGTCTCTACAGAGTTGACAGCTTTTTACTGTAGAGAAAAAGTGCTGCTATCTTTGGAAGCTTAAAAAAAATACCTGATTTTTGTAAAGTCAGCTGAGAGTTCGATGTTATAAATGGTGAACAACTCTCTAGGTGATCCAACACAAACCACCCCAAGGGTTGGCTTTGGGAAGCCTGCAGTTTAGCCTGGCCTGCTATAGATGCTGAGTTGATGACAAACTCTATCTAGTCTCCCACATGCTCTAAACTCTACCAACCAGAGGAAATTCACCCAGAAGCACATGGCAGCCTGTTCCCGCTTGGTTTTTCAAATCAGATCAGCTTGGCGGGTCACAGTTCTGCTGTTTTCCCTCTTGCTAAGCCTTTTCATTTTAATGGCACATCTTTTGTCAGGCTGACAAGAAAGGCTTCTGTCTCCTGCTCTGAGCCAGTTGGACATGAGTCGTCCAAACTGGGAGCGTGCAGGCATACTCTGAGGAGCACAAAACCTAAGCTGACAGCCGTGGACAAGGGAAGGCTTCGCATCTCCTACAATGTGGAAGAAATCTCTTGTGTCTGCATGGGCAAGACCTAAGAAACATCTATGACAGCAGTAAGACCCAGAGGTAAAGGCTATTAGACATTACAATGATGAGGAAACATTTTTATACCCGTCTCTATTAGCTCATTGGGGACATATTCTTGGGCAAGACACTCCCTGTGATTCAGAAGACAACACAAACAGAGTTGACCACAAAAAAAAAAAAAAAAAAAAAGTAGTGACTAGAACTGCTTGTTTTATTTTAAAAAAAAAAATCATTTTAATTTCAATGTGAGTTTCTTTGAGGGTTTGTGTTTGGTCTTTCTTGGTTTTTCGAGACTATTCTTATTTCAAGGTGTGTGTACGCAAATCTCATTTTTTATGATGAACTGACTGTTCAAACCTGTGAGAGAGAGGCCAAGAGACCTGTCCTTTCCCTGGGACTCAAGGCAGAGTCTGGGGTTTGCACCTATCCTTTTTGCAGTCGTGAGGCATTTATGAACTCACAGTCTCCACATGAGTGTGCCAGAGCTTGGGCACTACAGCGGCCGGTCCAGATGGCAAAGGTGGATTAGCTATGGGGAAAGGGATGATCCTGTCCTAGCCAGCAAGATGTAGGTGTTCTGAAATACTTGAGAGGTGCAGATAGTATCTACTAAAAGAATAACAGTTATAAGATTTCTCATGTCAAAAAATGTCTTAAATATGTTCTTCTGTAAATGCAATCCATCATGGAATATGACGAAGACCTGCAGAGTATCACAGCAGTTCTTACACACTTTCTTTTACAACATGAAATTTTCAAATTGGAGTTTAATTGTGTTTAAGAATGCAATCTTAAGTTGAGTATTTAATTACAAATGAGTTATTTCCAGCCAAAATGTAAAGGCAGATATGCTATAGCATGTATGATACTGATCTCTCTCCAATGATTTATAATCCTGAAATGGAATTTGAAGTAACACAAACTTTCCATTCCCTGTAACATGGCCGCAGTTTGTGTAACAAGGTATGAAAGAACAGGGCACAATCCTAGATGTCTTGCTCATGTAAGAAACCCTTATTCATGCACCCAGTCCCACTAAAGTCAAAGGGAATGCTCATCTGAATAAAGATTATTCCTATATGGCTTTGCAGAACTGGGTTTATTTGATCGTAAATCAAAACGAGAACAAAGAAGAGTGTAGTGGGGGAAAACGCAGAAAGAATCAGCAGGTTTTTTTCTCATCCAGCTCTAGGACTGATAACAGCAGTGGCTGGGTACATTTTTCGTCTGCTGGCTGAATGCCTGAGCTATTTTGATTCAATACCAAGTAGAAGATTTAACAACTCCACAACACACAGGGCTAATTACAAGAGTATCACCATCTCTTCCTCCTATCAGAGCATCCTTCTGCATTCCCACTGTAACATTCTGCAGTACATTTGACAGGGAATCACTTTCACATTTCGTGAAAATGGATGCAGCTATGGAAAAAATCCAAAATGACTGCACTGCTACTAAATTAACCGATGCGAACAAAGACAAAAAGCAGTGGGGAGGACTGGACAGAACTTCTATTATTGTTCCTCATCCAGGGATAGATCATTATGACCCACCATTCAGACATAAAACTCTATAAATCTCAAGCTTAGTTTCTCTAAATCAGTGGAAATTTGCCACTGACATTAATGGGAGTAAGATCAAACTGCATACAGCGAGCACATTTGTCAGGAAAAGTCAGCCATCTGAAATCTCAGTATAATTTAAGAGAATGAGCCAACTCACGATGAGAATATTTCCCAGTTAGGCTCTGCACCTCTAGTGTCAAAGAAAGCTTTGTCAATGATTTGTGTAAGCTGAAAGCTGGAATCTGAATAATCATGCTATCATGGGGAAGTTCACAGCTGGCCAACAATAGGCCAAATTTGTCATTTAGTTACATCTCAGCCACTCCACTATACTTGCTACAATCCAGTCACAAACTGCTTGCCAAAACTCCTTTGAAATGACTGTGGTAAAGACTTACATTTTGTTGTTAGGAATAAACAAGCAGATTTGCAATCCAGTCATAGGAAAGTCAAGGTCATGGCTTTCAGTGGACATCCCCTAATCGGACTCCTTGCATAAACATAACATCTAATGTTTGCTTATTATCCTAGCTAGCATTTTAATAGCCTTAAACCCATTGACAGAGCAGTCTGAAAATAACCTCAGTGCTCTATGAGAGGCTAAAACTGTGAACGAATTTGCAGACTCAAAAGCTCTCATCACTTGGGGCTCATGTTTGCTAAATTATTTGCCAGCTGCTCTGATAACACCATGTTCAGCGTGTGTTACACATCCCCCCTCTGTGCTTGACAAGAGAAGATATGCATTGGCTACAGTGACCAGCAAGCAGATTTGGTCTGTTTGCTCAAGCTGTCACAGTTGTGCTCTTACATGTGGTGGTTTTGGGTCTAGTTCCCCAAAACGCCTACAAGAATGGAAAGCAAGCTAAAGCTGATGAGTCAAAGGCGATAAAAAAGAAGCCAAGCGGGGCACCTTTGTTCTCCTTAGTCAGCTTGTCAGCCATGTCCCAGTGCTCGTAGCTCCGCAGGACGTTGTTGGTGATGTTGACGTGGCTGGCAGCCATGTGGTGGATGCGCTGAGGGATGGTGATGGTCCCTGCCGAGGAGGAGCCAGCGGTGCCCGTGTTGCTTCCAGAGCTGATGGGGGACGGGCTCAGGGACATGGGTGATGGTGTTTCTGTGCTCCTGCGAGAGGTAAAGGGAGAGTGAGCCCACCTCACTCACCACTTCATTGCCATCCTAAACACACTTGAAAAACTAACTGCACCCCAGTCAAGGGAGAATGTGTAGCAGTTATCTATCTCCTCGTTTTATGAGAAAGGAGAGCTTATAAACTACGAATGATTGAAAATAAAAAGGGATTTAATTCTCCCTATAAATGAACCTGTTATTTAAAAAAAATAAAAAAGTCTATCATAAAAATAGAGCAATCTTTCAGAGAAAGAAGTATCTCATAGCTGTAATGATTTTTCTACCTGCTGCCAGAAGGTGCAATGGCAGTTAGAAAACACTCAATGTGCAATATCGGCTTACTATCAAAGCATTCTGTGGAAACCACAATGACAGTTTGCTCCAAATACAGTCACCACAATAAGCAAAGTGCAAGTCTTAAAAGCACCCTGCAGAGCAGTATTAGGAGATGAGGATACTGTAGGATTATGAATATCTCTATAGGATTCTTTAAGACTGGCTATGGAGATTTGTTTCTAATTGCCTATAGTTCATCCACACGGTTTTTTACAGAGCAGTTTTAAGTTACCTCCTTAGTGCGGCACTAATGCTCTAATATAGATTTTCCTTTAATTCTAACACCAGCAATTAGAAATCACCTGCTGGCTGGAGGCAGAGTGGGGGTCAGCACAGCAAGCACATGTTTGGAGCTGTGCAGCACCAAACGCACGCATACAACTCTTCTCTTTGAAAATTTATAGAATCATAGAATTGTTTGGGTTAGAAAAGTTCTTTAAGATCATCAACTCTAACCACTAACCCAGCATCACCAAGCCCACCACTAAACCATGTCATCAAGCATCACATCCACACATCTTTTAAATACTTTCAGGGATGGTGACTCCACCACTACCGTGGCCAGTCTGTTCCAGAGCCTGACAAGCCTTCAAGTGAAGGAACTTTTCCTAATATCCTATCCAAACCTCCCCTGGCACAACTTGAGGCCATGTCCTCTTGTCCCATCACTTGTTACTTGGGAGAAGAGACCAACCCTCACCTCGCTACAACCTCCTTTCACGTAGTTATAGAGAGTGATAAAGTCTCCCCTGATCCTCCTTTTCTCCTGGCTAAAAAATCCCACTTCCCTCAGCCATTCCTCATAAGACATGCTCTTCAGTTCCCTTATCAGCTTCATTGCTCTTCTCTGGACACACTCCAGCACCTTAATGTCTTTCTTGTAGGGAGAGGCCCAAAACTGAACCCAGCATTCAAGGTGCAGCCTCACCAGTGTCGAGTACAGTGGGACAATCACTTCCCTAGTCCTGCTGGATACACTCTTCCTGATGCAGGCCAGAATGCTGCTGGCCTTCTTGGATACCTGGGCACACTGCTGGCTCACATTCAGCCAGCTGTCAATCAGCACCCCCAGGTCCCTCTCTGCTGGGCAGCTTTCCAGCCACTCAGCCCCAATCCCGTAGCGTTGCCATGGGTTGTTATGATCCAAGTGCAGGACCCAGCACTTGGCCTTGTTGAAGCCCATAGGACTGGCCTCTGCTCATTGACTCAGCCTGCCCAGAACCCTCAGTAGAGCCTCCCAAGCTTCAAGTAGATCAACACTCCCACCTAACCTGGTGTTGTCCGAAAACTTACTGAGGGTATCCTTGATCGATCCCCTGGTTCAGATTATTGATAGAGAGACTGAACAGAACTGGCCCCAATACTGAGCCCTGGGGAACACCACTTGTGACTGGTCTACAACTGGATTTAACTCCTTTCACCACGCTCTTTGGGCCCAGCCATTCAGCCAGCTTTTTATCCAGGGAAGTGTACACTCATCCAAGCTGCAAGCTGCCAGTTTCTCCAGGAGAATGCTGTGGAACATGGTGCCAAAGGCTTTACTAAACTCTAGGCAGACAACATCCACAGCCTTTCCCTCATTCACTAAGTGAATCACCTTGTCATAGAAGGAGACCAGGACAGTCAAGCAGGACTTGCCTTTCATAAACCCATGCTGACTGGGCCTGATCACCTGGTTGTCCTGTAAGTGCCATGTGATGACACTCGAGATGATCTGCTCCATGATCTTCCCCAGCCCTGAGGTCAGGTTGACATCCCCAACAAGTTCTCTGTTCCTGAACAACAGGCGTAGCAGGGAGCCTTCCTAGTTGGCTCTCTCACCAGCTGTGTCAGGACATTATCCTACACACACTCCAGGAACCTCCCGGACTGTTTCCTCTCTGCTGTGTTTTATTTCCAGCAGACGTGTGGTAAATTAAAGTCTCCCATGAGAACAAGTGGCAGTGACTGTGAGACTTCACCCAGCTGCTTATAGAATATTTTGTCCATTTCTTCATCCTGACTGGGTGGTCTATAACAGACTCCTACCATGATATCGGCCTTGCTGGCCTTCCCCCTGATTCTTACCCATAAACACTCAACCTTATTGCCACCGCCTTTAAGCTCGAGATAATCAAAACACTCCATCACATAGAGGGTTACCCCAGCACCTTTCCTTCCTTACCTATCCCTTCTGAAGAGTCAATAACCATTCACTGCAGCACTCCACTTGTGCGAGTCATCCCACCATCTTTCTGTGATCAATTTGTTTCAGTCAACAAAATTATGGGTTCCAAAAATCCCTTCTCTTGCCCCCATTTGGAACCACTTACCTAAACAAATGCATTCAATTTGCTGTGGAATGTATTTGAAACAGAGGGCTAAGGCGCTCCTGGTGCTCTCTGCGTGAAGACAAGACACCAATTCTCTGGACAGGGATGTTGCAATCCCTCTCTTGACAGGCGGTCACTGATGCCTCATGCTGTGTAACAGCATCAAGCTCTCTCAGACTCATTATGGGGCTGATCCAAACCCCAGGATAGAAAGGCTCCTCCTCGTGACTTTACAAGCCACCATCAATGGTTCTGAAGTTGCAGCATGGGCACAGGCCTGTTGTGCCGACACCCTGCAGGTGCTGCAGGACAGACTGCCACCATGGCACAGTCCTGGGCTGGAAGGCATTTATGGTAGCAGCTTTTGCTGCAGATTTTCAAGCAATGCACTGCTATTACCTGTGCTCAACAAGAGGTTCCTGTGAGACAGTCTTTTTCCAGAGCTAGAGACGTTAATTCAGCAGCTAGTAGCTTTTTACACAGCTTATGTGTTACAGTTTAAGCATATCCTACAGCACAAATGTTTGAGTTTTAAATATCAAAACATCCTGGTTATTTGACATGCCACAGTGTCTTTAATGCACAGAAGAGCTGAACTATACTAGATTAGGTGTGGGAGAAGTTAAAAATCATAAGTATCCGAGGAGACCAGGAGTATTTTGTTAGAGCCACTTACACCACGCTGACGCACTTCTGCCAAATAAAGCACATTGTTCATTGGATTTACCCTGTTGTGCGCAGCCATTATTACTGTGGTGAGTCTATTAAATCTCTCTATTTTGTGCTTTCTGTCGCTAGAGGTGGGAAACATTTCTGTAATGAAACCAGGGAAAATTTGTTTCATTGCCAGCCTGGAACTCAGGCCAACTTTGTAGATGTTCACAACCCTTTCAGACAAAAGTGGCCAGAAATTCCAGGAAGCCAAGCTGAGATTTTTGATGGTTTGAGATCCTGAGCAAACTACACTTCATGGCAATGGATAAGTTTTGCTTTGTTCAAAAAAAGATTTAAGAATACCCTGCTGTCTCCTCATTCTGAACCAGGCTGCTGATCTGTCTCCAGTGGTGCCATACCCTGATGGCGTTTGGTCTCTCCTTGTGGTGTGCGACTTCTCTTCCCATCTGGTACAAATTTGCAGCGGAATAAGAGGAAATTGTAGAGCAAGTAGCCCTGGGGAAGGGTCAGTACATACTGCCAATGGCAGCACAAGGCCTGTCACAATCCTTGGGGCCACCAGGAGACACCAAACATTCAACTCTCAGCCAGCTGAAGTCCACATCTTCTGAGACTCCAGATAGAGGGGACAGAAGACCAGAGCATGGACTGTGGTGTTTGTGTGTTGGGTCACAAGCGTCATAACAGCACAGGTACAACAGGGCCTTGTCATATTAAGTTGTTCTTACAGGTCAAGTGCTTTCTTCTCTGAATAAAAGACGGACATGTGCACTTTCAGAGCTTTCATTCCTGATCTCCAAAGTTAGTGGGAAGAGACCAATCAATTGGGTATTATGTTAGAAGCGATGCTGACTCAAGTGTTGTGTTCCTGCTGCCTATCTTGTGGCTAGACAAGAATTTTCTCCTCCAATCAAAACCCACTGATTCTAAATCCTGGGCATCTCATCAGCAACTTTCCAATAGCAAGGGAGATGTCCTCACCTGCAGACCACACACTTCATAGGGATCTATTATAGGACAGGAATAAAAGGATAATTTCTGCTCCACGAAATTTTTAGGTATAAGCCACTTCTTAAGGAATAAAAGAGGTGTAATGCTCCAAGTGGTCTATTTTGGCACTAAAACTTTATGTAAACCTTACTGCATTTTTATTGCAACACAAGGTTTCACTGACATTTAAAAACCTTGAAAAACTGGTACATATGGAATAATGTAATTTAGTAATTTCTTTTCCAATGTTAAAATATCTCTTTGGGTTTTATTTAAAGTGATCTTGTATTTCATCACTTCAGTTTGTGTTATAATCTATACTTAAATATCTATATACATACGTATTCAAAATATTTGAATGTGTTTGGTGTGTGTGTGCGTATATACGCACACCCCAAAATATTTTGAATTATCTAAGACAGTATTTTCCTTTAAGGAAAATGTTGGAATTCTCAGTTTTATACTGATTCAGAACAAAGTCTGTTTAAAAACTTCAGTGCTTTGTGTGCTAAACTTCAACCCCTTTTACAGTTTAATTACTTTGTTTCCTGGCAGGGCCTGGTAGCCATTTCTTCTTATGAATCACCAGAAAGAGACCTTTAGCAATAATAGTTTTCACCTAGGATTCAGCCTACTCAAATAAAGAAGGAAAGGAAAGTCCCCTTTCTTCACCCTGCAGGTGTATGCATGGCCAGGAGAAGGGAGCGGGAGAAATGTTTCATGTGACAATTGAAATTGCAAGATAAAGGCAAGGTTGCAGCAGCAACATACCTTCATTGAACTGCAAACCATAACTGCCCTACCCTGACTTCATATCTGAGGTGAGGGTGTTTTAACATTAGTACAAAGCCACTGATAATTGGTTGACTAAATGCATTCACATTTTCACCACTATTACGCCTTCAGTTTTATTAAACTGCACTTACCATAGATCAATGAAATATTCATTGGTCTTTCATTACTGAACGAACCATTGAAAAATCATTGCAATGAAGGTTAACTTTTCTTTGGCTTCCTGAAATGACACGATACTTGCTAGCTAATTAACAGATATTTTTATGGCCTTCACTTGACTTAAGAAGCAAACTGTCAAAGAACTCAGCACAGACTCACCATGGCTGATTTTAGATTTAAGGGAGCTTTGCACAAAGATTAAGCTGTGTTTCAGGTCTTCCTTTCCACTGGCACTGGATGACTCACATGAGTACCTGATCTAGCCCAGTGGGAGCCCCTCACCCCCATAAGCCCAAAGCAGCAGCAAGATCAGTTCTGTAGCCCAGAAGATTTTCTACCTGCTACACAGTCGAAACATACCTGTAGCTCCCAAACCACTGAGTCAGGCCCTGTTCTTTGCCTTCAGAGGCACCAAAACATTTCCCCCCTTCTTGGAACCACTTGCTCCCAGACAGAAGTATTAAGCAGAAAATACTCACTTTCCATTGCCGCCCCAAGGTGAGGGGGCCTGTGAGGCTTTTGAAGAGTTCTGTAAGTACAAAACCAACATGTCAATAAAGGTGACACAACCACATGAATACTGATGACACAAGGCTCAACACTCCCTGTTTTCATTGCAAGAGCTACAGTGCATGTAGCAGAACAGCTCTGCACATCAGTGCCCATAATTAAATGGCTGGTGGATGATTGGTAGGATCCAATCAGTAGCTTGAAGTCACTTGATGGAAGAGGGAATACAGTAAAGTTCCAGTAGAAGCAGATGTAGCTCACAAAGAAGTGGTTTAATTACCACTGAAACTTATTCTACAAAGTAAGTTCTTCAGAGTACAAATGACTTCTTATCTTTAGGGGGACCTGCAATATTTAACAAGAAACAAAAATAATTTGGGTTGATGCCTTAATGAAATTAATCCCTCTCAAGTTGCTAGGGAAGGTGGCTTGGGATTCAGATAGTAGTAGAAATTAAACTTCTAGTAAGGATCTGCTTAAATGCCCTTGTTTTTATGTATTTTATTTGCACAAAATGACTTTCCTTACCTGCTTACTCATTCTGCCTTTCACGTCTGTGTAGCACCTTGTACAACCCTGTACAAAGAGATTGCCCAGCAACAATAAAGCCCGGATTTTTCCAGTCTTGCTCAGACTGGGTGATCTTACTTACTTCCCATAAGAAGTGGTAATATCAGGACTAAAGCTATCTAAGTGTGCTCTCTGAAAACAATCACTCTGAGCTCCCTTGAAAAGAAGTCAGCATGCACAGTGAAAATTCAATCAAACTTTACAAGTTCTCTGCAAAGTATTATTGTTAATTATTACAAGATTCATCTGGTTACTGTAAGCACTATTTTGCATGTGAGGCACAGAGATTCAGTGGAGCACAGAGTAGCCCAGGGTATGGCCCAAGGTCACACAGCTGACTCTGGGAGTAAAATCTTACCCTTGACTTCTAAAACACAGCTAAACTTGCCAAAGAATGTTGATCAAAAATATTGATTTGAATCTTTTAATTGGAAATTAATCAGAACCAGTTTTGTCCACAAATGGTTTCAATTTGGAAAAAGTGGCATTTGAGAGGAAAAATATGAAAAACAATTCTGTAAAATATTCCTCTCCAGCTCTGCTGTAAACAGTGGGCTGCTTTTCACAGTTAAAACTGTGTTAAATTTTGAATAACAACTCTATTCAAACAGTTAATCTATTTCATTTGTATTACAGATCCTCGCTAGTGAACAGAGAACATTGTGCAGCAATACAAAACTAATACGTAGTTAATAGCTCCCATTCTTTTCTTTTCTCCTCCTATGCCTTTACTACAAAAAGATCCTGAACATATAATCTGTATACAGTCAAACACTACCAGCAAATGAGTTACAGTGCCCACAGCATACACACCGTAACATTAGCTGAAATACTCAGCTTCAACTGGATGCCTATAACCAGCATTCCTGATTTGTCTATTTTATTACATTTTAATTTTTTTCCTCTTATTTTCATTTACATTAAAATATATTTTCTCTGTGTGCATGCAGTACAATAGTCTCATGCTGGGCGTAGTAATATGTTCTTGGTTGTACCTATTTGCACAGCTAGAGAAAGTAAAGTGGCTTTAAGGGAGGAGAGAATCACCCCACCCCATTTTTTATTTTTTTTTTTTTTTTTTTAAGAAATCATTACTTTCTGCAGAAAAAAGGTTTATCAAATGATTTTTCTAATAAGCTTTTTTTAAGAGACAATCTACATCCATCCTGAATAAAATCTAAAGTGGAAGGAATATATTTCATGAGAATGCTGAGGCTATAAATCTGTCTAGGTCAAATCTAATTTGTTGTGCAAATCCCTGACTGAAAACTCTTGTAAGTACAACAGAAGTACTCCTAATGACTTCAAGAGCGCCTCAGTTTAAGTGGAAGATCAAGAGTAACACTACTAAAGTTACAAATTTACACCAACACAGAGGACACCAGCTAAGTCAGGACAGTGGTGGTTGCTAGCAAGAGAGTACTGGAGTTCTATAGCAGAAGGATCACTTTATCATCATTTACTTGAAAATATTACAACTGCAGTGTTAGAAGTTTTACTGGTTTGCAGTACTAATATGTCAAAGCCTGGAACAAATTCACAGAGGCTGAAAAAGACAACAAAAAAAGACTGATGGGCTGACACACCAGTATAATTACATAATTATAGAATAATATGTAGTAATAAAGTACAAGAATTAATGTATGCTTCAAACAGCATTAACCAGCAAAATATCAAAACCTTGGCAGAGCTGGAGAAAGATTCTGTTTCTCTCTTAATTTAGGAATAGTGAGGACTTGTCATTCTTACAGTGGGTAAACAGTATTTGACAAGGTAAAGCAAATCACACCAAGTCACGACAACCAGGTGATCTCTACTCGAGTCAAGGTGCAGGCAAACTTTCAAGATGTACATAAGGTAATCTGAAGTTCCACAGAAATAAAAGGAGAAATCTCCAAGTCTGCAATAAGCATCAGCAAATCTCACCAAATTTAAAATCTAAATTTAACTAAGTAGAGCCTAAATAATGGCTTTATTATGGTTCATTGGGGGTCAGTTCATAATCACTTGCATATTGAAATCCTGAAAGAATCAGTTTCCTCTACAGAAACTTGCATAAACATTACATGGTGTTGAGAATAATGTTATTTTAGTAGACTTACTGAGTATGGTCCTTTGAATCAAGTGACTAATCCAAAAATCCCCCAAATCACTCCTGTCCTCACTCCCTGGCAGCCATCCTGCCTGCATTTCCCAGGGGAGAGGTTAAATGCGGGACTTTTAAGTCATGCAGTTATACTTGTGAGAGCTCTCGGTACTGGCATGAATTTCATTTCATTTCATATCAATACATTAAACAGAATAAAGATTACCTTAAAATATTCCATCAGAGATCTGGAGTACTTCATAGCATGGTCCTTCTTTAGTTTAAACATTCTCAAGTAGAGAAGTGATAAGCATCGGTAGCTGTGGTAATTAGGAAAGGATTATGTTAATTCCATTGCTTAATGAAACCTATAAACTGTAAAAAAAAAAAAAAAAAAAAAAAGAGGCTGACCTATATTTTGCAGTTTCTGTTCTAAGGTTAGATTTTGAAACATAAGCAAATGGAGAAAGAAAAAAAAAGTGGTCAAAAGCATTAAAATCCCATCTTGATAAGAGTATAAATTAGAAGAATAAATGTTTAGTCAGCTGCTGAAGAAATCCATTAGTTATCCTTTAATAGTTTAATGGAAAACAAGAATAATGATCTTCTGTAAGCTGCTTAAGTAATTCAGCACTTTTAAAGTCCTCCTTAAGATTTCAGCTGCTTCTCTCATTGTCGCAATGAGACTTACCATAAAACTGCTAATTTCTTGTCCCCTTCTGTGGCAGAAGAGCCTGTGAAATTCTTGAGTCTCAGTGCATACCTTGTCAGAAAGGTGAGGAGAGAAGAAATTGAGAATTAAGATGTTTCCAGGAATACTAGTGACACTCTGAAAGGTAACAGCCACACATACAGAGTCTTCTTTGACTGCAATAGTTAATGGTCACATTGTTCTGTAATGAGGAGATCAATGTAAAATTCAACAGAAAGCACCATTTAAAATCTGAAGGGCTAAATTAAATCATCAACTCATTTTCGGGGCCAATGAGGTGAACTGTTCTTGGGCATATTCATGCTATTATATCCAGCTGTCTAGGCTGAGTCCTGCAAACATCTATGTTGGACAGAAGCATAAGATCTTAGCCCTGTATGTACTGTTAAGTAATAGCTTCAAAGTTCTTCTTACAAATGTTTCTTACAAGCTTTAGAAGCTTTTTTTCACTATTCTGCCCTAGTGAGGCCACATCTGGAGTACCGTGTTCAATTTCAGGCTCTTCAGTCCATGGAAGACAGGGAGAGAGTCCAGTGGAGGGCTACAAAGATGATGAGGGGACTGGAATATCTCTCTTGTGAGGAAAGGCTGAGAGAGCTGGGTTTGTTCAGCCTGGGAAAAGAGAAGACTGAGAGGGGATGTTATCAATACTTATCAATATGTAAAGGGCAGGTGTTAAGAGGATGGGGCCAGTCTCTTTTTGGTTGTTCCCAGTGATAGAACAAGGGACAATGGGCACAAACTAGAATACAGGAAAATCTGGTGAGGGTGACAGAGCCCTGGAATGGGCTGCCCGGAGAAGCTGTGGACTCTCCTTCTCTGGAGGCTTTCAAAACACGCCTGGACATGTTCCTGTGCAACCTGATGTAGGTAAACTTGCTTTAGCAGGAGGGTTGGAGTAGATGATTTCCAGAAGTCCCTTCCAACCCCTACCATTCTGTGATTCTGTGATTTTATATAGAAAACTGTTTTAAGTACAGGAAAGGTCATGTTCAAAGCCTTTTTAATTCTTGGGTCCTGTTAATTTATGAGTCTTGTGTACTTGATCTTCCCTCTCTATTTAATTACTGCTGTCCAGCATTTGGATGATCAAAGACTGAGTACTCCTACCTCCTCTCTTTTTTCTTTTTTTCTGTAACTGAGCACACTCCATTCCATTCATTTAGTCTCTTGAAAATCAATTCATCGCATAAAATCATTGTTCTGAGCCCTAATGCAATTTCACAGGTACTTGTGTTAGAATAAGTAATAGGGTTCAGTGTTGCGTAAGAAAGTTTTAAGGTATCTAGGCAGTCTTGATGAGTTCTCATTTACAAGGAGGTAATGGAGCGCAGGCAGGCAGGGCTGTTCTTACTCTGCCTTCCTCCCACCATCCCCATCATCAGCGTGCAGCCGTAGCACACCACCTGATGTGCTTCCTCCATGTCCTATCTCACCTGCTCCTTGGTATTGTTCCAGTCATACTGAACGAGTCTGATCAAACACATAAAGATATATGTTTTTTTGGGATGCTCAGTGTTACGTTAGGGATTTTAGCATCACCGTTAACTTAAAACACCTTTGGCAGCCAGATCTCTGATATTCCAAATCTCTGTGATGCTCCACTTGCTTTCACAACTAGGTGTCTGATGCAGACACTCGGGGCAGACACAGCTAATGCAAAAAGACAGAAAGGTGCCTCTGATGAAGGAAGAACTAAAAGTGAGAAAGATCTCCTATTTCTTATCTCACAGGAAAAAAATCTATGTTACCATTAAGAGCCACAGCGAGAGTGTGCGTGCACAGCCGCATACTCAGGTTGTACATTCAGCACCCACTGTAGGACACAGGAATTGTGTATTTGTCCAGGGAGTTTACTGCACCCGTACCAGCCTGCTGCTCACCTGGGTAAGCACCTTTTCTCCCTGTCTGACCACTGACAGCAATTAAATGGGCAATTCACTCTCTCGCGGTGTGCCTACAAGATGCTGCACACACCAGCTGGTAAAATCAGGCCGACCTTTGATGGTAGATGTGGAATTAATCTCACCTGACTTTTAGCTATTTAGAAACTGGAAATCTACTATAACAGAGTCCTCCAGATTCTTCCATAGCCAAAAGCAGTTGAAAAAGCAATTCAAAAGCAGTTCAGGTGCTGCTTCCATGCCAAGGTCTATCTGTCATGTAGCCTGCAGCAGGACCGTGCTGATAGAACAGATAGACTGCTGGATTGAGGAAGAATATTTTCAGCTGTGCTGTGTGGTTTTCTTAAAAAATGAAAATAAATGTGAGCTCCTAAGAAGAAGCACTCACTTCTTTAAAGAATATTTCCTTAAATACACTTTATCCTGCCATACAACTGTAGTTGTATAGCTCAGGACACAAAGTACCGGACTGTCCACTGTCAGAGTGCAGGAAGAATTCCAGCAGAGTGGAGCAGAGGTAGGTGCCTCCTTTTCTTAAGTCCTCTGCTATCGAGGGTTTAACTGGGATTGGTGTTGAGTGAATGTAATTTTTTTGTTGACTAATCTCTTTAGATTTTCTTCTTCTCTTTACGAAGTGGAGAATGTAAAAGCATGTTTGTAAATATTTAACAGGCATATTATTTACCTGAGAGCAAGAGCTTCTTAAGATTTGATACATTTTATTATGTAAATACCTACTTAATCAAAATGTAAAACATGCGTTCTTTTTGGCAGTCCCTAATCCGGCACGTTAAAATCTTCCGTGTTAAGAACAACCACCTTTGTCATATTAAATCCCAAACATTTAGGGCCTGATTTGCCTCCTTTTCTTTCTCTTATGTCAACCGCCAGTAATTACATTGACACTAATGGTGATATTCCCACCATACACTGCGGAAAGCAAAGGTGCATCACAGTTGTTCTACTTACAGGTAAATTTAATCCTGCTTGATTTCACTTTGATAATTTGCACAGGTAAAGCAAATAAGCCCTTAGTAACTCAGGAGACCATTATTTCTATGGAGCCAAGCTATGAAACAGCTACAAGGAACAGTAGCAGCTTTTAAAACAATAATTCAGACACATCATTAGTAAGTAAGCGCTTTCTCAACCATATTCTACTCTACAAGTCTACAAAACTGCACTAAAACTAATTCAGCTGGTTCATACTTCTTTAACATTAAAAATATACTTTTAAAAATATAATTCATGTGGAAAGTTTCCTCTCTGGTTATGATCTTATGTGCCAGGCTTCAGCTTTTTTTTTCTTTTTTTTAAACAGCCAAGTTAAACCTCTAAAACAGAGTTTGTAATAGAAATCCTGATAGACTCACTTTAATGTTTTGAATTATAAAACTACACCTTTTAAAAGACAAGTGTCATTGCCAAACAGTGAAATTACTATACTTTACTTCCACCCACTACATTTCAATTTTAATTTTATGAATATTGCAAATTATAACACTCACATTATAACCTCTAAAGGGGATAATTTATAAAAGCAGTGTCCATCAATTATAAATTTTCCATGACATTAATAAAATGGCAAGAACTAATTATGATGACTTCTGAGATGAAGATGCCTTGGACAAATCATTAATACGTTGAAATGGTATTTTTTAAAACATAGCAGGTTCTAATTATGACCGAAATGAGATTATGAAAATGATCACAGAAAGGACATTAACCTGATGAGTTCCACAGTCTCTGAGTACATGGTGTATGGAGATTTAGCTTCTAATGGATCTCGCTCCATAGCGTTCCCGCACTCAATGAAGGAGAGGGCAGCATCAGCATAATTCACCGCTTTGCCGAACTTCTCCAGCTGAAATGGGAATGACACCGTCAAGAAAATCCTTCAGCTTTAATGTCTAGGTAGACAGATCATAATACAAAGCAACAGTAGCATTAGGATGAAAGCAAAGCGATGCTGGGAGTTACGAATGAATTCATACAGTAATTAAGGCAAGGTCTGTTCTTATACCAAATCTTTTCAGGCAGTTTATGGCCAGACGCTCCACAGAGGAAAGTCAGGGCATGTCCACTGACGTGCACGGATTTACACAGGCAATGAGGGACACTAAGCAAGTTTGAACAAACCCATATTGCTCCTTGATATAGGAATTAAGTTTGAATGTCAGTATGCAAGGGTTAAGTAACACCTCCATGCCATTTGTCAGATGTCACATTCTGTGCTAACGGTTGACCAAAAAAAAATAATCTTATCACTTATGTTGTGACTGAAAGAGCAGGGAAAAAAAAAATAAAAGGAGAAAATATAGCACTGCTAAATATTTTATTTTACTACGATTTTATTGCAAAAGGTTTTAGCCCTCATAATGGTTGTGATTAAACTGACTTAGACATACTGATTTCTTTTTTTATGTGTAATGAATATTATATATGACATTTTTATAGTAAGTATTTTATAACAGTATTTAACATTTTCCATTTTTGATAGCTGGATGTAAGAATTCTGCTAATGTGGCATTTGATACAAGAAATCAAATACACTTTAAGTAATTTAAAAAAATATTTTAATGTCTCTATCAAAATATTTTTGATGCATCTGCATATGTTTTCCACCCACAAAATGGAAGCCTATCCCAACAACATCTCAAGCAGAACATTTAGTATTGGTTCAAGGTAACAGTATATTTGTCTTTGTGGATACTTCTAAGCAATCCTTATAACTAGTTCCCTCTACATACCTTTAAGTTCTGCTCTTGTGCATTGATTATGCACAAAGCTTTTGTATACTTGATAGGCATTACCTGAATGATCACAAAAGGGGAAATACTTCTAAGTAATTTCTCTCTATTCCAACGGCCACTTCTCAGCATACTCAAATTCCTCGCTTCAAGTCTTTCGAAGATGACTTTTTGTGGTATAAAGAAAAAAAAAGAATCTGGCCACAAGCAGATTTAGCACAGACACATAGTGCGAGCCAGAAATGGGATCTGATCCTGCCCTTTGCCCCACGCTGACTCTAGTGGAGTAGGTGTAATTACTCCAGTAGGTGTAATTACTCGGCACAGCTCAGCCGAGAACAAAGCGAGGTCTCCAAGATCTCTTCCATATGGTACAGTGGGTTGCCACTGCAGCAGACCATCCAGACTAGTTGATTCCTTACTGCTGCCCCAGAGCACAATAGGTTTTCATGGGGCTGCTCCCGTAAGACGAAAAATGCCCTGCCCTTCACCAGAAATCTATTTTCTGTACAAGCTCAGGAACAGCATTGCCACTAATCTCATTAACATTTGCTGACACATTTTGAGGTCACATGTATTATCTTTCTAGCCACTGCAACACATCTTTCAGTGCTGGGTGCGCTTTGTCATGTCAGCACCAAGTAACCAGAAGCAATTGTTTCCATAGGACAACTAACACTATGGGATTGCACAGCAAATGTGTTACATGGAGATAATTTGTGTGCAGCTGTATTGGGTGGAAAAAGAATGTTGAGACTTAAATAGCGGAAAGAAAAAGCAGATACTTTGTTCATGGGTATTTATGTCTGCCAGCAAGTTGTATCTTAGCGGATGGCCTCGCATTGCCATAAGAGCACTCAGGGTGTCAAACCTCATGCGACGGGCAAGGCCAGCCTGCAGGCAGCAGCACGATGTGCTGTGCCTGCTCCTCTTAGTTCTGCTTGAGAAATACCCCTGATTCTGCAAGGCAGAGTCAAAGGTAAGAGGACGGGAGACAGGTCAACACTTTCTGAGTGAATCAGGCTGTGGAGGCAAGTGGATTGACAGCATGTTGAGATCATCAGGAGCCTGAGCCTGTAAATATTTGCTAGCAGGCATTCCTGTGCCAGAACCATGTGTATTTTCTTTAAAGGTCAATCAGTTGTGGGAGGTGTTGTCAGTCTGCTTTTGCCAGCCTTTCCCGTTTGCAGATGTCAGGGCTCTGGCTGAACATGCTCTGCGGACTTAGGCTGCAGAGATCAGTGCAGGCCACCTCTGTGAACAGGCAGGTCGGGAGGGGACAACTGCTAACTCACTGACAGTCACAGCAGGTTGCCAAAATCCTGAGCCCACCTCCCACAGAAAATGCACTTGGTAACATTGTGCCCCAAGGTAAAAGGGAATCTGAAGCAGGCAGCTTGACATGTCAGCTCTCCTTCAGTTCCCCAATGTCTGAGAGAAAACAGAGAGTCATTTTCTTTTATTGGTTTGTTTTGTTTTTTAAAAACACAGCATGTGATTCTTTGGGATTATTTTCTTTTTTTTTGACAAACACTTCCAAGCAGAGTCTCTGATGTGGAATGATATAAAATGCATGCAAAACCTCCACAAATAATAAAGTGAGAGGTGAATAATCACCTCGTTCCTTTTCAGTTGTGATTTTGAGGGGCAAAATGAATGGGCACACACCATTTTAGCTATCTCTGAATACATAGAGGAGTCAAGTTCCACTAAGCCTGCCTAAACGAGCTGCTGTTCTGCACTCTGTGTAGCGTACAGGAACAAAGTCCCTACCTACAAAGCAAATACTTCAGTGCTAGCAAGACCTTGGATTAAACAAACTATGATAGTATAGTCTGTCAGATTAAGTATTTTCATCAAAATCAAAACACTTTGCAAAATTAGGTCAATCTTATTGGAATTTCATCTGGGGTAAAATGAGAGAAAAAGCTTTCCCATCAATTGAACCACCTCATTGCAACATTTTTTAATAAAGGCATGTTGAGTCTTTATTTGCCAGCCTAAAAGCATGTAATAAAAATTAATGTACTATTTAAAAATCAATTGTTGCAAGTTTTAAACAATTGGATTGGAAATATGAAACAGCTTTAGCACATGATAATGGGGTGGAGGGTGATACGCTTCTCTTAACTTTTTGTTATGGAATATTTCAACACTTTTGTTTCAGACTTAAAGTGAATAGGAAAACAAATTTCAAATACACATTATCTTTCATGAAATTATCTTATATCCTTCATAAACAATATGACTGTTGCTCCTCCTCAGAAGAGACATCAGTTATTGTAAGGAGCTTATTTTTTGGGGAACGAATTGTTAAAGGCTAGGAATGGTGCTCAGGGTTTGACTTGTGGACAGTGTGTTTATGGAGTACAAGCTGAAGCATACTTTAGTCAACAGCAGTTTATCTTGGTATCTGAGGCTTTAGATGACATTCAGAATATACATTTTTGCAACACTGAGCTCCATAGTAGAAAGAGACACACCCCCCCCGCTAATAACTTACCAATGCATCTGCTTTATGCTTGAGCTTCTTAGCCTCTTGCATGTAATAATCTGCATTGTGAAGCCTAAAGAGACAAAATCAACTATTTCAAGTCCTTGTTTTCATACAGTTGGACAAACACTGTTCGAGAAAATTGCTGACTGCTTCTAAAACAATTTCAACATATACACCCATTTATCTCTTTAAACCTTAACCTGATATAAATCTGAAGTTGCCGTATGCAAAGAAATGATGGGTGACCAGAATATAAAATAACTATCTGTAGAAACTGGCCACCCAAAGGACCCATTAATGTGTGCTGAACAGAGGAAAAGGGAAAAATATTTTAAACTAATTAAATATAAGAAGTTTCCATTAGAGGAGCCAAAATAAAAAAATGAAGAAGAATTACTGTGAACCAACATTCGTGATCTGAAAACATTTATCAGCAGAGTCTTCATTAATCAGTGACAACAGTTAATTTGTAAAGATTAAAGCTGTATGTGCCTTTGTGCAGCACTATCCACACAGGTGCCCAATGCCAGCCATACAATCAGAGATCCTCTTTCACTGGGAGCTCTGCTTGCATGAAAATCCTGACTACATAACTCACAGCTAGCACAGAGATCCAACAATACTTACACATCATCAAATGTTATTTTGGGTCTTCTGGGCTCAGAATTCCCATTGGAAAGTGTTGGCATTGCAGACCAGATGTCTGTTTCTAGATGGCTGGTGTCAAGAAGAGTGTTAGCTGTTGGTGTATTGTGAGATTCTTCCTCCTAGAAAAAAGGACATAGTTCAAACAAACACCTTCCAACAACGCAAGTGTTCACATCCACACCACCCCTGCCCAGCTAAGGCACAAAGTAGCACTCACATACAGCCACCTACATCCAGGTTATCTCACAAAACCACCCTTCCATCCTTTATAACATAAGCCTATTAGGTTAATTAGGCAATATGACTCTACCTCTGACCCCACACCTGAGCTCATTAACTTACACTCTTAGGTGAAGTCAGCCTGACTTCAGTAACCACAGTGTTACTGATCGGGGACCCTGTTACGGCAGTGGTGGCAAAACCTAATACAGAAGGCCTGGATGTAAATTCAGCTTCATTCAAGGTGTATCACACCAATGTAACCTTTTATTAATGTGTTGTTATTAGCAAATTATAAGGTATCTGAAAAGTCTGCTCAGATTTCACCAAGGAATGGTTTCCTCACCCTTGCTCCACGGAACAGAGAGAAGAATGGAACGCAGAAGACGGGAGCTGTGACTTTGCCTTGATTAAAACCAGATGCATAACAGAAGCGTTTAAATCAGGCAATTGCAACCTGCAAGCTAGGTCCACAACCAGCTCAACTAAATTGCAGATGAACCAATCAACTAGGGAAAGAAGTCTAACAGTGTTAGAAGACAAGTATTTCATGTATCAGGATAACAGATAAACCAAGGATAAATCTGACTAGAGATGCTGGGAGTGAGAGGAAGTGGTCCTGCTGTTTACATAGCATTGTTTATTTGCTGACATATGCAGTTCATTTTGGCATTGATTTCAGTTGAAGGCGCGTGCATTACTCTCGCAGCTTGAAGTGACACAATGATATCAGAAAGCAACAGGGATGAATGAATAAGGTGAAGTGATTTGTCACCTACGATCCAAAGCAACTTGTGAGTTTTACTATTACAGTGCAGGGTAACAACCTCTCACAAAGCGGCGAACTGTGAGAAATGGGGCTATGCATGTCCTTTTCTGTGGCAGAATTTTCTTCTTGTCTTTTAATTTTGACAGTGATACTAAGATACAGTTTGATACTAAATGATATGTTTGAAACTCTAGAGGGAGGACTATTTTCTAAAACGGGCCAAACCCCTGAAGTTTCCCTGTTTAATCTAAAAGAGGACAACAACCTGATGTGAAATCTTAATTTTTTTCAGTGAATTTGCTATGCAGCTTCTAGTTTTGCCTCTTTTTCAAGTATTTTCAGTAAAAAAAATCTGAATGGTGAAAAGCAAGCAAGAAGGAAGTGGCCACATGAAAACCTTTGATTAGGAGATGGTCCTAATCAAATGATGGGGAGAATGATGTTTTTTTTTTTTATAAAAAAACCCTCACTACTTACACAGTATCTAAAAGCCTATACATGTAATTTATGAAGATTAGGTGTAAATGAAGCTCACTGCTGGAAGCTGGAAGCCTGTAAACTTGAAAGAAGATATTTCCATGTTGAGTGTACTATGGACAGGTAGCTTTTTGATAGATTTTTATTGTCTGTTTAGTTTAGGCCACAATATTCAGTATAACTACAGTGCTTAATTCTGGCTGAGGATCGGCGGTAATTATTCAGGTGACAGATACTAAAATTCCTGAAGTTTTATTTTCAAAATGTGTGTGTTGTAACTACAGAGTTAAGGACTAACTGCAGCTAGTTGGTGGCTGCAAAGCCTCTTCTCTGAGGCTCAGAGACCGACCCGGTGTTTCAGGTTTTGATATGTGCAATGCCAAATGGATGCCTAATGTTGACCTAAAAATAGAACTTGCAAGAGTTGCTTACACCCAGCTCTGCAAAGATCCTCTCCTTGCTGCTCTTGAGTTGGGCTACATAAGCATCTAAACATAGATACTGGGAAAAAATACCAACAGAACAAAGCTAAGTTAATTTTATTTTATCTTGTTCACTTCTAGCAACTGAGGTCAGTTACTTACACAGATTCCTTTGGGGTTAGAAGAGGATTTATTTTCATTCTTTCTGTGTTTAGAAACAGAGGAGGAAGAGCTGCTGGTCTGAGAGGTGTTTGTGATGTTGGTCTCTTGGCTGAAGGAGCTGTTGTCACTGCTGTGCCGCCGGTGCACAGGCTCGTCCAAGAGGGGAGATAATGGAGGAGGGAACAGCTTCTCTTCTCTTTTCTTTGTCACCTTCTTCACTGAGCTGCTGCTGCTCCTGGGACACAGATAAGAACCAGTTGCATTTCAAAAACTTTGGTTAATCCTCCATAGCATGAAGCTCTAGATTTTATTCACTGAGAAGCCAGCTCTATGCTCAACTATGTCCTGCAGTTCCCACGTCCTCAGAGCTAAGCCAAAAAGTGGTGAAAACAGAAGAGCTACATCTGCCTTTTCCATGGCTGCAGGAACCTCCTGCTTTGGAGGACAACTTCCAGTGCATTAGTACAAATTGCACCCAATTTAAATGCTAATTTGAGTCAGTCTTCATTTTAGAGGTCATAGAGGTTCTGACTCAGCAAAGTGCTGGGAAGTTTTATGCATGGGGTTAGCTCCTTTGGCACTAAGAATGTCTATTTATGTATTTAACATTAAGCATCTTTTTAAGAGGTGGATTAGGGCCCACATAAGCAACCTTTGCAAAAATACATAATAGCACGTGGCATGTGAACAACAAAAAAATTTATAACAACTACAAAATGATAACCATAATAATAACAAGATAATAATTATTTGACCTCTAGAATAAAACTAATGTTCAACACTATATTAAAATGATGCATTGTAGCTGGCAAAAGCCCTTGAGCAAATACTGGTTGATGAATTGAACGTGATTCAGAAAATGAATGCGGTTTTGACATGAAAGCTCAAGTAATGTGATAATCTATTGTCTGCTTTATGTACAGAAATTGTTAGCTGGCTAGAAATGGCAGTTGTGATACACAGTAAAAATGAAAAAACCTGCTAGATCTTTATTGCCTCAAATCCATTTAAAAAGAAAAAAACCCCAAAACGCAGCGTCCCACTCACTGACTGTTTGGCGTGTTAACCTGCTCATAGATTTTTATTTTAGGTATTGTCCTAGTTCAGTCAATGAAAATAACCTGAATTTTAATCTTTTGTTAGACATCTAATATTGCACTACACAATCATTTACTTTTCATGATTATTGACTAAAATTTCAATAACAAATTAAGTCAACAAGAATTTATGTTTTGTTGCCAGTCTGTTTCAGTCAGTGTCAGGAATTATAGATCTACTTTGCCTTAAAGTAACCAGGGAAAGAGAAGAAGGCAACCCAAATGTCCTTACTTCTCACTCTGGAGCTCTCATTCCTATCTGACCTCTTTTGCAATTTCACCAAAACTATCAATAGCTACATCCGCTTTGGTCATTCCCCTACTTTGGACCTTTGGTGACATAAAAATATTCTAGCCTATCTGTGAAATCACAGAGTGAAATCAAACAAACTCCTCATGTTTCAGGTTTTATAGCTCTTCTACTCAAAACTACTTTAATTCAACTGAAGCAATTAAAAATATCTTATCTGAAACTCTGATATTAAAGATCTTCTGATATTAAAGACCTTCAGACTGAACAAATCAAACAAGCACAGAATTCACATTCCCTTACAGCAGGTAGGTGCTGCCCTGCTCAGAAAACACACGGGTCTGAAGAAGATCAAAGGAAGGCAACCAGGTTGAACAAGACTGACTTTACGCACATGTAGTCCCACAACACATCCTCCAAAAAGTTCTCATTCAAACCCCATTTGTTAGCTTTCTCACCCCCAAAGGGCGTTTTGGAACTCAGACAAGTTACCACAGCTATAGCACAACAATACTCTGAACTTTTTTCAGACAAAAGTTTTCCAAAGGCGAGTAAGCACTGCCCTAAGAAGGCATGTTTGTGTTATGGGATTGTACAGAGGCAAAGCAGACGTAGCTAATGAAATACCCAGGAGCAGAATCCAAACCTTCTGACTCCCAAATGAGTGTCCTACACAGGGAACCCCGAACATGTATATACGGATGGGAGCACACAGCAAAGTGGTTCTGTGCATGGAGGTCTGTGGAGCTCTTCTTTCTCCCTGATATAACTGTGCAAAGGAAAGAGCAACTGAGTCTGGCAGATCTAGCTCAAAAGTGTCAGAAGAAAAACAGAATGTGAGCCATTGGCCAAGTCTTCATTAGGATCTGACCCTGCACCACTAGTGAGGTTCACTCAGCACATCTGTGTCTACTTGCAGGGCTAATGCAGCACTCCTGCTTACACAGAGTCTACCACTGCATGGGGAAATTCAAGGCACATAGAAAGCAATTGAAGCAACATTCCTCAGCTGCTGCTACACAGAGAGGGATAGAATGAAGAGTAGTATAAGAAATATTAAGAAGGCTATAGGTACCACGGTTAAAACCTCACTATTTAAAATTTCACTAGTTCACTTCATCTTTGGGCTCAAATATAAGATGGAGCAAAGTAAGATATAGGTACAGCAGCTACTCAGTCAGCTCTTGCACACAAGTCATTCTATGGGGGGGAAAACTTAACCACCAAGAAAAATGCACTTGAAAATATTTTTTTTTCTACATAACTCAAATTTAAAAAAAAAACAACTTCAACAGTACTTTATTGTTATAATTCTGTCTGGGTTTGGTTTTTTTTTTTTGGTTTGGGGTGGTTTTTTTGTTTTTTTTTTTTTTCCTGTTGCCCACTTAGTCCTATGAGTTTTTGCAGGAATTAAGCTGATAATTTATTTAGCAATGTTACCTCCCTCAGATTTACGCCAAAGCATTTATGTTAACAATAACCTCCATGAAATAGGTTGTTACCAGCAGTTAACCAGATTGCCGCTTTGCTTTGGGCTGCTAATGGGCTAAGAAACTGGTCTTTGATTGCAGTAATCGCTAATTTTGAATGAATTTATTGCAATAATTACCGAGACTCAATGGTTTAATTTGCTGACATGATTGTTAGTTAAACTATATTTAAAATCTAGGGAGAAACACAATAAAAGCGCAAGGAAAAAATACAAGCAGAACTGATGATCTTGTGGCTGCAGGGTTTAATCTTTGTGTCTGAAAAGGCCAATTATGAAGGAACAAGAAGGCTCCCCATCTGCTTTTTTTTTCAGCCTGGTTTCTTTTAGGGCAGAAAGCAACCAAGCAGGCAACAAGAGATCAGTGTGTGAAGGAGAGACAATTTCCATCTACTCTCACATTTCAAGCTGCCTCTCTTTGCATTTTCTTTATCCACTCCTTGTGGTATGCAGTGGTATCTCGGGCCTATTAGTGAGACAAAGCCATTGTCTATACCAATCACTTGACTTTCCTTTGCCTCTCCTCTCCCTGACCACAATGAAATGCTGCACATTGCCGCTCTATCTGATTTTCTGCAGGGGGTTAGCAGGGAAAGGTCACTCCCGTATTAGCTTGGACCATATGGCAGCAACTGAGTGAAGCTGGAGTCATTGTCATAGACGGAGAAGGCTGCCTCTGCCGTGAAGGAACCCCAACCAACGCTGTGATGACCGCTCAAGGGATCAGCTAATGTATGTTGCCAAGTACAAGTGCATCTTTATCTAAAGGTCAAACAAAAGGGAACAGGGAATCTTGAAAAGCAGGCTGAAATGGGTGCCTCACACTTGTAGCGTGCCTGTTAGATGGCCGGCGTGTTTCATTGGTGTGAATCTAGTTTGAAATTCAGACTCACAGTTTGCATCAGCAAATAACTCCCTGTGTTGTTACAAACTGTCGAATGTTGGCAAATAGTGCTCTTCCTGGACTGGGTCTACCAACCACATATTCAGACATAAATTGTATTCAGCAGCACATACAATTAACGCTTAAATTAAAATTGCTCTGGCAAGCAAGTAAAGACATAAATAATCCTCCGCTGCAAAGTGGACAGTTGATGTGACAAAAATCCAGCCTTACAGCAGTGTTTCAAGGTATTAGTATGAATTATTTGGACAGAACACAGTATCATGTATTCCTTCATCTGCTATGAAACATCAGAAATATGGAAAATACAGTGGCAATAGTTTGAATAGTTACAAGTGTCACATCTAATATAGGAAAAGGTATCAGCCCCAGAGCATGTAAGGAAAGGAACAGAGAGATAACTAGTTGCTTATGCAAGGACTGCATCATACAAACCAGCTCGTTGGTTAAGCAAATGACTTTTAAGTTCACAACTGACCATTTGAAATTTCTACACTCAGACTGTACATGTAGTCATAGAAACTTGTGGAAATTAGACATATAATTGTCCATATTAGACATGTAACCCCTTAAAAATCTATGCATCTTTGCTTGCTTCATTGAGCCCACGTATTTAGGGAAGGATTATGAGACAAATGTATTCAAATGGCTGAACCATGCATAGGTAGGCAGCCAGTGGGAGGTGCAAAAGCACAGATGTGGCCGGTCTTTCATTGATTCCTCCAGATTCCCGAATGTCTCCAAATTTTGGCCCAGAGATCACCATACTTCTGTGAAAACACTCTTGTATCTCCAAAAAAAGTCCAATGAAAGTCTCTGAAGTCTGCCTTGGGGAACTTGGCTTGTTGGCATAGGGATCAGGTTCTAATGGGTGACAGCTAAGGTTCCTCCTGAGTGTGAACATCGACCGTAGGACTTAACACCTCCTTAATGGATGAACATAATCATCACACTTGTAGCTGAATCACCCTCATTTCTCAAAGTTCTTACCAGAGACTTAGGAGTTCTGAAAGAAAATGTAGAACCATCAGGAATAAATGAGCAAATGGCAAAACCTGTATTTCAACCTTTTACCACTGAAGTGTTATTCT
This sequence comes from Baryphthengus martii, assembly GCA_013396935.1. Lineage (NCBI taxonomy): Eukaryota > Metazoa > Chordata > Aves > Coraciiformes > Momotidae > Baryphthengus > Baryphthengus martii. The sequence continues at coordinate 366,873 of VWZK01003954.1, read as the reverse complement.
CCCCCAAGCCCTCGAACCCTGTACTTTCAGCTTCCCCTTCCTTCTGCCTCGCCTTAAAACTCCACTTAACCCTCTGGAGAACAGAACCACTCCTGACTACTTAAAAACAATCTGTGGCTCTCCAGAAATTTGTCGTCACACAGTTCATTCAGCACTTCAGTCTTTTGGGAAATATGTTGATCTATATTCAGTTGCACGTCTCTGGGAATTGAAAACCTGAATTATCAAACAATATTGCATTTGTTTCAAGTGCACTCAGAAGACACTAATAACAAATGCAGTGCGATCCACGTCTCAATCACTGCAGTGGTAAAGTAGTCGGAAAATTTTGTTTCAAAACTTGAGGCAGACAGAGGAGAAGCTAGTGTATGGAAATAACTATTGATGGACACAATTATATTTTAACAGAGAATACCAAAGGCTTGAAAGCTACAAGGAATCAAATTAATGACCTGGAAAACAAGCTCAAATTAAGAAACATCAGGTTGGGGGTGGATCCTTAGGGCCTGCTGGCGACAAGAATAGAAAGATTTTTTTAGTGGATTGTGGAGGTGTTGGGGATGGATAATCCTTGATTCCCTCTGCAATATATCTCTGCTCATTGTATTTCTAGCAATGACAATCAGGCAACACCCATCATGATGTTTATCCAATGTGCAACATGTTACAGATCACACCATAACTTTCAACTCATCTGCCATTTCCAGACTCCAGCTCTGATTTTCTCAGTGGTAGAATGAGGAGTTAGTTTAAGGACTGAATTTACTCTGTAATTACACCAGTATAAATAAAATTATGGTCAACGTTCTTCAGGGATTTTAAAATTTGAGTGCTATTTCATAAATTATTTTTGTACTTTATCTAAATTTAAATAGTACTACAATCAAATTGTTTTCAGAAACATATGGCAGGTTTGATTCTTTGCTTGTCCTCGTGCGAGAAGTGCCTCATCTCAAAATCGCAAAAGCACAAAATTGATGACAGAAGGGAATTGGACTCTTTGGTTATTTATAGAATGTTAATCTTGTGATTATACTAATCAGAATCATTATTTACGTGGCGCTTGTTTGCTCAAGCATTATAGCCATCCCTCAAAGACACTCTGAAAGGCACAAACTATTTGATTCTATGCCTGCTGAAATACAAATCACTGACATCTGAAACATTTAGTATGGTGACTCCTGGAAATGCTGTATACACAGTGAAAGAATAAAAGCCACTGAAGTGAACGACAAACTCACTATTGCATTCAGTAAAACTGAAAATGGTCTCTTACGAAAACAAAAAAAAAAATTCCAGGCAATCAAATAAAGCCCCCTTCTAGTAGGATCCTCTGGCCATAGTGGTTAAGGATGATGAGGACAAGAAGGAACATTGAAAGGATGTGGCAGATGAGTATACCAGGAGTGTGATGGCCCTCTGAATTCCCATAGTCCATCAGAAGGATGAATGAATCTCATCCAAAATCATGTGGATCCTCTTCTCGATGGATGGGGATAGCAATGCTGAGTCACTTATGCTTATGGGCTGCAAAGCCCGTCTGGCTCTAGAGCAAAGACATCTGTAGAACAGTACTGTGAAACCCTTTGTGAATGTTATGTGACAAAAAAGAACTTACTCTTTAGTGCTTGTTAACCTGTGATTCGGTATCGGAGAGATGCAAGGTGGGAGCAGGCATGAAGCTGAAGGGTCCTCCAGGCGCTGCTTCTTGCTTTCAACAAAGGTATCCAGGCTTTCTGTCTGCTTTAATGAAAAAGGCAGAGCTTGAAAGATCCAGCAATGAACAATTTCACCTACCATTAAGAAGAGCTCATGAATCTCAGTGTATTCCCTTTACAGTAGCAGTGGTTAAAGTACCGGTCTAAGAGAAGTGAAAGTCACCTGAAATCAGGGCTAAATGTGCTCCAAACCCATGACATGAAGTTATATAACAAGTGACATAGACAGATAATTAGGAAGCAAAACGCCTTATGTGCTACAGTTATCTTCCGTCGTGCACTGGAATTTAATTAATAATTCAGATGGAATGACTTGATAGCATCAAATCTTACTGAAGTAAATAGCTTTTACTCATTGACTTAATGGAAGTTGATGGGAAAACTTCCCTGACTAAGTATTCCTCGCAGGACTAGAAGACTACAGGACTGAGCCGAGGTAGCCATTAACAGCGATAGCTGGTTTAAAATTTGCTTTGAAAGATTCCCTGATGCATGACTTTTGTGCCTGAACTAGGATGATACAAGCAAAGCTGATTACTGCTCCGTCACTGGAACCTTCATATCAGCCTTCAAGCCAACTAGTAGATGGATAAAATAAATCTTTTAATAGAATGATTTAGAAACACAAATCAGTCTCTCTCTACCTCATTTTAACTGTTGATATACCCTCAAGTCATCCTAATTGGTTTGTTTTCCCTTGGATAGCTGTGAACAATCACAGAGCAACTGAATGGACTCTCTCAGAGAGTAGCTTATGTTTGTACAGTCCCAGAGCAAGATTCCTCATTTTGTTACTTTTTGATTCAAAGTACCAGCTAGCAAAATGATGAGGCTTCAACTTTCATGTAACCCCTCTTTTGTTTTTCCTGGGAGCCCTCAGTTTAGGTGCCAATACTAGTGATTTAGCCAAGATTCCTTCTCCATCATATTGAACCTCCACTAAGTTACCCTAGCAAGATCCTTTTTTTTGTATAATTAATAAAACCCAGGTGTATCTTTACATACACATAAGCATGGACCTTAAACATCCCTTTCCTCTTTCTTCTTTTCTCCTTCCTTCTTACATCTCTGCCTTTAGTGTACAGTTAGGATATAAATCGAATAAAAACCTGCTGAGTTTACTCATGTGATTATTTCCACTTAATTCAACAGGGAGGGAGCCAGCGCAGTGACTCATGTAGGCAGGGGTGCAGGCCCTGCATCTGCCTGGCATTCTTTGTCTTTCTCTTGTATTAACTCTTTCGTACCACTGGACTGCTCAAACTCAGGATTTCAAGAAGTCCACTAGAACAGACAGCTGAAGTTACATTCACAATAATTTATAAACTTTGGGGTAAAAACTCAAACAAGCTGCGATGACTTCCCACAGACAGACCAGAGCGCAACTATTTCAGCTGAAAAAAACTGACTATAAAAATTCATTTATCATATAAAACTTCAGCTTCTTTTCTGAAAACACATTTAGTTTGAAGTGCACCGCTGTATCTCACAAGATAGCATACCCTTGGGCATAAATAACATAAACCACATGATAAAACATAACGCCTTAAGTCAAAATATATTTGTTTTTTTCACGCAGCGGTGTAGAGAAGGCTGCTAGTTAAGCAAATGATATTTCTATGGATCGCATTTGTTTATACAACACAACAATATAAAGACTAAATTCACCAGGAGCATAAGCAAGCACCATTCCATTGACTTTAATGAAGGTATGCCTGTTTAAGCCAGTGGTGAAAACGCCTTAATTCTGCAGATAATAAAACCTGCCTTCCAAAGAGGAGTCACATTTCCTGAGTATGTCTGGACCCCGCAGTAGTACGAACTCATGATTGGGAATCTTTCTGCAGATTATAAAACACTGGAAATTAATGGCTAAGTGAGCAAATAGAGTGAAAAAGATTGTAAGACAAATCTCAAAAAATGACATTGTTCATTGATTTTGTCAGCTGGAGTTTCTGATGTTAACTTGTAATGCACTTACCAATGTATGCCCTTTGTAAAAACAATAAAGCCTTAGTGTTATGATGCCTCCTTACAGTCCTGCTTCAGGTGTGGTGAGGAATCCCTGACTGCAGTCCTCACCTTCAGGATGTGTAGAAATTCCACGTTTTCTTTGAAAAGATGAAAACGACTTACCTTGTGTTTCCTTTTGGACTTTGTGGATGGTTTTTCAGCTGCAGGGGTAGGAGACTCTCGAGATGGCCGCCTGTGTTTCATATTTGCCTCTCTTGGTTCACTTTTCACAGATGTGGTCTCAAAAGGCTCTTGTCCAGGTATCCTAGAGAGTAAACTAAGGTCTATTTTCACCCACAGAGATTTAAGTTCTTCGTATTCTCTCAGTGGGGACAGAAGTTCGTTTTGTACGATTGGAATAGGAGAAAAGAGCTGCTCCTCCAAGTCATTGCTGGTCTGGTCAATGGATGTGTTGCTGCCATTGCTAGTGAGACTACTTACGCTGAGGATGTTACTGCCAGAGTCCTTCACTTTGACACCATTTCCAGGCCCAGTGCAAGCCGGCAATACCTTAGCCTGCAAGCTCTCCTCCTGGTCTGTATTCGAGTCAGAAGTAGATGAATCTGTCTCAATGAATTCCCGGGACTTAGGGACAATTTTGCTGGGGCCTCTGTACTTTTTCTTCTCTGAAGCGAGACCTGTGCTAGTTCGTGGTTCTTTCCTTGGAGCAGTCTTCCCAACTGCTGCTTTAGTTCGAACCTTTGGCTGCTCGGAGGGTTCCTGTGTGTCTTTTTCTTTGGGAGTGTTGCTGGTATTATTTGGTTTGGGCCAGTTATACTCTTCTACACTGGAAGTCCTTTCTACCTTTTTGGGTTGCTTTTTCCCAGTAGTCCTTTGTGGAGTTGGCTCATTATGAGCTGGTGACTTCTGCTTGGAGCTTTTTGCCTCTGGGGTTTTCTGGGCAACCCGTGGTTTGCCTTTCTCTCGGACGGGACTGAGGATCGCTCGGTCTTTGGAATCGGCTGGGGGCAGGCTGCTGTTGAGCTTCCCTTTGCTTGGCCCTTCAGCCTGCTGGTTGCTCTGGGCCTGGGAGCTGGTCTCGCTGTGAGGCTCATTTTGACTGTTGATGATGGTCTTATTGTGGGGGTTCACTTTATTTAGCCATTTATCCAGCTGCCATTTGTTTGTTGAGGGAGGTTCAGGCTGCAATTTGAAGAACAAGGAGCAAATCTCAGACAGAAGCAATGGTTTTTCCCTTTAAATGAGAATGCTTTTAACAAACCCTTTTACTTCAGTCAACTAGTGGTGACTGCTAGCTTTATAGGAGTATTTATGGAGTATTTATGGTTAATTAGGCTTCCTTATCTGGTTTACAATGTGGCCCTGGAGAAATTTAACACAACTAAAAAGTTTAGCTGGTCCCTGAAGACATAGTTTTGTCATGTTGCCTTTCCTTAGTCCCAGCTGAATACTGTGTCAATAAAATCTTCTCTAGCTACTGGGAAAAATCTAAATATTTCTTTAAAGTAATTCAAATGTAGGCCAGAAGGATTCTTCCAAAAGCTAGAATGAGTATGTGGGTCATACACATAAAACTGTAAACTAGAAAAAAAGTCAACAGTATCAAACAGCACAGAACTCCAACACTTTCCTAACAGGGAGCAGGATTTCACTCCCTCCCACACCTTCCCCTCTGAGCCCCTCCTAGGGAGGAGCTGCGAGCATGTCTTTACCTCCGGCGTGGCACTGCGTGACTCCTCGTTGCACTCGCTGTCGCTGGAGCTGCTCTCGCTGTCGGAGTCGGACTCAGAGCTGCTCTCGGACTCACTGGAGCTCCCAGAGCCGCCGCTGGAATGGGCCAAGCCAGCCGCATGTGCCACTGGCACCGGCAGGCTGCTGCGGGGAGAAGATCCTCTGGTGTCAGTATGCTACTTGTCTTTTGTAAAGTGCTGCCTTGGGGGGAACCAACCAGCGTACCCTGTTCACGCTGACTTTCCTCAGGGTCAACTCCCTCTGCTGCAGTACAGACCCAATGAAAGCTCCAGCGGCCATGCCACTGTGTAGCCACCAAAGGAGCTGGTTGGGTTTATGCTTCACAAGACACACTGATTATGGTGTTAATAACACCATCATCACCGCTACCCTCAAATGAGGAACATTCCAGTGTCACAAGCCTGAGCTTATTAGCCCAATGATTGCGAAAACTAACAATCACACTTAAATAATTCATTAATAGAATCACAGTGTCTTCATTTTTTGCTGGTTCATTTATAATTTATGATCAAAGGAAGGACATCAGGCAACTAATATTGGACAGGGCATTTTAAAAATTAATTTTAATGAATACTCCTACACGACGGCATATAAAAACTACACATTTTTGACAAGTCTCCAGGGACTGCCCAAGAATTTTTTATTTACAGCTGTTTTTTCTCTCATGTTTATGATAATGCAGTGAGAAAATGGCATTCATGCTGAAAATAAACCTCTCTGTGAAACACCCTTTTCTACATGTTCAATTGTCCTCCAAGATATATTTATTAGCAGTACACTGGATGTCATTGTTTTTCCTCAGCATTTATTTCTAACCTGAGAGGTTGGACGAGTCCAGTTTTTAGCAGTACAGAATTCTGCCAGTCTGAGTCTTTATAAACTTGTCTTTAATTTCACCTTTTTTTTTTTTGTCAGAAAGATAACCATAAGGTTTTATGTCTTCAGCTGATCTATACAGAGACTTTTTGATGATTGATTTTAAATTTGTGAAGCTGACAAAGCAAAGTGTTTGAAAATTGACACCATTTGCTAGTACTCCTTTATGGATATTCAATACTTCACTTTAATATATCATGTGCTGTGTCCCCCCATATCGAGTGATCTAGAGATGCCTAGAAGTTACAGTACATCTTTGCCTTTGTTTCTGCTATCTAGTTTTCTACTTTCCTTCGAGAAGGATTCAAGTAAGCCACATACATGCCCCCTTTCAATCTAAGATGCTTTGTGCATCAAAATGCCCTCTTAAAAAAACACAGTAATCAAGAAAACGGAAGTTGGAAAAGCCAGAAAAAAACTGATGTGTGACCCTGCTCTGCTAGAGTCTCTGCGAGTATTGCCATTGGCTTCCGTGACAGTAATAGATGGTCTTTAATTTTCTTCTTACGCTAAGCTACTTTCTCTCTCCCTCCTTGTTGGTAAACCCATCCCTTACACCGTGGTTGGTAATGGAACTGTCTCTTTGAGCATTGCAACGGCCCTGCAGTGCCCATTGACAAAACAGCTTGGTGCTTTAGGGTGCATTAATGAAACAAAATTACTCACTTGGGTAATTGCTACAGATCACTAACTTTGTTGCTCATTAAATGCATATAGTTTTTTTTTTTTTCCCTTCTTCTGGAGGCTCTTCACTCAATTGACTCAAATAGAGCTACTTAAAAAACTTCAACTGGAAGTAACAGGTAAATCAAAAGAACAGATGCTTTTAAAACTATGGGCATTTCCAAAAGTACTATGGAAAACTAAACATTGCTACACGAAAAAAAAAAAAAGGATCATACACTTCATGATTAATCTCATTATTTTTTTAAATTATTTGTGCATTTGTTTTTCTTTCTATATCCCTCCTTTTCAGTGAAGCTCAAGGAAGAACTTTTTTTACAGTAAACAAGGAAACAGAACAATGGAGAAAAAGAGAAATTGTTTGTAGAGAAGTCTGCCTTTCAATTCAGTATATTCTAAATTTCTATTTGGAAAATACTAAAAGCAGATTAAAATTGACTTTTCCTACTTCATTAAGATCGTTCCCAAGAAGAATGAATAAGAAAGAAATAGAAAAAAAAAACCCCAAGGATTCCCAAACTGCAGAGGGAAACATGGCAATTTCTTTCTACAATACTAAAATGAAGCATTAGCCTTGGAAAAAATGTTATTTATGGAATTATCAGAATAATGAAATTGTAATTTAGAAATTACATTTTTTCCCTAGAACTGTGAGCTTCACCTGTTTCACATCTATTCTCTTTTTAGCCCCAAATCGAAGTGAACATGGCAACCCTTGCTGGAAACTCTAGTTCCCACAGCCCTAGCAGAGCACTGGCTGTGAAGATGCTTAACCCTCAGCAGCCTCTCTGAGAGCTCAGGGCCCTGCATACGGCTGCCTGGCACATGCAGGACCTGCAGAGAGTGGCAGGGACTACAGCTGCCCTGAGCTGCTGGGGCAGTAGCCACATCCCCGCGGCCTGACTCATGCAAGGAGTCAATGCACCTTTGCAGCAGGACACACAGAGCTGCACCAGACTCTGGCAGTGACAAAGCTCCTTGCCTGGAGCCCAGGCGACCCCATACAGGAGGATGTGGTGGGGGACTGCTCATGCATCTGCGCAGACCTGCCTAACACTCTGTTGTCAGTGCTGGCAAGTTTGCTCTCATTAAGGTAGCTGATTTAAAGAATATCACCTCTTATAACAGATCAAAGAAGGAAAAGTGAGTGTCCCGGCAGCTAAGGCCAGACCTTTCTATCCTTAAACACTACCTACTTCTTTTAGCACTCTGGAAGAGAACTGACACTATAGCTGGGATGTGCTTACACAAAACAACTGGACTTGCACTGTAACAAACTGCAACCGACTGACAAAGAACTCAAAGGGCAAGAATAAGACCATGGAAATAGATGGCAGCTCCAACCTGACCGTATTTTCTTTCTTTCTGCACACCAGCCTCAGAAAAAGTTCTCATATGCCAAACATTACTGAATAACACAGCTCAGCAAGCTTGCAGGAACCAGACAGACACAAAATAATGTTTTTCATACAAAACACAATGAGGTCATATTTGTCTTTCATCTGGGATAATAAAATTATGTCTTGGCCACATCAGGCGGTTTCATGCTAAAGGCATCATTGTTGATCTACATTTTTAAAGTAGAAGCATTTGTATGCTTTGCAAAACAATCAGATAAGACCCAAAATGCTTTTCCTAGCATCTCACCATACTAAAGATAGAGAGATCTGGCACATATCTATCTACATGCACAATCAATTTCTAATAATGCTGTTCAGCACAACGGAAGAAAATATATGACCTTTCACATACAAGTGCATGGAAAAATATCTTTGCTTCTAATAAAATGAATTTAGTGGAGAGATTCCGGGTTCATCTCCTGGGTTTTTTTCCTTAAACAAAATGTATCTTTTAGCTCAAAAGAACAGGTTGGTTTGCACTTCCGAAGACTTCTTCAGCTTTAAAATTAAATCTCAAGTTTTAAAAGATGCTGGGATAGATTCTGCAAATGTACATTCAAGCAGCTGTTATACATTTGGCTTCTTCACATAAGTATCAACTACACGAACTGGGGGTTGCCTCTCTACGAGACTCTCAAAGCACACTTTGTTATGTTGCTAAGATCCAGACAAGGAATGCCAGCCTGGACAAGGTCTAAAATGGATTTAAAGTATTTGATCATCGGACACAAGTCCTCAAAGAGACTAAAGGGGGCAGGAAGCACTGGTATTTGAAACTCTTGAATTTTTATTTCTCAGCAGGAGATGAACACTCATATTGTTCCTCAGTGTTTCGGTGGACAATGTTTTTATTTCATTTGAACTAAAAAAAATATTAATAAAAACAATGCTGCACAATGGAACACAGTATTATTTGGGTAAATAACACTTAGAAGAAAGCCAGTTCATTATTATCACTTGAGATTGGAGGCCCCTACTGAGATCAGTGACCCGCTGTGCTACGATCTGTGTAAACACATGATGAGAGACAGTCCTTGGGCCAAAGAGCATGCAATCCAAACACACAAAGCAAACATCAAAGGCATTACAATCATCCTCATATTCGGTGCAGGCCTGTCACGCTCCCTAAGTGTGAGGCCTCTCTACAGTTAATGGAAACATCAGTTTCATCCTCCTTTTAATTTTGTTCTCCCCATTTTCCAAGCCCTGTGCTCAGCACTTGAGCTGAATCTTGCAGGGCAGTCAGACCGACAGCCCTGGTCACGGGTCTGCTATCCGGGAGGAAAAATACACACATGGCTCAGCAGCAAGGATCCCTATGAGTCAGGCCAGGTGGGTCAGCATTTGCTTACCCCTCTCCAAAGTAGCTTCTCCTGGAGAAGCCATGGAGATGAGAGACGTGGGAGTGACACCTAGACTGTATGTGGGAGGAGAACCATGATGATGTCTCCAGTTGCCTGCAGACTTGTAAGCTGATCTCTTCCCTGATACCACACAACGAAGCAGACAGAAGAGACCTGCACATCCGGAAACAATTTGGAAGGAAGTTCCTCTGCAGCACTTTCACCTATACCCCATCTTCTGCTTTCACAGAACATGGCACTTCCCCTCTCCCTTGCTGCTTGGCAGCATGATTGTGCACAGCATGGGCACAAAGTACGTGACAAGAAATGTCTTGAAGGAGAGGACAAACACCAGCATCACCAGTACCTGCCAGTGGTTTTCAGCACTTGTTGAACTCAAGCTTAACTACTGAGCAGCTGAGAGTTGTGAGTGGTGTGGCTGCTGACGGATCCTGCATCAAGCTCATCACACACCAACCATCTTTTTTTTTCACTGCAGTTCACTGGTATGGGTGATCTGCCTAAATTTAAGTGTCTCTGCACAGCTTGTCTGGTTTTTAACTCATGGGTTATTTTTTCCAAAGTCAATTAACGCAGACATGGCATTATTATGTCTGAATTATTACGCTGCCTAGAGAATTGAAGGCCCAACATGTGGCTTACGCTTTTTTTGTTGTTGTTGTCATCTAGACTATTACATTATTTTCAACAAATCATTTACTGTTGTAATGAATGATTTTCAAGACTAAACCTGGTAGTTACAACAAAGATAATGTGAAATACTCAAACTCATTAAGCTCTAATAAAAAAAATAATATACTTTTTAATCTGTAAATATATATGTAAAAAAACCCCAAACTTTTATAATTCAGACTACCGCAGTAAAACTCATCAAGGAACAAAAATTCCTAACAAGTCCTTAGCGATCTCCCTGAACTTTTCACCAATTAGATGTAGTCATGCTAATTGCTGTGAAGAGAATTTGGCAAATAGACGGTGCCCTCCAACAATAGGTTTATTCATTCCAACCCTTCTTTTTTTAGGGTAATGATGAATTGGCCACTTGTTCCATTGCTCTACCCAGAAATCAAAATGTAAACTTTGAGAAAGCAGAGCGCTGCTGGGCAGTGGGAAACTGTAGATGGGAACTGACCAGTGAGTCAACAGTATATCAATGCTGGCAATGTATTTCCACAAGAAGCAGCACTCTACAAAGGTTTCTTTAATGCACAGGCCTATTTTTAGGGAAAATTCAACCAGTAAAATCTGGAAAGGGGAAGCTCCGTGCTGGAAAAGTGACTACAGACTTGACAGAGTGGTTGATCTTCCCATTGAAGCACCGGATAGGGTCATGGATGAATTTTGTGTCTGAGAAGAAAATATGTCTGTGCATCAGTTCCTGCTGAGTAAAAGAGAGACTATGTTGCCTATCTTTAATCTGGCTTGTCTATTTAAAATGCAGATTCCTCAGAACAAAGACTCAGATTGCACAGGGCACTGAGAAGTGGGCACCCAGCTCTGAGTAAGACTTTTTTGTGCATTGCAACCACACTACGGCATCTACCAGTGTAGATGGTAACACTCACTCCTGAGGGGGGATAGATATTGTTGTTCTCCCACTCACTACACTTTACTCAGAGAGAAGAGATAAAGGAAGAAACCAGCTTCAGCTTTTCAGAAGTTAGCTCAATCTCTCCTCCAGAGTCTGTTTCCACAGAAAAACTGTGAACCTGAGCGGCATTACTAGGAATGACTGGGCTCACCGAATTCTGTGTAAATGTTCAAAAAAGGCTGCTTCACTATTCTAGCAGATAATAATAGAGCAGCACCTAGCAGATTAATATTTAGTGTCAGAATTTAATACCATAACTGTTCAATAACGAAGTTTTATTTCTCTTCTATTCTTACCCCATTATCAGGAAGTAATATTCTCTTCTAATTTGAAAGGGAGCTGCCATCTTTTTTATAATGAATTGTTCATATCTATATCTTCAAACTTATATATGACTGTCATTAGATTGCTTTTTAAAGAAAAAGGATTGTTCTGAATGATTTGTTCACTGCCTTTCCATTGGTTAGTATTAAATTATTTATCATCAGGCTAGTAGGATTCAAATCTAAGTTTTCAAAGATTGAGTTGACACAGGAACTGAAAACGTGTGCCGAGCCCTTTTAAAATATTAATCAGTACCCAGGTCAGTGAAATAAAATAAGGTGTGGAAATTGTTACTTCAGCTAACATTAGCACATATAGTAAGACATCACTTATGATGGTGCTCTCATGTCAAAACACAGGGAAAGAGAAAATCTCTCTAATATGTTATTCAGGATGTGGCAGCTGACCTGCCTGTATCAATCCTGAAGACTGTAATGCAAATAGGAGTTCTGATTTATATTTAAGGGGAGGGTAATTTACAAGATGTTGTATGTAAAAAGCCACATTCTCATTTTACTGTGTTCAAAAGCAACTGTTTTAATCAAAGACTGTTTATAACAAGGTTGAAAGAGTTACTGAAACAGATTTTTTTCATATACATATAACCCTTTTATATTTCCAGCTTTAAAGACCATAAAAAAGGATAGTAAAGATGAAAGAAATAAAAAGAATGACAGAGCTAACTCCTATGAGCCACAATCTATGTCAAAGCAGAACTAAAGTGATTGACAGCTTGCATTAGTAATGAATAGAGTGGGGAAAAGCTGCCAAGAATCTGTAACAAGGTCAAAGCCTTCCAATAAAGAATTACATTAGCCACAAATCCTAGGTGGAACCGTGTATATACATCTGCAATGTGACTTTAACCATGGAACTGTTTCTACTGTCCTATTCTGACCCTTTTCCCGGTTTTATTCCTGGGCTACAATTAAGTTCTGCCTCTTTATCACACCTGCGATAAGGAACAGGTGTAACATATCAAACTGCTTGTGAAATGCTAAAAAAAAAACCAAAACAAAACCAAACAAACAGGAGAGGAGAAATTTTAATGGCACATCCCTAACGGTGCACATAAAAAACTTTCTAAACTATTGGTATGGTAATTGCTCTCCTTCCAATTTCACAGCACTCTTACACACACTTGACATGGAAGAGAAGGGGGTTTTGCATATTAAAAGCAATATTGTACCCATGATCTGTGCATGCATCACCCTGCTCACCTCAGAGTTTGGAAACAATTTTGTGAGCATGGTATTATTCAGCGAACGCAATGTATGTAGACTTTTGATGTACGATATTTTAGTGAATGAATTCAAGTGTCAGAGAGCATTATTTCTACTATGCCCTGATGTGCTACTGTTAGTCTGACATCTGGAAGAACAAGAATACTATCTCTTACTGTGAGACTCCAAAGGGCCTCATTTGATGTAAATGGAACCATTTTATTATATCAATATTGCCTCACTGAATCAAGCTAGATAGGAGTATTGATACACAGAAATATACTTATTTTCCACAAAGGAAATGTGGAATACTGCATCTTTCAACAGACTTTGTGAATCTTCTGTGAATGTTTAGAAGTATATATTCACCCCTCTGCTGTATATAACTTCAAGTTAACATAATATGCTTTTTAATGGGTCACTTTTTATTTTATTTACTTTAGCAGAAAGTCCAAGTGTGGCTGTGATAAAAAAGATCCTAAGTGAACCTCTGAAGCTTTTTTCTTATTCATGCATGGCAGAAACTTGGACACATAACATTGTAAATGAGCTACTCTGCTTGTTCTAACTCAATTCTACTTGAGTTCTACCTGAAAACAGAATCCAGGCTGTGAATGGATCCACATGACACCTCCAAATCCTTAACATTTCCAGTCTCATCTGCTGAGGAAAGGTAGTTTCACTACTCTGAGCAGCCAAGCAGTCAGAAACCATGAAGAAGTAGGATTTGTTTTCTTTCCCCATATAAGACAGCACCTCGGAACTTGAAAAGGTGCCAAAAGACATATCCTGATTTTCCAGAGCTTTACAGCACACACACAGTCATTCACACCTGTGCGCTATGTACAAGTGGCACAACATCATCACAGGAAACTATGAGGAGCAGACTTGGGAGCAAACTCTTGGGAGCAGATCAGCAGTACAACCACTTTCAGACCAGAGCAAAGCGGATGAACCAGGAACACGAGTCTCTGCAAGCCAGAGAAGGGAGAACAGCCTGTTGCAGTCTGTCAAAGCCATCCCTGTTTAGAAAAGGCCCAAGATTTGCTCCAACTGTGGCTATTGTCAGGAGCATGACAAGTAAAACAAGCAATACAGAAAAGGGCAGGGATAAAAACAGAGTACAATCAGAACAAATTGGCTAATATTTTACTAAATGAGCTTCAGCTGCTCACAAACTGGTAGCAATCTCCGTGCATTATACACTGCACAAAGCATGAAACAGCAGGATTGGTGCTAGAGGCATGGTGTGGCTTGTAGGCATGTGCTCAAATGATTAAGGCACAAATAATCCACCTCTGTGGAGATGACGACTGAACCTTTGTAAAGAAAGACAACCCTGTGGTTATAGTCTGACATTTCAGAAAACTGGCTCGATCCCTGTGTCTCTCTGGGATTTAATGGGCAAAATAATTCAACTCCTGGCACCTCTTCCATGTTTTTAATACAGATCGTATTGTGAGACTCCAAGCACATTTACGTTGATCAGATTTAAGTTGCAGGATAACAGGGGCCACAGAAGTATACAGACACTAACGAAAACCACAAGAAGACACTTAGTTTCACTACTGCTGCCATAATAGTAAAAAGGAATCATCATTATTAATAATGGGCAATTACTCTGAAATAGTTTATAAAGAAGTATTCCTAAAGGCACATGATGAATTTATGGCACACTACCAGAGCCTTTCATGGATATAAAGATGTATTTCAGCACACATGACTTGTTTTTTGAACACGGAGAAACCTGTCTAGTAAAATATTAATAAAGCTGAATTCTGAAACATAAGTGTCTTCCTTATAATTTATAACAGGGTGAAAATTTCCATTTGGAATGAAAATACTGTAGGTATATACATCTGTCTAATGTGAGCTCCTTTTAATGGTGTTGATTTTTGCTAGTTACATATTACACTGCTTTATAGATTTAAAAAAAAAAAGGTATGAAATCTATTTAGGATTAAATATCATCTTGAAGGATCCTATGCTAAGAACAGAGCTAAATCTTTAAGCAGCATCCACCACTAATTATGACATATGTAGGTATTAAGGAGAAAAAGGTGCTTCTTTTGAGTGATAAATGGACCTGAAGATCCTTCACAACATTCACTATAAATCACAAAAGGCCATTAATAAACAGTCAGAAAAAATGACAGTTACTACAAGGATCTGCTCTCATACTTTGCCTAATACTATCAGTGTCATGTTTAAACCTGACATCTTAAATCTGTGACATGAAAACCCTTTAAGTCAAAAGGATCAGCTATTTTAAACAGAATTTTCTATGCTTGTTATTTTGAATGACAGCAAAAGGAAAGCAAGAATCTTTAATTCTTTATCTGGCTGAAAATCTTGCCCTTTCAGCCTTACTCATCAACATCAAAACAAAGGAAAGATCCTATTTGCTTCTGCACCTACTTGCTGGGATCTTGTGGGCAAACAGAGTTGCCATGTCTTCCAGAGGGAGCTGGTGGTGCTCAGCACCTTCAGGATTGAGCTCTGCAGGAGTCAAGTCAAAACACTGCAAACAGAAGAATTATACTGCCTGTGTGCTTGCTGAGGACAAGTTTGGAGCCAGCTTTGATTTAAATGGGAAAGACTAACTGGGGTCGTAGCAGTAAAAGCTGCAACACCAGATGCCTTCCTGAAGTGTCACTTCTGTACTTTCTCCCCTCTGTCATGCTCCCTGCTTTCTTAACCTAGGCTGAGAGAAACAGATGCCTGGCAGAGGCAGTTAAAATCTAACTTGGAAAGGATTGTGGTCCAACATTGTGTTCCTTAATGGAATAGGAATTCCTCAATGCTTCAGGAAAAGGGAAGTAGAGTGACCATAATCCTGAGTATAAAGTGGGTTTTGTCAGTGGGGTGCTAAAAAAAAGCAACATTTTTTCCTATATTTTCAATATGGACAAAATAATCTAGATCTTTAGGACTACTTAAATTATTTCTTCTTAAAAACCTTCCAGCTAAGAAGCTTTCACTCTGGACATTTACGTTTCTGAGTTAAAAGAAATGGATTTTTCAACATTACCTTTGTCAAACTGATGAAGGGTTATTGTAAAAACAATGATCTGTTGAAGGTCTGCCAACAAGCAAAGGTCAGGAAGACCAAACCCCTCACGGATACAGAAGTAAATAGGCAAGGTTCGATCTCCCTTGAATTCATTATCGTTTTTAACTTGATAATCATTCCTTTAGTAAGGTGCAAATGCATTCCTCACACAGGCCTCCATCTCCTGATGCTCTAGTGTGGCATGGTTGTTGCTGTTACATGAGACCTGAAGCTCTCTTGCTCATTAATGACAAAAAATCAGTAGCAAGATATCATGCTATTAGCACGGAAGTAGAGAAGTATTGACTTATTTTCTGCATTACAATTGAAAACAAGCCCCGCCCTCTCTAATTTTACCTGCAGTTATTTGGGATATCATAGACAATAAAACTAAATTAACCAGGAACAGAGCTCAAAATCCAGCCACTATAGTAGAAGGGAGCACAAATGGTAAAAAAGGCTCATCACGACTGGTGGCTTCTGCAGCAGAGCTCCAAGGTGAACATCATCAGTGCTAGCATTCCCTGCAAATGCACACGGAGAGACAGAGACATTGGCTCAGACCTAAAAGATTAACCTTGAATTTCAGATCAGTACTAAGCTGGATCCTACTCAGTGCTTGGCTGATCCTCTGTCTTTGCTCAGAGCAGAACCTACATGGCCCGTCTGTAAGTTCAGATGATACCTTCAAAATCCTGGAAGAACTTAACATTTACTCAATGCTTTGTTTCCTCCCTAGCTTTTTAAAGGAAACAACATCTCTAAATGTTTTTAAAAGCGAGCTGTGCAGAGGCTGTGGAGAGAAAACACAGTGTGGCAGAATGTTCCTCCCACCACGCTCAAGTCAGGCTAGATTCCTGCACCAACAGGCTGTCAATGGGAGTTTGACATGGGCAGAGTTTTGAAACTGAAAGCTGTACTTTCTAGTTCTGAAGTGGAAAGGCTGTTATTTTTGAATCTGAATTCATAAAACATCACTTATCATCTAGGTTACAGATGGACTCAGGATCCCACACTTGGCTCCAGAGTTTGGATAACTCACACTGCATATCTGGGGTTTTGGTTCAAGCCCATCTTGAATATAAATTTAGAATGAAAGAAATACATGCAAATACCAAGCATATTATGAGACACTGCCAGCTGTTTTCTTCCACTTACAAGACTGTTTCTGAGAAAGCAATTTTATTTTTTTAAGTATATGGTGGAATATGTGAGTGATGACAAGCTGGTATCCCTGAGTTCAGTGTGAACCTGACCTCATTCTCAAGTTTAGGGTGTCTCTTGTTCCTGACGCATGCCTTCCTAGGCCTCTCAGGCTACATTCTTTATTAAGTTTGTTGAGAAATGGAACAGTGTGCTCACAGCCTTTTTTTGGATGTCTCCTTGAAAAATATCTGTGTTCTATCTGGGCTTAAATGACAGCTTGCTGCTCGTTTTCCAAGAAAACCCATGCCAAAAGACCGGATAACATTTAATTCACAGGCTGGTATACACAGCGCTGGCCTTGCGGGTCATGTTCCCAACTGAGTAATGGACTCACTATATTATCCCTGGCAAGTCTCGCAGGTTGGAATTTTCAAACAAAAGCAAACAAAATCAACTTTTGTTGTGTGATTTGATTATTTTTTAATGCTACAGCTTATTCATTTTGGTTTATTAATTTGTTGGTCCAATGGTTTTTATGTGCTGCAATTCAGAATAGGTCCCTCTCTAGTATCATGTTTTATATAGATATGGGAAATGAAATGTAAGTCTGATACAATTACGGTTGTATGCCATGCAAGACAATACTGTAAACACGACGACAGCCTGAAAAGCTGCTTAGCAAAATGATCTTAATATACAAGGCAGTGTGAAAATGTAAAAAGAATCTATAATGACAACAAAGATTAGCCATTTGGTTTCTAACCTTATTTACAGAAGCAATCAGAGGTATTCAGGTCGAGTTAACGACCCTGTCTCCAATTAATTCAATTGTCTACAAACAACACTGATGCAGTGGTTGTCTCAGAGTCTGCCACATAGTCTCTGAGGGAATACATAAGACTCCATTAAAAGTGACAATAATAATGCATTTATTACTGAAACACTATTGTATTATAAATAAATTCCTGATGTTAAATTATGCTCCACGCTTTAACAGAAATTCAATTACTGAAATAATAAAAAAGATGGTGCATTTGCCAAGTGCTTGGACTATAATTTGGCTGCTTAGTTACTAGCAGTTGGCTGTTTTGCAATTTCTTGTTCATAGAGTATTTCTTTTGAAAAAACGCCAGACTTTTTCATACAAATTTCATGAACAAGTTTCAAAATGAAATTTTGAGCTTTTGAATTCAATTATGAAAGACATAACTAAATCTATTATTGAAAAAATATTCTTGAAAGCCCTTCTTGCTGTTGTTGGGCTCTGTGTAGTAATTGAGGTAAGCACAGGTGCTGTTCATTACGGACCATTGTGCACCATCTGAATTCTAGGAACGGAGGAATTCAGACAGTTTCAACTCTGTTTGTGTGAATAACAAACAGGCGTGATTCGGAGGTTGTTTGTACAAGCTTGCACATCGCTCTTCTGGGACTCCTAAGACACCTGCTTACCCTTTTGAAGCCAAAACAGTATCATTTATGTTCTGGCTATTCTTCCTGTAATGATTTTTGCAGAAGCAATATATTTCCCCACCCCTCTTCCCACAGGCTGCAATCAATGGCGGAAGTAGGAACAAAAGAAAACAAGGATAAAATCATTACCTAGTGGGGACAAAAAGCCTTAGAGAAGCTCTCTTTGGCTTGATAAGATTCAGGCAAGGAAAACCTTGTGAGAACAGAAGGAACTGCTTCTCATACTCAGCATCATTCCCCCTCTCAGTTGTGGTAGGCTGGTAAGCATAAAATAGAATTAATTTTTTCCTCCTAGCACCAATCTGTCCTCTCTCTTTGGGGCTTGGCCATGTATTTATCTTGCTAATGCCTCACCCTTTGTCTTCAGATGTTTTACATGGAAGACATGAAGAGATGTATGCACCTTGCACCCTGCTACGTGAATGCAAATGAAAAACTGCTGACAGTCTTCTTACTGGATCCCATAGGTGCCTGCAGCCATATGGCAGTGTGTACGTGGGTCCTGGCTCTTCAAGGGATTACAGACTCTCACCTCTGCATATTTCGAAACGTGCTGTCTCAACTATATATTTCTGCTGACAGTGATTATTTACTTCGCACTTTTATTTGTTGATGTATTGCTAGTACTTATCAGCAGAGATGTTATCAAAACATCTGGGGATGGATTGTGTATGTAGAGAGCAGCAGCCAGGCAGCCCCAAATGAAGGAAACACAGAGGGGCAGTTCTTGCAGTTTCAGTGTTAAACTGAAAGGTGCTTTTTCTTTTCATTTTTTTTTTTTTCTTCCTGACACTGATTGCAGTGCAACTAAAACTGCCACAGTTCAAATACTTCTGGGAATACATTGAGCTGATGGGAGATGCCATCAGACAATGCTTTGCAGAAGTCAGCAGGCACCAGAACTCCTTGAGCAGGTAAAAGATTCAGATATAATTCAACATCTGCAATGTGATTTTTCAAAATTTGATGCAACCAAAGTTAGATGACTTTTTCTTCAAATTAACCCCTGTCAAAAGCCATATGCAAATACAACAGCAGATCTTAGTGCCACCCACTTGAATGTGAAGTTAAGACTTAGGAAGAGGAAATAATCTCATAACACAAACAATTAAAGAAAAGCAATCACTTCCTCAGGGAAGAAAAACAAGCCTACAAGAAAGAAGGCTTGGGATTTCAGTGGGTTGCAGGCTGAAGGTTTTACTACGTTAGAAACTGGCTGGCAAATCTGAAGAGGACCGTATTTACATAGGAGAAGCCTGCAGACTTGTAAAGGAAGTTGAGATGTCAGTGAGGGACAAAGTGACACCCTATTCACAGTGTTTGACTCCTGTGATGAATGGTAGCATCTGCCTTCAGCCGGGAAACCAGAAGGAATCTGAGCAGAATGGGATATTTCCTTCCAGATGTGGGACTAATTAGCTACACAACAGAAAAAGAAAAGAATGGAAGTAAAAAAAAAGAAGGAAAAGGGAAAAGGGAGAAGGGAAGGAGAAGGCAAAGGAAGCTGAGAGCACTCATCAGTCCAAAAACACTTCAGGAATTTAAGGTGAAGGCAATATTCTCATAACAGATTACATGTTGAGTTAAGTTCAACAGCAAAGCAACATATGCAAGGAGAAGAAACAAAAGGATTTTTGTTGGGGAAGGTGGAGACCAAAATTACATGCAGGCTTTCATGCTCCAAGTCTAACACGGAGCTGAGTCCCAGAGCAACCACAAAGCTACAGAGTTTGTATACAGGTAGTGTTTTTCACTGGAGTATGCCATGCTTTAATACATTGGTGTCAATAACTTGGGGTTCAGACTTTCTTAGTGGTGATCATAAATGAAGTTTATTTATATTCTGCAGCTTGTAAGCAAACAGTATGCTAAATGCCTGGAAAAGGCTAAATATCAGCTCTGCGACATGTACTGTAAGTCTCTGGGACTAGGTACAGTCCTGACTTTTGCTGAATTTCGTTCAACTAGCATGTATGTGCACTTAGTGCAACCATCCCTACAGGCACTTGCACTTCTGTACAACAATAAGAGACACCCAGGAGAAAGACATTTTCTATGGACCTTGCTCAGCTTAGTACCTGCCGCTCACATGTGAGAGAACAGCTCATCACCTGAAGGAGGAGATGTTTAAGTGGGATAGACAAGATAACCTGCCACAGCCATGTCCTTCTTCTCAGTAAAGCTGTCCAATGTACAAGGGGAAACAGACTCTACCCCTTAAAAGAAGGTAGGTTTGAGCACTTGCTTTGTGTAGAGGACACCTTCACAGGCCTCCACACCACACCTCAAACCTGTGACACCATCACAGTGCTGGACTAGGCAAGACCCACAATGTGGGAGGCATTAAACACAAAAAGAGATTATTTGTAAATTTAAGGAAAAGTCTGAGAGAGAGAGTTTAAAGAAGTAACTGATGAAGGGGGCAGCAAGACAAAGCCTACAACAGGACAGAATAACTAGGAGCAGAGTAGAGCTAAGGAGATAGGAGAATGCATGAGCAGCCACAGCCAGAGCAGGAGAAAGAGAGGCTCTGTTGAACAATTTGCCATTTTTGTTAGGATAGCAACACGCAGTCCAGAGTTTCTGGACTGAAGATGGCCTTATATTTCATATAGCACATGACCGCACAACTTTTTTGGAGGTACTGTATCTGGGTAACACTATGGAAGGTATAAACATTTGGCCAAGAAAAGATTTGTAAAGACTTACTCGCCTCTCAGGTTCCTGCTAGACAGACCTAAAGTAACACTCTTCTCACTCCTTACTTCTGCTGAAAACCCTTCCTTCTCTGCAGAAGTTTAATTCACTGAATGTCTTCTCGACACAACCAGAGAAAGCAAAGCCTTACCATGCAGACCTTTAGGTCAGCATAGCTCTGTGTATCTCTTGGTAAAGCACAGCTAAGACCATTGCACGATGGTGAGGATAAGTTATTCCAATGTGGGATCTGAAACAAGGCTCAAGATGCTCAGAAATAATGGGAGAAGGGTGACACCAGCAGCAATACAGGAACACATTTAGGCAGATTATAATTACTTCAGTAGCAATTTAGCTGAGACACCAGGATTAACACCCTGAACTTAAATTCTTATCTGAAAGCAATGATATCTTTAATGACTGCAAACGGCCAGGACCTTTGCTTTATACCAAATCTGAAGCAGAAACTTTCTACAGCACAGTGGCCTCTAACACAACATAAGGTCATTGTTTCAAAGGTGGCGAGGCGAAAACATTGACCTAGTCAGGCCCTGTATGACTTTCTACAGCGCCCAAGTGACCTGGAGAGTACGCCTTCCCAAGCGCTGCATTGGGCCAGCTCTACACAGCTTCAGAAGGCGGCTGGAGGAGAATGGCACAAGTGGGCATGGCCTAGGGGCCAACAGAGCATTTAGCTGTCATTACTCCTACAGCAGATTCACATGTACTGCAAAGTAGGCTTAATGAGGGAATGTTAATTTATATCCATTCACAAGAGCGTAATGGGGCTCTAACACTGACCTATCATGGGCCTAACGGGTTTTAACACCCCGATGCGCTATGGGATCAGAGAAAGTTACAGACACGATAACGTCTAATAAATCCAATAAAAATGGAGATCAACCAAAGTAAGTTCCTGCATGTCAGATATTAAATATGACTAATGTTGTTTGACAGTGTTCCACAGAAGGTGCACTGGAGTCTCACTTCTTCCTTATCATTATCACAGAAAGAGAAAGGTAAAGCACTGCAGGAATATAAATAATTTGAAAAGCCTCATAGACAATATTCTACTGTGCGCCTCATTTGCACTTAAAAAACCCTGCCCTACAGACCTTATGTACTTTTAAGATTCATCTGAAAGATACATGAAGAAGTCTTCCAGTCAAAAATGTACATATTTAATGGAATTAGATCTCTAGGCAAGAAAATGTCAGAAGAAAAGGAGAAATATTAAAGTGAATGCAGGGTGCTCCTTTCTAGTGCTTTCCAGCTTTGATAATTATCTTCTGGGATGTCATTTACTAGAAAGTCATGATTTAACAAAAAGAAAAACTGCAGTATAAAATATACTCTCTTTATTGCTGAAGTAAGTTGCTATTTTCGTATTTTCCCTCTGTATTCTGCTTTTGTCAGCCAGAGGCCTTGATATTTGCTTTTATACCACCCCTATTGAAAATGTGGTGATTATTGTGAAATATTCAATTGCAGAGCTCTTCTGATTACATCGCAAGGGGAGATCATAGGAATCTGTACTGCCACAGCCCTTTCTCTGCCTTCCAGTCTCATGCGAGGGCAATCAAACTTAAAAAAAAAACAGAAAAAGTAAAAGACCCTGATTGTAGTGTTCAGTAATCACCCTGGGCCCAATGGGTTTGAAAGAAATCCTCTTTATTCAGTCACATCAGCTTCAGCCGCCTTTGCTGAACAGCAGCTGAGCATCTGCAGAGCTCTTCACCCCTCCACTGCTGGCAAAGCTAAAGCTCCCAAAGGCACTGCCCCACGTACAAGCCTGCAGAGGCCCAAGGCCTGTTCTTCTCTGGCAGAGGTACCTCAACCCATTATAACTTATTTGGTGGGTCTGGTGCCCCACCGGTGATGCATAAGGTTGTACCGGAGAACTTCCCCCCAGCAGGACTAGAGAATTGCAATCCTAATTAGCACTTCTATGGAAAACATAGCAGAGCTCTTAGAAATTTTCCCCCAGGATAATCTGACAAAACCAAATTCTCATTAAAATTGGCATTACTACCTGCAAGAAAACGTCAAACTCCCCTTCAAAGTCACACATTTCTATTGGGAAAATTCAAATAAAAATATTTTGAGCTAATTTCATCCACAATGAAATATTTTGTTTCATTAAATTGACTTAAAATGTTTTATGTAATCAGTTAAGCCCAGAGTGCAGTCCCTGCAGACAGCTTTAAGTTGGCTGCATCCGGTCTATGAGGGATGTCTTGCGCAGTGCAAGGCAAAACCAATGGAATCTTTCGATCAATTTAATAAAAGTATGTTGTTTTCAAGACTGTCAAAATATTTTATTTGATTGGAGATGCTTATGAAAAAGCACTTAATATAGCTGAATTGATATGTTTGTTTCTTTTCTGTAAAAAATTGTCAGTTTTTCAGACTACACTAAATTTTTCCTCATTCTTATGCACAACCAACAGCTACTGTTTTTTCCACATACTTTCACAAAAGACCAAGAAGAATCTGCTAAGAGTTTCCAGGTTCTTCTCTACATCCAGGTTTTGCAGTGATCTATCTATTAGAGTGATTTTCTTCTGCATGCTGGTGTGCCATCTAGGATGTATATATTAAACATATATGAGGACTCCTAATACATTTATTCAATACATGAAATCTTCAACAAAATGTCTTATTCTAAATTCCTGTGCATTTCCCACAACAATTTACCAAATCCCAATCAAAACTTCTAGGCCTCCTTGTTTCTGTAAGTATATTTAAGGTGTCTAAATCTTGGTACACAGGCTGGAAAGTTCTGAAGCGTCTGACCAATACTACAGAGATTTTGGGGAAAAACGCAAGCACAGAAAATTAGGATTTCTATTTCAAGTATTGCTTTTAGGCTACTGGACTAGACTTTACCGGAGCAGTTTCTCCTGCTTTCTAAATCCAGAACGCTGCAGTAGTAAAATACAACCAGGATACCATTTGTGTCTTGCTAAATGCTTGCACGTGTTCATATCTAATTCTCCTGCACACATCTTCCATACTAATAGTTTGTCAGATTCACTTCCTACAGCATAGGGGGAATTCACCCTATAAACACCCATACTGCATCTCCTTGAGAAATGTTCCCTCCTTTCTGGCCATGATGACTGTTTGGGTAACAGATGTTGATCCTTGAAGCATCCCTGTCATCATCTGCATCAGCCCACACTGCACTGAACAGTATCGTTTCCATCTCACAGAAGAGTAGTTTCAGGCTATCCACAAGCCAGCCAGACACTTCTGTATCAGTTATACTTGCTTCACACTTTAAAGAGTTTTTTTTAAATGCTGGTTGAGGAGTTGCATTTTGCAAAATGAGAAGTGTGAAGGTCCCTCCGTAGCTGCCTGGGACACAGGACGCGCGTAGGCATGTGTTCAAACACATTTGCTTGTTTCCACATAGAACTTGACTACAACTGCATGTCATGGAGGAACTGATCCAGCTCACGTTAATTTGACTGAGAGTTGGAGCTGATCCTAAACCACATCCTCAAAGTGCTGCTGCTCTGAAGTACAAAAAAGTAATGAAAAAGCAACAAACTTCCACAACTTCATAGGGAAGCACCATACTCTTCTTCCTTCTTTCAGTTCAGTTTTACTGAAAGTATTCACAACTTTATGAGAAGATCTCCCAAAACTTTTCTGGTGGCTGTAAAGCAGCTGATCTCTACCTCTAAACAGCAAGAGCTGCACGTCATTTACAGAGTCCCTTAGTCCCATTTCTGGTGATACCATCTTTTAAAGTAAATGTTAGTAACAATAAGTCTATTTTGACTGTAAGTCCTAACACTGAGCTAGAAAGAAACAATTTAAAAAATGTATTTCCATCACTAAGGTTGAATTGTTTTGGATTTACACCAGTGCGACTCCTGTGACTCCTGGCCTACTTGGAAGGTCTAATGGTATAAGCTTAGCAACGTAAGACAAGCCTTTTTTGCATTCTATTAAGTAGGAGGAAAAAAAAAAAGTTTCATTTTGAGAACTAGTTTACTTACTCCAAAGCAACAACCTGTCTGTATTCTGCCTATGTCTCATAACTCATGGTTTCAGCTGCTAGCCCTTCTTCTCATCTAGCTTTCCCTATTTCTGCAATGCTCTGGAGCAAAATTTTCTGCTGGGGTAACTCCAAAGAAACCAATAGGGATACTCTAGAAAAGGTTTTGATTCACAGGACAAAGCTTCTTCACTGATGCTGGTCTAATGAAGTAAATGGAGATATGGTGCCTTACACTAGTTGAGGGCTGTGCCTTACGTCTGTAACGACAGACCAGCTATAAGTGGCATCTGCATCCCTTTGCTTCCAGTTTGCAGATGATTTTCAGTTGCCAGCACTATTTGCTGCTGTTGTTAAACACAGTTGGGAATGCAGGCTAGTTAGCCCAGCCAGCCCACCAGCTGCAGCACCACACTGACCTTGTTCCTGTTGTGGCTGAGACCAACAGCCCTGTGCTAGGAGAGTGCTCTGGCTACCCACAAACAGGGACAAACGATTTTCTAGTGGCATTTAATACATAAGATTCCTTTTTTTTCCAGTCTGCAACAAGAGACACTGCAAGAAGTGGTAGAGATGATGCACACCAGCCTCCTGCTCATTAACACTCACTTGGGGAAAGAGATAATTTGCCTTTGTCTTTCTGAGCCATGGTAAGAAATTTATTTCAGCAGTGTCAGTCACATAAGATGATAAAAATGGTGCAAATTATGCAAAGGAAAAGAAACTGCCTTAGCACAATTTGAGTTTATAACATGAAAAAGGTTACTAATTAATTGGTAAAGTGCTATTTGTAATTGTCTCTCTTTGATAAATGGATTAGAACAGATGTTTTGATGTTCATTTTTTCTCGTTTCAAACATATGAATATGTGCAAAACTGAAAAAAACCCGTGGTGATGTGGCAAGCAGGCTCTGGGAGATAAATGGAGGATTATGTAAGACCAAAAAAAATGCCACACTCACTTCCTGGAACAGAAATTGCCCGAAGAGCCCAATAACTTTCCCAATATGTGCAGTAAACGATGACATGAATGAAATGCATTGTTCATAAATGTAGATAAATAACGCCTAATCACCTCAAGCACTCATTTAGCTCTCTACAGCCCAGGATTGAACTGCTAAGGAATGAACAGCAGTAGTTCAGGAAATCAAGAGCATAATTCGATGTTAGCCTGATCCTGGGCCAGTGCTATGTCCCACTGCAGAGCTGTTGGAGGCCCATTCTGCTTCATGCCTGGTAGCTGAGGAGGCCCAGTGCGATAGCGACAGTGAATGTGCACGAAGAAGGGACTCTTTTGCAACACCACACATAGGCGGGCAGCAAAAGCCTGCTGTGCTGCCAGTACTGGACAGCCATGCAGTCCTCACAGAGCTGGCTAGCTAGGCTTCCTTGCCATGGGCCAGGGTCAGCCATCCAGAAGGCAGCAGAAGAAATGCAGCCTACATGTTTTCACTCCACTATACTCTTGAGGACAACCATTACTTAAAGATGCTGTAATTAGAACATGATCCTGCATAACTGAATAATCCTGCATAATCTCCTGGATCTTGGAGAGGTGCAGGAGAGTCAAGGTTGTGTCCCAGTCCATAAACTGTACTATGGGGAGCACTCCTAGGCATGAGAGCTACCTACGCACACAGCACCTTCCTTTCTTCCAGCCCTGGGCTTTAGCCTCACCTATGCAGCAGCAGTGAGGAATCGCAGCATGTTAGCCCTCCACCTCCTGGGTCCACAACTGACCACTGAGACATTGCCCAGCAACACAGCACATGGGTGTCACCAAAGGGTAAACAGCATCAGTCTCTAATCACCAGTGCACTGCCATCTGAAGAGAATTCTGCAATATCAATTCTTCTAATGGTATTAAAGGAGGCAGTATTACTTTTCATTTGTCCGAAGTAATCTGATTGAGTGTAACATAGCTGAAATTTCATTTCCTATATCTTTATTAAAGCAGTGCCACTCTTTAAAGAGAAATGTTAGCAGAAGAACAAACAGAAACTATTTTCATCGTTTAGATTTTTTTTTAAAGGAAGCAAAGAAGAAGGTAGACTGGCTCCACATTAGCTTCTAATCAACCATGAATCATAAAGATTTAAAAAAAAAAAAATTAAAGGCCTTGTAACCTAATTAAGTTTCCAAGCATCGGAGGGATTCATTTAAATCTGACCTGAGCCATTCAAGTTCACGAGGGTATCTCTTAGCTCTTATTGAAGAACAAAGATCACATATTAATGCAAAGAGCGTGTACAACACACTTGTAGAATTGAATGGGCGCAACAAAATGAATTTATTTATTTATTTATTTATTTTTCCTTTGTGACATATGACTTTCTCCAGAACTCTCTGCTCCCATTATCCTGCACTAGGACACAATCATCTTTTAAGAATTATGTTGTTATGAGATACAAAATGTTTGAAACAGAGTGGCATGCTCAGGTGGCATTTGCTCACAGAAACAGTCCTTTTAATGCTCTCATTAGTGCCTTTACTGTGCATAAAGAGGAAGTATCGAAACTTCACTGACAAAATATTATGAGAATATAGGAAGGTAAGCCTCAAAAGATGCTCAGATTATTACTGACAAATGCCACTGTCTGACACCACCTTGCTCAGTAGTAAATGAACTAAAGAAGTGCTAACTGCTTTGAAGTTAATGAAGACTATATTGCCTTTCAATAATTGGTGTTTGTTTAGCTACTATGATTATAGCTATCTCTTTCTAGCTGGGCAATGTAAGATGGCAGAAGTTCCACCTTTTACAAGTTTTAAATCCCCGTAGAATTGACAGAAAAAGCTGTAACCACAAATTGGTTTGCAATTTTCCTCTTTCTTCCCAGCAAGCTCTGTATGGTTATATTATGAACCTTGCTTCAAACAAACTGCTTCTGACTTTTATGATCCTTTTGTGATCTAAATGGCTATCTCATAAGATATTCCACTGCAGCTTCTTTTTCAATTGCTTTTACTGTGAAATGGCATTCTGGAGATTTCTGGGGACCATTTCACACTCTTACAGTATTGATTTGCTAAACCTGATGATAGGTTTATATTTAAGATGCAGTCTAGTATACGAACAAAGTGTAAAGCTTATGAAGAACAGATTCAGGACTTTCAATAACCCCATCTTCTTGATGGGGTATGCCTCTTTGAAGAAGGTTAGTGTTTTACACTGGATTTTTGAGTGCAGGTTACTATATGGACTGCATTTCTAATTGTCTTGGACTGTTTCCATTACACTGAATTACGGTCACAGAAAAAATATGGAGAAGATGACTGCTAGTAACTTGTGACTCTTCCCAACACAAGGTCAGAGCAAATACACAAAGGCACTTGGGAACCTAAATGGAAAAATGGATGTGAGATTGTTCCCTGAGTTCTCACTTGTGAGGATGGAAGAGGATAGATTTTCTCCTGGGTACACTAGAAAGCTGACAACAAAACTAACCACTTTGAGCTTTGGTGCTGGAGATATGCACTTTTCTTTAAAAGAATGAACATTGTACAATGTTTATGGGCCAAGAAAAAACAATATTTGATGGAGTTACAGCATAAAAATGAGTCAGAAAAGCTTTTATACAGAGAGTGACACAATATTCTACTGGGCCAAACCACAAGCCCATGACTCTCTCTTTACTCTGGCAAATACGAAATTAAGAGACAGACCCAGCTAACTCAGTCAAAGCAGAATAAAATGATGAGGCATGCAAAAATGCAGTGAGAAACACCCAAAGAGCAGGGGAATGACAGACCAGAACTCAGGAGCTGAGCTCCAGGACATTCTGTTTAGAAGACAGAGCAAAACAAACGCTATAAATATGAACAGCATTGTAAATATGCCCAAATGAATACAACTGTGCTAGTGTTCTCCAAACACTAATGAACTCCTGCAAGATGATACAAAAGTAGGAGAGTGAGGGTCTAAGGCAGCTTTTGGAGTAGAGGTAGTATTCAGGTCTCTATACACCTGTATGTGGGTAAATTAGGGACAGGAATGGAGAAATTCATTGCAGTGGAGGACACAGGACAAAGGAAGGGGGAAACCCTTTACTCTGCCGCCAAGACTTTTAGAGTAGTGATTAAAAGATTGTAGCACAATCATATGCTTGAAAAAAATATATTAATGTCTCTTTTAAAAGAGAAGATGAAGTACATATGCTAGAGCGTATGTCTGGAACAATCCTCTACATATATTATTAGATGCATGGCTTTATTCCTAAAATGCGTGGATGAATTTTGGAGTATGTGCATGAGTGATGATATGATTGCACATGACTGCTGAGTGAAGTCTAGAAGAATTGCTTGTTGATATTAAACAAATGAAGAAATTCCTCTAGCAGTATCTGGAATAAGTGAAGATAACACTAGTTAGAGCTGACCAGGGTCAGGTTTTGCTTACACAAAAACAATCTTGCATGCTCATTTCTAAGTCTAGCCTGTTGTCTGCTTTCTTTCTCTCTGCTTCCAGTCACTCTCATTTTTTTGCTTTGCTTTTGCATCTCTGTCCCTCAGTACTGTAAGATCTACACTACTCTCTTAAATGTCATGTAGACTAGAAATAAATTTGGTATTTTCCTCAATACAATTTTCATGACAAAATAGGAACATATAAAACTAAAGAATTGCCAGTTCTGTAAGAACATTGTCAGTGGGCAGTATTTCATGAAATTCATATGTGGTGGGTTAGCAGATAGACAATCAGAGCTGCAGAGCCTTCAGTTGCTGGTGAGGGACTTGGAAACATGTTGCTGTGAGGTTTTTTGTGAATTCAAGTGGCTGGCTTGCTAAATGAAATTTTCACATATTCAAAAAAAGCTGAAAATCTCATAGCCTCCTCAATCTTCAGACTTCCATAAGAAGTCCTGCAAGACGTACAGCCATTCCAAGACTTTAAAGGGTTGATCCATTCTGGTAAGCTATCCATTCTACACCATATAAATTGCTCAAATCATGACCAGTATAATATCTCATTTTCATTAGAGGCCTGGCAAGAAACATCTGTCAAGACTAAAGCCTAACTACTGTCACAGTAGCTATACCATAGACATGGACATTTTAGAATAACATTAACAACTTGGATAAGAGAAGAGGGATTATGCTTGTTATATTAGCAAATAACACTCATGTGAGAAGGTGTGCAGGTGTTTTGGAGGATGGATTAGAATATAAAATTACTCTGATGAAGTGGAGACAGACAAGATCTGAAGAAACAGGATAAAATTCAGTGTGGACAAGTGCAAAATACTACAGTTTATCAAGAAAACTCAACAGCCAAATACAAGGTAGAGAATGACCAGTAAAGTTGTTTTCTAGAAAAAGATCAGACGGTTATAAAGAATTGCACACTGATCATCAGTCAACAGTATCTATCAGGGGGCTGCAGAAAAGGGAACCATTCTCTTGGGATGAATAAATAGAAGGGTAGCTTGCAAAATACATGACCTAATTCTTCTGCTCTATATGACAGGTACGGCTTAAAGGAAAGAGCCTGTTTACCAAGGATGGCTCTCAGTCAGCTGGGAAATAAAACTCCACATTTTACATCCTTACTTGTAAAACAAAACCAAGTTCTGTTTCTGAGGTGGTACATGAAATCTGGGTACGTGCATCAAAGATGGAAAGTACTGTCTGAAGCTGCAAGGTTCTTCTAGGTCTGTTCTATGGTATCCACACAGATGCTGAGGAATATTTCTGCTGAACAGTAATTACAACACTTTCTCCTTAGCACCTAATATTTCATTCTTCAGAAAGGTTTTTTTCTCATTAGTAGATATTGGCAAGACAGTGTTCACTGGCCTTGTTTTATTTAAAAACAAAAAAGCCTTAGAAAACCTATATGCCCTAATGTCCTATAGGTTGGGCACACCTGTATCTAGATATCGATATCTAATCGTCCGTCTGCCTGACTGTCCATCTGTCTATCTATCTTCATATTAAATGAGACCTATATACCTGGATACACTGGAGATAGCAACATAAAGCGTTTCTGACAACATCTAAACCTTTCCCCTTATTTTTACATCCTGGACCTCTTTTCATGAGATTAAAATTTGTGGTGCACTGAGATAATTTAACTCCTCCCCCCCCCAACAGTTTTCACTAATTTTTAATACAAAGCACCTTGAGTGTTTGCAGTCAAGGATGTCTTTGTCCTGTGCATATGCAGGTTACGTACATGACAGTGCTGCAGAAGGCACATCTCAGAACACTCATTAAGGTGCTGTGTCCTCTGGGTCAGCTGAGAATAAACTCAAAGTAAAGTTGGCAAGAGTTATTATGTGATTTCCTCTGTGAAATATTTCAACAAGGTCTTTAAAGACTCAACCAAACATTTCCAAAGCAAATTAAGCTGACAACATTATCCTTCCCTCTTGACTTCATGCCCTGAAACACTGAATGGAGACACTGCCAGGGTCAGATTCCCAGCTTCAGTGAAGCTACAGTAACTGAAAACTAGTGTTTGTCAGCAGAATAAGAATAAACAATACTCTGTCAAGGAGGGACTCAATATCCTGGTTTTGAGAACATCGCTTTACAAAGCAGCATACTAATAATAGGAAGGCAATCCAGACTACCAACCTGCAAATTTTGTTCAACATAATTCACACGTTAAGAGTCTCTTTCTTCCTAATGCCTTTGTCTGGATACACTGGCTGCCTTTCTTATTTTAGGAAATCACACTCCAATTACGCTTCTTCAAATAACCAAAGACAGACAGAGCATAAAAAGTTTATCTTTAAGATTAAAAAACTTTATGCAAATACACCAAGAGGAGATGGAACACACCAAAATATACAATGTTATTTTCCTATGGCTATTCTAGATAAATATTAGCAATACACAGGCTACTTTTCAATGTTGGTATCAGTATCAAAAGACTGGAAAATCTTAAAACACCGAAAGACCATCTGTGCATGCTAGCAACTGCCAAATTTGCAACTGTGGTTTCTACCCTGCTAATTCCATATTTTTCTGATAGATTAATGGGCACCATTTATCCAGAATAAATAAATGTGGAAGGCCCGCCCTCCCCCTTCCCTGTGCCTCATCATTTTACTGATTTCCACCAGACCACTGAGCACATTAATGCAAGTAAGACACTGTCTGGATTCAGAAATTAGCACTTTTGGTAGAGAAGGAATGCTTGGCATTGCCAGTTTCTTTACAGACTGAAAGTCCTTGAAGCTAGAAAGATACATATTCAGAGAACTCCAGACTACAAACACCACAGACAAACTGCAGTTGAAGGATTCTTCTTTCCTTTCCCTGACTTAAATGTAACCTATGTGCAGAACAGAATTGATATATTACACATACTACTCCTGTTTCACCATGTGCATTCATCTCGTTATTTCTTTTGAGAGGCATGTCAGACACATACATTTAGACTTCTAGCTTGCTAATTTATGCCAGCTAGTGTAAAATTATAGGGTTGAGACTAAAGTTGCAGAATCAAACCTTTATACGCGCTTCGAAGGAAAATTTTCTACTATATACAGTAAGATTTCCACAATCCACAATTTGCTAATCTTTCCACTTAGCAATTTGCATTCCTGCATGCACACATATGCATTCACAAACATGCATACTTCACAGGTTTAATAAGAGAATCATATTTCAATGACTTCCCATAATATTCAGATTACATTGATTTGTATAAAACCTATTACTGTAGCTGTGCTGCCACTTATCTAATAGTGTGTTTAATCTACAAAAGTCTAACTACATATATCTAACACATTATCTGCCACTTGGATGATTTCATTCAGTGTTCACGGGGTGCTAATTGCAAAATTGGAATGCAAATAGTACATAATCTTGTTAAACACATTTCTTTCGGAGGAAGAGCTAGGCCTTTGCTGTATGTCTGCTGTCCCCATTCACTCTAGCTCCAGGTTTTGCCAAGAGGTAAAGCTGATAGGGCCTGTTGGTGCATTTGCTGACATATCTTATTCTGAATGACATTATCATGGCATATTGTATCTAAAAAAAAAAAATAATTTCTAAGGACTGGGCATCCCATTGGCAAGACACGAGCACGCCACACACCAAGAGAAGCACGCACTCCACGGATTTGTGGGAGCAAGGCAGAGGATTGCTGCTGTGCAAGCTCTGACAGGGATGTCTGTTGAAGTTCTTTGCTACTTTCTTAAGAGTCTCTATTGTTTCTCCTTCCTTGCACATACAAATACAAAAAACAAAGCCTGGGAATCCCTCCAAGTGAAGCACAAGGGAGGAGCAGCACAACTTCCCTAATCATAAGAGACAAAAAAGGAAGGCAGAGCAGTGCAGCTTCACCTTCAGCCCCAAAAAACTAGCAGATGAAGCATTTTGCTTATATTTTCCACTAAGCAGTCTCCCACTACTTAACGCACTGTTGTTTCTAGCAGAGCTAAATCAGCAATAAGAAGGTTAAACCAATCTAAAAGAAATCACTACAAAAATCAAGTGAAAAATGTAATCTCCTTCTCTCCAAGATGCTTTTCTGGATCTGATTTATTTTTCTAAATACAGACAAGAGGAGGTAGTCATATTCTTTATCTGTTCCAGACAGTTTTTGAAGGTTTGGACTTTACTGGAAACTCTTCTGTTTCTTCTCCTTGCTTGAAACGTTCTATGCTTGATTTACTTCCTATTTGCTTAATTTCTGCATATATAAAATGATTTGATTTGATGCTATTTCTTTATATTTACATTAGCAAACTCAATCATATATATCCATAAATTCATGAGAATATTAAAGAGAAATTTAATTATTACTTAAATATTAAACTCAGAGATGACTTAAGTGAAAGCTTAATGGGGCTTAGTGGGACTTAAGCAGATGCTGAAGTATTTTCTGAAACAGGGTTATTTCCTGAAGACCATTTATAGCTTTTACAACCCTGACTGGGTCTAAGTGACAAGCACCAAGCTCTAACATCGAAGAAGTTAAAGAAATAATATATTCGCAGCCTTAGAAACACACTGACTGCACCTGCTTGTTCGTGTACTATGCTCATGTAGCTATGTCATCATTTTGAAGGGAACTGTTTACTCAGTTAAACAAATATATCAAAGGCTAAGAAGAAGAAAAAAAATATCCAACAACCCAGAAAGCAGTTTAAAAACCAAAATTAAAATCAGTCAAAAAACCACGGAAGTTCTCAGTTATAGCTCATCCAAGATTTTATGGAGGGAAAAAAAGCTTGACTCCTTTGAGTCAATACTGTTTACAGTTGCTGCAATGAAAATTCTAATTTTGTGCTCTAATGAACACAAAACGATCCACAGTCAACCTTGGCAAAACTTATAATGACTGTGTAATTGAAGTGACTTTGTCACATTAAAAAAATATTTCACAAAATTGTAAGAAACTGCCAAGAAATAAAACTATGGGATGGGCAATATTTGGTATGTGATACAGACAGCCACATCATCTTTGCTGCTTGGTAAATGCTGGCCTTCTAAAGCTGTGAGACATTCGTCTGCAGTCACTCTTCTTATAGCATATTAAGACTAATTGTGAATTACAGCAATTGCTTCATCGTGAATGTCTGACCCAGAATTTACTTTTTAGAAATACTGCTTGCACTGTTAAGATATCTGGCACAATTCATATGCGAGGGAGGTGCTATACAGTAAGCTGCCAGGTGAATTTCAAAGTACAGGTTGTGTGACACAGGCGGACCCTCAAAGAGTTCCTCCATTTTGGAAACCTTATGGAGAAGAGGCACCAAAGAGATTGCAGCCTGTTGGGGAGGATATAGATTTAAGCACTGGCATGCGTGGAAGATTCTCCAAGACACCAGATTTCTCCAGAAATATCCCTGACAGAACTGGCAGACACTTGACTTGCAGGCTTACGCTCACCATGATGTATGTTCTGGGTGTTTTCCTCTTAGAGTTTCTCCCTTCCCTATATCCTGACCTCCAAGAGGGCTCTTGCCTTTGTCCCCCAGTGTGCACTGGAGTCCAAAGTCTCCTCTTCCTCCAAAGTAACTCCACTTACACAGAACTCGGCTTTAAATAACATAATTTTGGTTTCAAATAGAAGTGAACAAATATTTTCTATTTACTGTACAGGATAAAAATCACTTCAGCAAGCACCTGGAGTAAGTCCTGTAAAGAATGCTAATACCATCCCCAAATTCAATACTGAAGCTTTTTTTTCTGAGCATTTCCTGAGTATTCCTGAATGATCTGGTGTCTTTAGGAGAAATAAGAAAATAATCTCTCCCTGTACTTCTGTGGTAAGAATTTTTCCAGAGATCAGTATTTCAGAAGACTTTTCACAGCGCTCTTTCACTTGAAAGACAAATCTGATTCGACATGAAGTTCCATCACAAAGAAACTGCTACATGTGATGACATTGGTTATTGAAAATTGAAATGAAGTGAGAGGAAGCTAACACCAACTTGTATGAAATTCTGCTGTCTTTGAATGACACAGGGAACTCAATATATCTAATCATCAAAGTGAAGTCCACTGGGAACCGAACTGCAGTTGTATTGCAGAAGGTTGCTACTTGATTGCTAGACTCAAAAGTGCTAAGCCATATGCCACTTATTTCTGTGTCTAAATAGCTTACTATGACTAATACCAAGGGTGGC
Organism: Baryphthengus martii; assembly: GCA_013396935.1. Classification (NCBI taxonomy): domain Eukaryota; kingdom Metazoa; phylum Chordata; class Aves; order Coraciiformes; family Momotidae; genus Baryphthengus; species Baryphthengus martii. The sequence continues at coordinate 330,998 of VWZK01003954.1, read as the reverse complement.
TCTCCTCTTCACAGTGAAACAATCACGAAGACAAGAGGAATTAGGAAACAGAGTATACAGATTATTTTTTACAATTTTTAACGCTGTCAGTTCCTGGAGCTTAATGTAATTTATTCTTTAATAAATCCAGTCCATGTTCTTTTGTCCCCTAGTAGAACATCAGCTTTTGCACAGGCCTTAGCTGGTAAGCTGCATTGAGTATTTTTCTCTCTCACTACTGTGGATGTGTGGCCAGACGAGCCTGATTATAAGGGCTCTGCGTCCGCCTTGAGTGTAAAAATTTTTCCTGCTTTCTTTAGAAAGACTTTTTTCTGCTGTCCTTGTGCCAATCTCCTTGATTTTTCTTCCTCACTCATCTGTCTCTCTGAATCAGCCTTTTCCCAATGCTCCTCCAGCCGCTCCACGCTCAAAGTCGCTCCAAGGTCAGCGGAGGGCCCTCATACGCGGACGCTCCACGTGTCCCTCTTCCCAGCTGGAGGCAAAATGCGCTCTGCTTACAATATGCTCAGTTTCCACTTGACGAGGCCTGGAAGCCGCTACGCATATCTGAACTTAGATCCCATAGTCAGAGAGAGCACAGCACTGCCAAGATATGGGCCACTTCTACAATTAAAGAGCCAGGAAACTGATGGATGAGCTGATACTTGAACATACATTACATCTGTAATGTGAGAGCCACGCAGCTCAACACAGCCTCCATATACAACACAAAACAAAAATCAGCTCCGACATTACAAGCACCCTCGCTCCAACTATGCTAATCTCTTCTTTCATCCATGATCTTTGCAAGTCACATAGCATTATGGTAAAGTGTTCTGCACTTAAAGGAATATCTACAGCTTCCCTGCCACTATTAATAAAAATATTTAATGCTCTTGTTAGGAGGCGCAATTTGATTACTGAACTGTTATCCAACAAATCCTGAAAACAATTCAAAGTAAATTTCCCTAATATGTCTATTTTTCTATCCTGCCAGAAGGGTTGCTAATGAATTTGCTGCTTGAATGCACAGACAGATTGGGAACTATAACTGTGCTGGCCTGGGCAACATGGCACTGGCACCAAAAACCTATTTGTACCCATGCAAAGTTCTCTCTAGAGTATGTCTCTCATCCAGAGGTGATTTTCCAATAAAATCAGCCTCGATTATTGCAAGCGCAGGAGCAATCCCTGAGGGAGTATATCAGGCAATTCAATACTAGGAAATGTTGTACTAGGCAAAATTAACCTTGTAGCAGTGTTATTTCCTGAAACATTATCTAGCTTTTGCCTTTCTTTCGTATCCATCGATCCTAAATGACTGGATTTTTTTCTACTTCTCTCACTTAGCACAAGATCATTATTTTTTTTGTACTTGTACTTAAAAGAACACAAATGCTCGAAAGACACTTGTATTTCTTTTCTTCCACTTACTGTCAAAGTAAAGGACTATTTGCTGTATGGCAAGCACTTTTTTTCTTGGTATATAAAAGGTAGTAGCAAAGAGGACCACTTTTATTCTACCCTGTTTTCATGATTCCACAAGGTAGGGAAAACCTACTAGGTATTTTACCATGAGGCTACAAGCCAGAAAGACCAAGAAAGCTTCTCCCCTCTCACGCCAAGGTAAAATTAGGAGAAATGTCAGTGAAACTAGTGGAGTTCTGCACTACAAAAGGGAGCAGACACAGGCCTATAGATTTCAAAGATACTGTTGACAGCCTCAGTTAAATCCCACTGCCCAGTAGCTTTATCCACTGCCTTTTACCAGGCTCTCCTAGGCAGGGATCTTCACCTGGAGAGCATTTAGCACATGCTAGAACCTAAAAAACCATATAGTCATATACGTACACTAACACTACTTATAGTTTTGCTCTGGTTACTTATCTTCTGCAGCACAAAAATAGCGTAACAGTGAAATTCAAGGGTATGAGATCTGAAGGCTGGTTTCCATGCTGGATTAAGCCAGCTGTACTAAAACGAGCAGAACAGGTACTCCCATTTATATCAGTCAGGATCAGGACTTTTCTTCAATTTTGCCAGCATTTTTTCTTGGTACCAGTATCTTAATTGCTCAGAAGCACACTTTTAAAGCATTAATTTAAAAAAGATCACAGGTAGTTAGAAAACAGCTGTTATTTAATACAATGCCCAAAGTAAATACTTAGAATAATAGTTTGAATAAATGCTAAGCGACTCAAAATTAAAAATAATCACCAGAAAGAAAAAATATAAAACTTAAAATGATCACAACCACAGCATGAGTGAGGAGAAAAGGATGGGTACTCCTTTGATCTACAGCAGATATGCGCCAAAACTGAAAAAAACCCATTGACCTTAATTAACTTTTCTCTTTTTTTTTTTTTTTTTTGTCAAGAGAAATAATCTGGCAAAACCCCCCATTTTGTTTGGCTCAAACTTTCACTTTTTCACAACTTTTACAAATTGGCCTGAATTTAATCTTGACAAGTTGTATCACAATGAAGGTGTAAAAATGTTATTTTGAAAAATAACAAAAGTGACCTAGCGAAAATGAAAATACTTAAGTTTTGTCCATCTGCAGGACTTCTGGAAAATTTTACACAAATACATGCTTAGCTTTGGTCAACTGGCATATGCATGTCCCTGTAAATAAACACAGACAAAAGAGAAGGTTTCTTTTCCAGCTGTCTGAAGTTCTGTGATGGCAACGGAGCAATATGCCTGGCTTGGCAGCCCAAGGGTGCCTTGTGGCTGGATACAGCCAGCGGTGCTCGGTATTGATGGTGCGTGCTCAGATTTGTAAGAGATTAGATGAATGAGCTCTCAGAGTCTGTTCATCTCATTGTCTTGTAAGCAAACATTGTGCACTACACAGGACGTGTGGTAATTTAACCACCTACTATAAATTATACAATCAAGTCGGAAGCATTTCACTATAAAAATGTATTGCACCCATTTGAAAAATGAGTGTTCTCTCTGGGTACCTGTTCTGGTGGTAGCTGAAAACCTTAATAAAGTACAAACTATTGTATATTTCAGGACTTAACCAATGTGACTCATTTGTACAGTTTTAAGTCCAAACAAACTGCTAGTCAACTAAATTATAACTTATTACCACAGGCTACAGACTTTTAATACATTCTGTGGTCGGAACAGGACTGATTTACTGTTTTCGGCCCTGCCAGTAGTTATCATGCATCATTTCCCTAGAAATAAAAATAGCCCTACTGTGGTTATCCTTTGGACTGATAAAAATATATCTAACACGATGTGTCAGAGGAACAAATTCAAAAAATAAAGCTAAAATACTAAATAGACTTATTATTTTATGTCTAAAGTACTACATCTTCCAGCTGCCATGACGACTTTGGAATAAAGCAAAAGGTACTGCAAAAAAGAAAAAAAAAGATCTAAAGGAGCAATTGAGCTCTGATAAAACCACATGAGGACAGCTGAATTGTCAAAGCTTTGCAAGAGTCAAAATTTACATAAAAATCAGTATTTAGGGATTAATGTGATATCATCAAAAAGGATTTAATATGTGCGTTTCTTTGCAAACAGTTTAAAAGCAGCAGTTCTATAATCCATTTCCAACACTAACCTTTAACTTGTAAGAGTAAAATAATCCTTTGCAACATTTCTAGAGTTCACACTCTGCCGAGGAAATGCAGCACATCTAAATAAAACTCCCTTGAAAGCAACAGCAGCACATGTGTACCGGCTTTCAGAATGACACTAGAGGTGCCAACTCTGCTGTGAGTACTGTGTGTCTGTACAAACTCTACCACATGGCCCAACTTGCAGAATTGGTGGCATTTGGGGGTTTTGTGAATTTTTGGAGGGACGTTATTGCTGCTAAATAAAGTGAAACCATTGACCAAACTCTGCACCTGTGTAGATGCCTCAGTGGATGGACTAGGAGGATCAGGGGCAAAAGAACATTGTCTCTAATTGCCTGTAATCAGGCTTTTTCCTGGATTTCTACTGGGGATTTGAGTGCTTTCGCATGCCAGACTTAAAGTATTAAAACTTAAATACGAATGGATTTCTTTGAGAAATGAATATGGGCAGTCACTTTAGGCACTACGTTGTAATGGATTTTTAGAACTAATTGAATCGGTGCTGGCTGATTTAGTAGTTCACCAGAAATAGTCTGAGGAGAAACAACGGAAAGGAAGGTTTGGAAGCAGAGACTAACAGGTGGCAGTGGAGATACCGCTTGGGAGTTTTACCAAGAATGAGACCAGCAGGTCTGGGCTTTTTGTTTCCTTAAAAGTACTTTAAGTCCTTTAGCAAATGTCCTTTCGGTACACATACACAAATGCTCATAGGTACCTATGGTCCATAGGCGCCTATGTAGGCATGTAAGTACATACATATATGCATACTATCTAAATATATATATGACCATCTTCCCATACGATTATCCATAAAAGCGAGGCCTTTTCAACCTAGACATGACACATTTTTTCTTTTTTTAAATACAGGACAGGAGACACCCTGCAGTGGAAGAGCTGCTTACCAATGGCCCAGCAGCCCTTTCGCACCTCTATTGGTTACAAGTGCTTGATCTGACCGGCTGAAAACACCAACCTTCAGACCCAGCGCACTGGCATGCACTTTTGTCCATGGGAGCATAAGATCTGTTTATGGTTACTGCTATTGCAGAAAACATTTAACTGACCCTCGCAGTGTGACCTGCTTGCCCTCCTGCTTAGCGAGTCAATAAGAAAATCCTCTGGCTCTGCATGACTTGCTCAGACCTCAGACCTTCCATGCAAAATAAGGTCTATCCAGGGAGGGAAAAACAAGGTGCCACTCCAGCTGGTAAAACAAAGATATTTTTAAAGTGCAGTCAGTAGAAACAGTCACTCCTGTTCCATATATAATCAAGGATGAAAAGGCCACGAAAAATACCACTGCGCTTTGCAAATGAGAGGTCAATTGAAATGTCAAGATATCAAATGTTAATGGATTGCATTTCCAATGATGATGGGGACAGAAAACCATACCAAGTCAAGTTAGATGCCCTTCTGAGAAGAAGATTTGTTTTATGGCAGGAAAAGACAATAAACACCAGAAGTTTTTCTGGTTAACAAACTTGTGGCTGATGGAAAACAAATATATTTTGAAAATATAAAAATCAGCGGGATTTTAACACAAGCTATAATCCTAAAACACGTATCTGGAAGTCATTAAATCCACAGCAAATTTAAGCATGTGCAGGTGTTTGGGGAAAATGCCATTGCTATCTATTGAAGAATTTTAAAGGGATTATAAAAGAAGAGAGTATAAAGGACACGCAAGGAAGGCAATGCTTTCTTCCCTGAAGCAAGAAGTCAATTCCAATATTTTCACAGTTCTACAGCAGTTTATGGACTACATGGGCCACTCTTGAAAGAACTCATTTTCCATATTAAAAATTCAACTTCTTCTACACAAAACGGTTGTACTGTGTTGGATGGCATCAGGTTTTTCACCTCCCCACATTTTCTCAGGGAATCCATTTGGCCATTTTCATAAAGGACTCTAATTGGAGGCATTTGTTTAGAGTGACATTATATCCAGTCTTAGTCAGAATGTCATTGCCATGCAAAGAACTCATCTCTTTAATATGGAAAACAGTGAAAAGAAACTAGTTACTTTCCTAACTACTGTCTCTGCTGGACTAGTAGAGACACAGTCTTCCTTTTCCAGTTGCAGAGAGACTTGCCTTGTGTCTATTAGCTCATTGGTGGGCTCACAGCATTTTTAGCGGCTTTTGAGTTGGAAGACTCCTTGGTCCATATGACAAAGATATGTAATATTAAGAATGAAGAACACTGAGTAATCATTTGCTCTTCTGTTTAAGAATAATGACTTGTGTGGATTCCAGTGAATATACAAAGAAAAAGATTTAAAACAACAAAAAAAGACAGTATTTTTTCACATACTATGGTGCTCAATGTCACATGATGTTGTGGGGACAAGAAGTGTAAACAGATTTCAAAAGAGACTTCACATGGAAGGTAAGTTCATTGGTACCTCCCAAACATAGAATGCGTGGTTACAGAAGTGTAAAAAGCTGTGTGTGGGAAGGAGGGAGGATACTCCCCGTGGAGGATGCCTCCGTAATTGCTGTTCTTTTCCCTCCATTTTCTGCCACTGACAGAGATAAAGCACGGGGTTGGCTGACCTTCAGTCTACATGAACGTATGGGTTGCTAAACCAAGTGTATTTGTACCTGACCTAACTGTGCTTGAATCTGAGGTGATCCTGAAGCTTAACCCAAGTGATGTGGTCCAAGTCAACATGAACATGATTCCTCTAGGCTCTATGTTGATATGGGCTCCCATTGCATACCCAAGTCTGGAAAAAAACCTGGAAGTGTGATCATCAGTTGGTTTTCAGAACAAAGTTGCTGTTGAATTTTCATTATTTCACCATTCTCCCTCTCTTCCATCAAATCACAGGGTATACAGAAGATTATTTCCACTGGATGCATCTTAATTCAAAACCATTTCTCATGCAACAGTTCCTTAGAAATCATAAACTCTCCAAAGGATAAACTTATTTAAGTCATGGTAGCTCTTTCACAGTCAGAGATAGGAACAGCATGATAAGGACTAGCAAGTAAGAAAGCATCTAGGACCTCGCATCCAGGAAACCCCTTTTCTAGTACAGACTCTCAATGTAAATATGGGAAAAACCACTGGGAGAAAGCAAATACTCCTTACAGGACAAGGGCAGGAGAGGATAAGTAAGTTAAATGTAACGGGTTCTGCAGTTATGGGGGCCATCTAGGTGCCACATCCTGACAGAAAAGGGTCTTATATTTTGGAAAACTAACTGCACTTTTTTCCACCCTCCAAAAAAAAGTAAAAAAAAAAAAAAAATCAGTTCTGCAGACATAGAGACTTCTTAGCTACTTTTTGCGTGCTTATTTTTAGTAATAATGTCAGACAATGCTACCAATACATAAAGATGCGTTCCCATGGATGTGCTGTGTCTTGCAGTGCTACAAGCAACACAGAATTGAGATCAAGCCTTGTGAAGGAGCTAAGCGCCGCCTGCATCTACCTTGGCCACCAGGAAGTTCACACCAGTTAGTCCAAGCATCTCCAGATGCTTGGGCATGAAGAAACCAGCTGCTGGGCTGCCTAACTGAGCTGTAGGAAGGAAACTTCCTAGGTTTTTTTTCCCTCCATAGGTGTTAAGTGCTAGAGGGATTCAACAGAACAAAAAAGAACAGTAAGTTTCCTCCAGATGATTAAACCAGCAACACCAATAAACTGAGCAATGAAAAGTAAACAGATCATTTCTACAGAAAACTTCATCATGCTCCTAAACTAGTAGGTTAAATAGTAGCACTATTAGGCCCTGCCCAAGCACTCTATATAAAGCACAGTCTTTAGAAGGGAGTGATTTCTGATTCCAGTTTTGGGACACAAGAACTATGTCAACAGAACATAAAAACAAGGAAATTTTTATGCTAATGACAACTGCGAATACTATATATATTTATATATGTTAAAAAATATATATTGTAACAGATGTCAAATGCAGTTAGATTCAACTCAACTTATTAGTGCATGGCTTTTAGCCAAAAGCAATTCACATTTGCAGAAGTGTACTATCACATATGTCTTAATAACAGAAATGCGTTTTTAAAAATGTATGTGATAAGTCACATATGGTAGAAGGAATCTGTACAGCTTTCAGCCCTTACGACAATGGAAGCTCCTAACTTTATTTTGCATAGCTGAAGAACATTAAAATTCAAGTGAAATTATCTTTGACATTTGAGAGCTACAAAAGCAATGACTAAAAGCTAGACGAGCCTGAGCTGCACTAAATGTGGCTATGCTGCTTATATAAATGTAATCCATATCTACCACTCCTATCTTAAAGACACTATTCTTACTTTTGCCCTTAGAGGTAATATTTTAGCATACGATCATAATTGTATATAGGTATCTTAAATGGTTACATGTCACTGAAAAATACTAGGCAGATTGTTGAGCTGTTTTGTTATGCTGAGTGTAATTAATATGTATAATGGATTCCCTAGGGTACTAACAGGAGCTGCCGTCGTGAAAATAGTCAGAGAAGTTAAACAAGCAGTTGGGGGAAACATGACAGGGTGAAATATGCACATCTAGGTGGAAAGAGTGAAACTGTCCATCTGGCCTTCCTCCATTCCAAAATGTTACACTTACTCAAGTCCCATAAAGGAACTGTTTAAGCTAAATCACCCTTTCCCCCCCACTCCCAAATCTTCCTGGTCGATTAACTGGGCCTCAGTGTCACATACAGGCTGTTTAACATCTGCAAGGCCCAATATCTCTGTTATATGTAGGAAAACACAATTCAGTTAAGTCATTCCTGAGAATCTGACTAAAAATATTGAAAAAAAAAAAAAAAAGTGAATGAATGATAAATTATTATTTTGGAGCTGTTCCCCAGGACTCTCATCACCTTGCAAACCCTGGATCCTCTAGAATGTGAGGTGAAAACACAGCTCATTTCACACTCTCTGTTAAACAACCGCCAGCTAACAATGGCTCTAATTCAGCTTGCACTGAATTTGAACTAGCCCTATAGGCAAGAAAGGTCCCTTGTCTTATTAGAAGTTTCATGTGCTATCAGGTCCCTGCTGGATCCTATTTCTAATTTTTATCAGATTGAGTGAAACATAAAGAGAGAGTGGTTTATGACTACCTCGCATCTTGCCTAATCACTTCAAGGAGTGTTCATACATATTTTGTGTTCACTTTATAAGGTGTAAATGACTATACATGATGGAAGCCAAGTGAGATGTAGAACTGTATTCTTTCATTACGTGCGCTAAAGCACAATGATTTGTGCGTCCTGTCAGTGCATGTTCTTACAAATATAAAATCACTCCAGTCCAAAAGCCAGCATGATCAGCAAACTGCTATAAAAGTAAGAACATTTCCTCCGTCTGTAACAGGAATATACAGTTACTGGGACTGAGTTAAACTGCAATGATCACCTACTGAAGCTAAAAATATACGTTTTATTGGTACATAAGAGCCCATTAAGACGGGAGTGTTCATTATTTCAACAGAATCACTGATTGTTGGTAGCTTTAACTGAAAATGCCTTTTCTCAAATAACCAGGACATCTATACATCAACTTTCTTAATTCAATGATATATGGTTGAGTGTCGCTGCTAGTGCCCTAAGATTTAAGAACTTCTCATAAAATGCCCTGGAAATTGCTCCCTGGTAGCTTGCTCATCCTTCACAGAGCCCTACTGTAACGAGCAGAAACATGCGTGTGTATACGGGGTGAGACACACACACGGAGAGAGAAAGAGCTCGTCATCAATAGGATGGCAAAGCCTTGATACATAGGTGCAAAATATTCCCATGTGTCTAGAAATCACTTGGCGCATTCGCAGTTATTTCCCCCCTGTCAGACCATCTCAAGGATTGCAATTAAAAATCATAATCTTTTTAGCATGTACAAACCTCCCCAAGGCTAGGAGCACTACATATTGAGTATGATTGTGATATTATTTGGCAGCTATTCATAGACAACACATTAATTTATGGAAACTGGATGAAACTTGGGGAGCGCAGTCATTAGGGACACAGGAGAAATCGAAAGCTTTCCTCAGTAATACTGATCTTTTTATAGCTATGATTAGGGGCAACTTGAATTTTATTCTCTCCTTCATCACCCTTCTTGCTGTCCTAGTCTTTTTAGTGATTGTATACAACAACTTTTTAAAAATTGCATTTTCAAACAGATATAAAAATAACTTACTTTACAGGAATGTTTCTCAATTTTGTCTTTTCAGCAGCCTGTAAACAGAAGAGGGGTGGGGGAAACAAACAATTAACAACACACCAAAGCAAAACCAAGCCGCGAACAAACATCAACCCAGGGATGCTCTTCAGAAGCGCACACCCAGGCAGTCACCACAGCCAGGGCAGAGGGCTGCAGGAGATGGAACCTTTCAGAGAGATAGCACTACAGGTTTTAAATACTTCTGCCTCAGTTTGCGATATCAGTGTGGTTTGTTTATTTTTAATGGCCACGGGTGTTTAGGAACCGCTCGCTCAGGGCAATTACTTCATTTCCCGCTCTGAGGTCTGGCCCCTTTGTCACAAACTATCTGTCCATATCTGGAACAAGAACCACAGGAAAAAATAAAGGGAAGAACGGACTCCATTTCCCAACCAGTTTTTATTCACCAACAACAGAAAAGGGCAAGGGATGACCAAATGTTCAGATCAATTTCCTCTTGTGAAACCTTTGAGAAAACACACTCCAAATCATCTAAATGAGTAAATCTTTGGGCCTCTATGGCCTGCACCACCTCAGACATGGAGCCTGGTTCCAGTTTATTGCTGAACCCATTGATCTGTGTACAGTCCATTTATCATTCATGAAAAGAGCCAGTGATCTTCACAGTATATTAGAAGAAACAACTCAGATCATCTGTCAACGGCCCTCTTATTTCTGTTTCCCTCTCCACAGGGATTTCATCTCCTTCGATTCTTCTTGAATTAAAATGTTGCTAAGCAACACAGCTGGGGGCACCGATGGCAGAGCTGCGCCACTCTATCACACTGGTTAAGCTGCTCGAGGTTTTAGTGGAGGGGTTTTTGTTTTGATTTTTAATTTTTCTGTGGCATAATTATGTAACGTGAACCAACCTTGCATCCCCTTTCTGATTTTTTTCAAAATAGGTAAATAACATTTTAACGCAAGAGGGCTTGAAATATGACCTTCAGATAAACTAGTGTTGTCATATCGTTTCAGAGAATTCCTCCCAGCCATTGCAGAATCAGACTGTAATAGATTTAAATGTGAAAAGTAGTCAGATGGTTAGTGAGATTACAAGCACGAATAGCGGTGAAAGGCAGAATTAAGACAACTGATCCATAAACCTATCATCGTACGGAAAGTTTTAGTGCTTAATTACCACCAGAGATATTTTCATAAAGCCTACCTAAATTGAAGAGAAGGGTTTTGGTGAGGAACTTTAACCTCTGCTGTGCTTAGGGATGGGAATAAAATGATTTCCACATAGGACGTGCTAGTGTTAGTGGTCCTGATAAATGCTCTCATAAGTCCTCGAGGAATTAAATCCTTTACAAAAACTAACTAACTTTTGAAACCTGTGAGACCTGCACAACTTGGGCTGCAGATTCTGCCAGAAGGCGTTTTCCTTCGAGCTCTACAATAGGGCTAATTTTTCAAGATACCTCCTGTTTTGGCACTTTTGCCTTCAACCATAGCAAAGATAAAATCAGGGTTTAAATCCATGGAAATCCCTAATAGTGAGTTTAAAATTCGGGAGAAAGAATTAGAGCTTGTGAGATCTAAGATGGGGCAACAGCAATCCTCTGAGCTGGCTCCCAGCATGTGAAGAAAATGTGTTTCTTTCATTTGGATTATATTTTCCAACTGAAAAATATATCAATGAATGCATGATAGGAAACAATTATCTTAATTGTACAGTAAGGTTGCTAAATAAAACACTTAAATCTCAGAAAACGCTAAACTTAAGATCGCAAAAGTAAGTGACTCAAACCTAATTATATTCTCTCAAACAAGCCTATGATGCAATGGGGTCCCTGTGAGATAATGTGAGTTGTGCCTCTTTGCAAAGATACTCTCCCAAATCTCCCTTTTTCAGCTGCCATGTGCAAACACAGAGTCAGAAGCATGTTATTAAGAAATCTTTCTAAGTAATAAACTACATGTAACAACACACAAATGCTTCATTGTAAATGGATTAAAACACCATCAGAAATGGCATTTCTGTTTCTCAAGCCTCCCACTAAATGCCAAGTTTCAGTCCCATCCTGTAGGGAACTAGAATTATTTTTAACGCTCATAAATAGCTTTCCACCATAGTACAAGTTGTTTTTTTTTAACGGTACTGTTATTTTGCTTGACCCTACTATATACCAAATAGCCAGACTATAACAATTCTGAGTTCAAGCCTGCCAAACTTCCATCTAAATCAGTTGGGTTTTTTTCCACTGAATTATTCAAATATCATCACACAAAAACTGATATCAAAATATGGATAAAGAGAAGAAAACAGAAGAGTGGAGAGTGGCAAGGATCACAAGTAAACAATACTGATGTAGTCGATTCTAATGCAAAGTAAAGCAGAAGATACTCTGGAGAGCATGTGCGTGATGATGTGAACTAAACTGTTTACATGAAAGATTAAAGAAGATGAAGATATTTCAGAGAGTGAGAACGGGCAATATCAAAGTCATGGAATATTAAAGAGCAGAGTCTAAACTGGATGTTTGAGTTTTGACTACTTAGCTATGTTGATGGTTTAACCTGAGAGAAATGTGGTAGCTTTAGGAAGAAAGAATTCTGGATATGTTATATTTTCTTGGACCACAAACATTGTAGCACATCCCTTTCCTTAGACTTTTACATGGAGAATTTCTACATTTTTTCTCTTTTGGCACTGGGAGAAGGCACTTTCCTGACTCTCGAGAAAAGGCACATGGTGAAGTGACAGTGACCTTCACACATATGTTCACATACACAGAGGTTTAAATAAATATTGCAAATGCTCAGGCTAATCTACATGCCAACCTAGTTTAATGTTGGATCATTAAGCAACTGGTCGTTTCGTATTACAAACGATTTGGTTTGCCTCCGAGTAGGACTATGGTGATGTTAAGCACAGCACAAAATACATGTCAGGGATTCCGCTTGAGAAAGAAATGCTGGATCTGGCCTTCTGCTTTTATTTGTCTTGTAGGTGCTGCTCATTCATTTTTCAAAGTGTATTTGTTGCGATATCATGAGCATGCCCAGTGGCAGAAGATAAAGGAAGGCAAAATCAAAGTGACATTGAGTAACTCTACACATTAAGCTTTGATGCAGAAACATATTGTTTGAAAATATTTGGTGTGCAGCAGGTCTGTCAATTAGAGCTAATTATTTTTCTCTGATCAGGAAGAATGCAATCTTGTTTTAGGCAGGTTACTTTGAAATGCACGTCTTTTATATAACTTCATTATAGGAAAATACTTCTTCCAAATTACTTTTTTTCTGGGCTGCTTAGCTATTGACTCAAATTGTCTGTGTTGAGTAGTTCTCTCTGCTTTGATAATTAACTTTTGATCATTACTGAATTTAGCAGCTCTAGTCAGATGTGTTCATAGCCATCCTCCTCAACTATTTCAGTGTTCATCGCCTTTAATCTTTGAACAAAATGATCTCATTGAGCTTCCATCAGCCTCGCTACTCAGTTAATAATTCCTGTTTCTCATCTTCGTGACTGAGTTTGATTTGTTTTAGACTTCATGCGAGCTTTTGATTATTAATTTAAGATATTTCAAAGACAAACATGTTTTAAGAGTTATTTTTTTATCTTATATTGCTAGGTCTTTACAAATAAGGAACTGGTTTTAACTCCACAATGATTCCTAAACTTCATTTATTAAAAGTACTATTTAGAAACAGAGCAGGTAGGAGGTCGCTAAACCGTGACAACATGTGCCCTGAGTGGGAGACGATGCTGCAAAGGATTGGAACGAAATTGGACTGGTATAACGTAATATTCAATGGGTGTTAGGAGAATTACATCATGGGACCTTTGCTAATTTTGAGCTTGAAAACATGCATTAAAATAATTTAGGATGATTAGAAAATGGAAGCCAGAGTGAACTAGACAATCATTCCACTTTAATTTGTAATTTCCTTCTGATTTTTTTTTTATTTTTTTTTTTTTTACAATTATGGCCTTTCCATAATTGTGCCTCTGCTCTCTAAGACCTTATTTCAACAGCTTATTCTAGTGCTGAGTAAGAAGGAAGAAGATGAAGAATATATGAAAAGCAGTAAGATACAAAGAAAGATCCATCAGAGAGTATTTGCCGAGAGAGGTTTTCCCATAACTTTTAGAACTGTGAATGACTCCTACCTCCTACGTTGCATTACACCTGGTTTTGGCACTAGCTGTTTTAGCATTATTTCAAGAACCACCAGCGCTGTGCTTTACCTGATCTGCAGTGTGGATATACCCATACACTTACTTTGTTAGCAGGTATTTAACTATTGCACAAAAGATTAAACAGGGGAATAAGCACAAACTGCTTCTAGATTGTGCACAAGGACCACAAAATGTGAAAAATTATGTATTTCTTCATCATTGTCAGTTACCGGATTGGGGTTTGGATAGAAAGAACTAAAAAAATGTACTCCAGTCAGTATACCTTTCCTATATCATAAAGATCTGAGGAGAACAAACTGACAAAAAGCTGGCTCAAAAATATCAAAGTAAAATAACTGGTGTCTGCAGAAGGCAAATTAGATCTTTGGGCAAGTGGTACAGGGGAAGTGTCCACTATTGAAAGAAAATATGTATTTTCCATTGCATAACTGAAAATTTAGGATTTTCAAGGAAAAGTATTTGAATATTGAGAAAGTAAAATTAGACGAGAAGTCTTTTTTAAGAATGCCTCCTCACTGCTTTGATTCAGAAGCACCGATCAGTCACCTAAGGCGGCAACTGCTGAGCCTCAGAGTCTCTTAGGGTGAGACAGATGGCACTTCACGCCATCGAATCTGCTGGCAGAAGAAGGAAGTCCTTCATGCTTTAACTTTTTCCATGAGCTAATGCAAATATAACTCAGGTTAATCTCTCAGTTTCTCACCAGCTCTGTATGCTTAGGTGAATAGTTAAGTGTTCAACACAAGTAAGTTTACAACCCACCATGATGTTCTCCTCTCCTGTAGGTATAGAAGTGACTCCCAGGAAACTCAATTAGACAATTCAATAAAAACAAAGAAACTTTCCNATATATATATAATCTTTGTAGACTATCATTTGTCTTGGAAGTTATACCATGCTCTTATTTATACAGAATGCTTTACCTACGATCCTAAGTAATGAACCAAAACCCACAACTTACTGACTTCACTGTATTGTGTTCTGATTCCGTCGTGATACAGTTGGTGTTACCTATGACCTCCTGTGGAGGAGGAGAATGTAATGTGCAGCACACAAACCATCCAGAAGTGTGTCAGGAATCAGAAAGCCCAAACCTGAGGGCTGAAGGATTAGTTTGTGTATGTGACGACACAAGAATGAGTTTTCTTCTTTACTTCATTGGTTACACTCTCCTCTACCTGTCCCCTAATGTCAACAGAGGAGATTGTATTTCTTTCTTGCTAATTGCCTTTGACACAAAGCTGGCATCCTTCTATTTGAGATTTTGTGTGTGATGTTCCGGGTCAGTCTCACCTCGAGGACAAAAACCCCAATGTTACTGTACCTAGGACCAAAAACAATGGAGAATATACTATCCTCATCATGTCGTACTTTTAAAAATGAGTATTTTTCTTTCAGAAGCCAAACATGTGGAATGGATCAGCTAAGATCCATTATTTGAAATATCAAGTCACCATGCATGTGGTATCTACAAATCAGAACAGTTCATTGAACTCTTGCTGTGTATAAATCATAGAGAGCTTCTCATCATTGCTTTGCGCAATGCAGTAACCTTACTCGAGGCAGTAACCTAACTCATGGCTTCACAGAGAGATGCTCAACAACACCTAAAGTACTGGAAATTTAATTTCAATTAGTCCAGTGGAGGCTGGGTAAAACGAAAAACAGAGGTTAAGTGATCAATTCAAAACCGGTCTGTCTGTGGGTTAGGAGTCACCTTCATCCTTGATGTAAGTAAACGGCTTTTAATTGAAATTCCAGTTTGAAACACAATTTCCTAGTAAAGAATTTGTTACAAATTCATTACAAATGACTTAGGCATAGTGGTTGATAATCCTATTGTGAAAATATAAACCATCTAGCTAGGAATGAAACTCAGTATTTGTCGTTGTCATATTTACTGATCATTATTCTAAAATCTGTGTTTGGTTCAACCCTCCAGACGCTAATAAGTCAACAAAATCCATGAGTTTTTGGGTTTACCCCATAGTCACATCTTAATATGTAAATCACACGATTAAAAATCTTAAGGAGGTAAAAGAAACAGAGAAAAAGTTGAGAAACATTTCTAAGAGAAACAAGAAGTCTTCTCTAAACTTCCTTCAAGAAATAACCAGCAAAAGACTAGATTTAAAGAACATCCTGTGGCCTCATTGTGCAGCTGCCGACAGTATCCAAACCCTGTGTACTCCTCAGTTCCCCAGTACTTGTACTGAGCAATGTCCGACTCTTAGCTTTGCAATGTTCACATGAATTATAACTTGCTGTGTCTAAATGGAAAGGAGGATAAGGAAACATCTTGGAAACAGCCCCCTGTACCCCTGCTCATTTGCAATTTATGCCCTTAGATCTTCCTTTGTGATAAAGACCTTTATCTCATTCCTTCAGGAGTCCAACCTATCCTTAGCCTCTTCCTTACTCTAATTCAATGAATAGTTCCCTAGACTTGAGAAGCAAAAGGGCAATCAAAGAGTACCAGCAGTAGCAGCACTGGGAAGATGTGAATTGATGTTGTTATTGTTCATGCTACCCATTTATTTCCTGCGGAGGACTAAAGACTTAAAGGATTTTAATTTATACTGAACATTACATCTATACTGAATGTTAAATCTATTACAGACAGGCAGCAGAGGTAATAGAGGTAAATACACATGAAGTAACTCCATGCTAACCTTGGACAGATGACTTAAACAATTACTAAACTCCACAGCTCCAAAAATTATACTTAACAGTATCACCATGAGATTGGTAATTTTGTAAAACAGGCATGCTCTCTGTGAGAGTACCCTGCCCAAATCCATTGTGCTGTCACACTGTGGTCCTGACCTGTCCCTATGAGCAGCCAGAAGGTCTGTTCTGGGAAGATTCATCCTGCTGGCACAGAACGGAACACCACCACCACCAGCAAACCTTGCAGTGGCAGATGAATTCATTGTAAAAAAATTAAGATGTTTAATTCTCCTTACAGTTCTCCTTCTGGAACACCTCCAGAAGAGATCAACTTTCACTTCTCCCCTTACTCTGGCTGACAGAAGCTAGCTACTGGATTTATCATGTTCTTTTCATCACCTACTTTACACTTGTTCTGGTCACCTATGAGTGAGTCTCTTCAGACTTTTTCAACCCTCACAGTCTCAAAGCCAGCACTAGGCACTATTCTCTACTGGTGTAAAAAACTCCCAAGAATTTAGATTTTGCAGTTCACAGACAGATACTTGGGTTTTTCCAAAGAGCGACACGGCAGATGGCCAGAATAAGAAAGCCAGACACTTTCTTTACCAAAACGCTTCACAAGGCATTCAAGATAAAAATCACACTCTCCTTTTGAAGAGAAAAGGGAGATAAATGTTTACTGTGTGGTCAGATTAGTGAGTGCTGAACACTGAGATGGCCTGCAGATATCACAGATGTCAGATTTATTTTTCTAGGACATTATGGTCAAGTCTGGCTTTTCTCTTAACAACAACAACAACAACGCTGGCGTCAATCAATTATCTCACCTGCTGCTGCCTCTGCTTGCTGCCAAAACAATACAGGGCTTTTGCATGAGTTGCACCCACAGCAACAGGCCCCAGGGAAATATATTTTTCCTCCATGCTTGTAACAGAGACTACTCTACAAACAAAAGTGCGCACAGACACACACACACAGAGTACATGACTCATGCTATGGACTGAAAGCTGTATCTCCCTCCTCTCTCTCATCCCAAAAAGGCTGGCAGATCTCCAGCATCTGGTCCTTATGGTTGTACTGAGGATAAACTGGCCTTTCCACCTCTATTGAGTAGTGACAGAGGCATCAGATCTTTTTAAAGCTTCTCCTTCAGGTGAATGATGTCTTATGGTATGACTGAGAGAGCCTGGCTGCTCCAGGCTGGTGGCATGAAAAACTAAATCCAAGAGAATCAACTGCTTAGGAGAATGCTGAGGGGATATGAAGTGTCTACTTATTTGTGGGGAAGTGAGTAGAGGACTTCCTGCAGCTGTATTTATCCATCTTTCCAACTAAGGCATTTCATTCCTTCCCTCTTTGTTAGGGCTGCCTACCTGCCAGTATTTTCTTTTCCTGCATTATTTTCTCTACTGCAACAGAGGGGTTTTGAGATGCTGAGCTGCCAGCACATACTAGACAAGCCATGGAAAACGGAAGGCAGTGGGAGGGATGAGGTTCCTCCAGCTCCTGTGCTGATCTAGGCACCTGCTGCCCCCGAGCCCAGGTAGGAGCATGGCTGCAACCTGCAGGGGCCAACTTACTGTGGTTGATCTGTAGCACTGTGCACACCACAGCAACCATTTGTCCTGAGGGTGGTATTGCTCCCCTTCCTCACTGATGGATGACCTCCACAACAACAACATGTGTGGGAACAATTACATGAGATTCTGTGAATTTGAACAAGTTAAAAGTTTTTGATAGCAATGTGTAGTTTTAGTGGTGTGCCATGTTTTTCCCTCATAACTGCAGCAAGTTCAAGCTAGATCTCAGAGCTTCTGAGATCTAGCTGGAAGCTTCTGCTGATAATAAAAAAATACATGTTATGAACCTATGTCATTACAATTTGAATTATGACCTTAGACATGTCAGCCATCAAATCTCTTATTAACCAAAGATTTGTCTAAGGGAAGCTGCAGTATTCATTTTAAACAACTGATGATACATGGTTATTTCAACTAGTGTTGTGCAGAACAAAATAATCTGACTATCAATTAAAATGGACTGAGGTAGCAAGAAGAGACATATCTTCATGAAAGGATTTTTCATGGTTACAGACTGACAAGGTTGGAGAATGACTATTATTCTAATGGCTTCTGTTTTCATTAATGGCTTAATGAAAACATTTCCCTACAATTATAAAATGTGACTGTAGATCTTAAACACTGGAATGTGAGTTCTTTATCAAAACACACGCTGCTGTAGCAACAACCGATGCTGCATCACTCTGAGATTTCAATGGAACCCAATGACAGATAAACTGTTTACATTAAAAGACTCTATCAAAGTTGTTTTGCACCTACTTTCATCCTAATCCATCTGATTTTTCTATAGCTTTGACAAGACGACCTCTCTCACTGTGTGTGCAGTATTGATGTCATTACTGAAGAGCTGTTCCTCAGCCTTTCTGCTGATAACAAAGTGAATGGAAATGTAGAGAAACCTTGGGGAGGTAAACAGCTTGCTCAGGATCCAGCAAAAAAAATGGGAAAAATTACAACAGGAAAGGGTATCTATAGTTACAATGAAAATTGTAACTGTTCCTTTTTAAAAAGTGTTTACCAGATATGAGGAAGGCATACTGCGTCTTAGAATTTTACGAACTAAAAAAATTTAACTTGAGTAAAGGTTTTTAAATCTCAGTGTGCATTATACGAATTCAAAGCTCAGCCTATGGCTGATCACCTTTATAGATGCAGCTATAAAGTAAAACATTTTGTATGCAATTACCTAATACTAACCCAGCAAAAGAGAAGTAAGTTTGTGTAAAATATAAATGATAGAACAGGGCCATGGGGTGCATGCATCCCTTGTATCTGTATAATTATCAGAGAAGGGGCACTAAAGTGGCAGTCATTAACGGAAGGAGGAAAAAAAATCAAATAGAGAAGAAAAATATTGTATTGATTTCTTCTGCCAAAACCACTATATACATAAAATACTTAAAATAGAGCAGGACTGTAACTAGTATCAAAGTTTCTTTGGTTCAAAAACACACAGAATGCCAGCAATGTGCTTTAAATTAAGTACACATTTCAAAGGTTAACAGGACTATTCCTTAGGCAGAAGAACAAAGAGGAGCTGGTTAAAGAAAATTGGGTACACTACAGCTACTTAAAACACTGTATCCAGGCACAACTCATTTGGATGCCTTTGAGCTCAAAGCTAATTTGAATTATACAGAGGTGCTTTAAAGAACAAAAATACTAACCTGTGTTTTATCTAAGCTCTTTAGCTGAACTGAGCTACTAATTAAAAATCTTCACTAGTTTTCCTAATTTTTGATGTATTTTTTTAACAGAGTAATAAAGCCATCTAAAAGCTCTGTCCTTCCTCACAGAAAAGTGTTAACATTAGCATCTCTGAAATGACTTGTCATCTAATGGTTTTACTAATAACACGTCTGTCATCTGCCTTGACTGTATCTCTCATAGCCAATCTAAAAATACCATGCAGGAGGACTTACAAATGCAATATTGATGCATATGCCAACGTTCCCCTCAGCGACAATACTACAAGTGTTTGCAATCCAAGCAATGCTCAAATGCAACAATATTTCTCAAATAATACATTAAACACATGTGTACTTGGTGTTATAAATATGTGACAAAAATCTATTGGGTTGGTCAGTGTTGCATATTAAAAACCATTCAAGTAGGTCAAATTGTGGATAAGTTAAAACTTTAAAGACAGCAATTTTAATAAAACTGTCAATACAATTTTCTTTGTAAAAACATTTGACACTGATTATGCTGCTTATATTGAAAGAGAAACAGCAAGGTCTATATCTTTAGATCTTTTATTGAACTGTGAGCACAGCATCAATAACTGCTTCTCAGCTGTAAATGAAAATTGATTCCAGATATAACCTGTCATTTTCTGTGTGTCTTTAATCCCAAATCACCTGCAATGAGATGTAAGAATCAGCATTTTGTCTATGGGACAAAGCATGTGTCATATGGCCAGCTCCAAAGTGTCTACACTGAAGGTACTGTGGGGTATGTTGACATGCGCTCAATCGAGACGATAACTGCAGCCTCCCCACGTGAGGTCCCAAAAAGTTATGATGGGAGTTTGCAGCTGGGGTGGAGTAACTGGCCTCACACTCTATCGCAATGATCTGTATGGTCCAAAGCCATACAGATCTGAAGTCTGAAAGGACTTGCAATGAACATTTAATTGGACCTCCTGCAAGTCACAGCCCAAAGAAACTCACTTGACAAATTCTGCATCAAGGCCACAACTGCCACAAGTCTCAAAGGAAAAGGAGACCACAAGGTTTCCACATAATTTGCAGCAGTTTGGCATTAGTAGTTTGGATTTCCAGTCAGCTCTCACTTGCTGAAGCCTCCTAAGCCCTCTAGGGTAAAATTTAAGTGTATAGCCTTTTTTCAGGAATCTTTTTCTTAGTGTTATGCTGCTAGGCCATCATCATGTGTGTCTTAACTGAAAAAAAGCTAACATTTCTATTAAGAAGGGTTCTCCAGATCATGTTTGCAACTCTTAGGAACAATTTCCAGTTATTCAAAATTCTGTTTGAAAAGTGAAGGCTACAATTGGGCAGTATGTTCAGTAACAGCCTTACTAGGAATAAATACCTTCCACTTACTTCAACCTGGTAGTTCTCATCCTCTTGGGAAATCAGGCTCAACTTCTTAACTATATGACTGACTGAAGCTATCATGTTGTGTTGGGTTTCTCCTCAGCAGTGGGGAGAAAAGGAAGGAGATGTTTAATGCCTGAAAGAGTATGAGATCCAAGGACCCCTAAATGAATGCAATACAGATCAGAAATAAGTGATCTCATTCACAGGAGTGAGAGAGTAAGACAGAGGAGCTTTGATTCTTACAGACAAGCTTCTAACTGTCTTCCACCATGACAAATGGACTACTGGTAGTCTCAGAAGACAGGCTGATAGATCAAACTCTCCCCACATACTAGAGACATTCACTAAAAGTTGAGATCAAGGTGCATTTATGGATCAGTGTCACTACTGCCCCTGCTGTGTAAAGATTGAAGGGTCCCTAGCAATTCTCAAAGGGTAAATCCTAAGGCTCCCTACTGAGCACTGTTCTCAAAGAATTTCAGTTTTCTTGAAATACGAGTAAAGACAACAAACGTAATTTTTACATACTGTGGTTTTTTAAATAAAAACGAGTAAATTCTAGCTCATGCTTCACATTGGCTGCAAGCCTATGGCAGAAAAAAATTAATCAGAAAGATTGTAAAGACAATGATTCCATTTCCTTATGGAAATGTTGCATAAACTGTTAGATAGTTTTGAGCTGAGAGTTTTAATCTTTTCTCTCCCTGTCAGAATGCGCACATATGTACACTTGAATTACAATGGTCATTTGACTGCAAAATCTTTATGTTAAAAACCCAAGAAAGTATTTTTCTAATCTTAGGCTCCACAGCTGAACATGCAAGATTGTAAAATTCACATATTGGAATTGCCTAGATCTGTCCCTCGTGAATGAATATTTCATATACTTCTGGAAAAAATATTTTTCAGTCAGAAACCACTGCAGTTACTTTGTTGATGTTTATGTCTCTGACCAGTGGGCCAGATCAACCTTTCCAATCCCCTCTCTTTAAAGAGATATGGCAGAAGCTGCTAAAGTGTGAAGGCACTGCCAGTGCAATATGTGAGTGATACAGCAGAGCCAGGCTGCTCCGCTCAGTCTGGGATGCAGTGTGTCACAAAAATCTGAAGGATGGATA
The DNA here is from genome assembly GCA_013396935.1 of Baryphthengus martii. Lineage (NCBI taxonomy): Eukaryota > Metazoa > Chordata > Aves > Coraciiformes > Momotidae > Baryphthengus > Baryphthengus martii. The sequence goes on along the minus strand of VWZK01003954.1, from coordinate 308,652 downwards.
CATACAGTCACCCATTCAGGAAACCTAAAAAGCTGCAGGATTCTTTCCTCTAATAATTTTGTCTATACCTTCGATTTGTGATACAAATAAGAGATGCAACCATACACATGTGGGGTACATAGGAAAGGTGAAGGTTTCCCTTGAAGAGTAGGGCATTTAAGAAATTGGTCAGCGTTGCTTCTTGTCAGACAGTTCGCTTATCTTTTACATGACTGGAAGTGTTCATGTTTGGAATCCCTGAAGTTACAGACCACAATCTGTTTCTTAAGAAGATATTTGGGAGACCTTAAGAGACTTGGATCAATTCTAATCAATTAGAGTGAGATGAAGCTCATTGACAAAAGGAAAAACATTTTCTATGTGCTATAAAATTTTGAGAAACTATGTGAATGGCCCTTATTGTGCTCTCTTGTTTGTATGCATTTTATGCTGTGAATGGTATTACTGGCAAGTCACGTGGAGTTTTGGTGCAGTCTGGGGCTCCCTACAGCTCAGACACATCACCACCATGTGAGGACTCAGGCTGCAGTCCCTCAACTGGGAGCAATGTGACGCTGTTTACACACATGACACTGTCTCTGAGTAAGATGCACGCTTGTACCACATGAGAGCAGTGATATTTTGAGAGCTATCAATACTGCACTGTGCAGTGTAGACATAACCATGTCTTTCCTGCTTGGGATTAACATCAGAGATGACACCTATTCAAGTCAGTGAGGGCTTTTCATTTGTTGTCAGCAAATGCTGGCCCAGGCATTTGCTTCTTTGTCCAGCAATGATACATGACTTCATCTTAGCAGTGTAAATTATGTAAATTTGGAGTAATCATACTTAAGTCACTAGAAATCTACTTCTGTAGGAAAACAAAAGTAACTCCTATGTGATAATATATTTCCATTTCTGTATTTTGGGCATCTCAGTATCACAACGTCATTTTACAGGACTATTTAGGCAAGTTTCCAATAGATCAGGAAACTGCCGGTTTCATAAGCCACCATGTTTGTACAACAGCACACTGCACACGTACAGACTTTCGATCCTTAGGCTTCAGATTAGAGTGCAAGTCTAAATCAGTGCTAAAACCTGTACGGCCCAACACCAGAAGGTAAATCTTCCCTGGCATGACTCTAGAGGATGGATTAGGTAGGTTGAAGGAGAACATTTATGTGGTTTAAAAATAAATAAGAAAGAGAGATCAACTTATAATTAATATTTCCCAGGCTGAACAGATGATCTTATGCTGAATTACTGCACTACCTTCCTCTCTATTGCAGACATTTAAGCATTTGAGCATATTGCATATATAGAGTAACATGAAGGATGAATTTAATCCAAAGTCTCTTTTTTTTTTTTCCTGATAATAATTTTCAGAATATGAATTTTATCAGCTTTATTTCCCAATATTTTCCATAAATATTTATAAAGTAGGAAGGACAGAGAATGGCATGAACCAGATTTCTGAAAATGATTCTTCATTAACGTCCCAAGTAGGTTGAGAGACTTCCAGTATTGATTTACAGCTACACACTGAGGATTTTCCCTCTGATGAATGGGAATCACTGGATTACTGACTATGGACTCCTAGCCCTTTACTCACTGACTGGAACAAAACTTGGGTGCAACTGTAAAAATGAATTGCAAAATGCAAACCAACTCCGCAGTTGTGTTGATGGTCTGATGTGGTCACTTTACACCCACTTCCAAAAAAGTCATCGATTTCAGAAAACGAGTATGAAAAAAGTGGAGGCTGTTCCACAGTTAGTCTGGTACAATAGAGGACAGAAACTCAGAATGTGTTAGCTACTCCTGGGTGGTATCATGCGTAGTCACTTCTTCGAAGGCTAGTAAGCCATGTTTTGGTTTAGTTTAATCCACTGCACAAAGTTAACTTAGCAAAACTGACTAAATGCATTCCTATTGTGCCTTCCTCCCACAGAGGTTTTATGTGCAAACAAGATTTAAGCTAATGGATTCCGAAGCACCCCAAAATGCTTTTAATGCAAATACAGCAAACCGACACACAATCACATTCAACTGATGAAACAACTTTGTCAGACTATACAGTCTGTGTATTTATATAAGATGTATTTACCTGTTCAGTGTCATCTTCATCACTGCTGAGTTTCAGATCATCCTCAAGCATTCTAAAAAAATGAGACATACAGAATTACATTTAATGAAATAACCTTATATACAAAGGGCTGAATCTACCCTTCAGCGAAGTCAGAGGAAAAACTCCCTTCCAATTCAACAACAGCAATGTCAGACATGTGTAAGTAAACTGACAAATCCCCATATTTGCATGTATTAGTCCTTCTGTGTGATGCTAGGTAAGAATAAATGACTTTCAAACTCATCTATCATAAAGTTTGACAGTCAGCTCCTCTTTCTCTCATTGTCTCACAGTGATGAGTCCATATACACCTACGTGTATTTCTAATTTAAAGGTGGAACGGAAATTCAGCTCCCGTTCAGACTGTTAAAAACTGAAAAAAAGTCCTCTGTGTTTCATTCTTGATCTAGGGCATCACTGATCTTCTTTGAGGCCAGTACCAATCCCCACCTTATGAAACTCAGAGTGTAGACTGGAGAATAGCAAGAAGACAAGAAGCTTGTTTGAGGTTTGCGAGACCTCACAGTTGTTAGTAACTGAAGGCAGAGCAAACTTCTGAGCTAGGAATCTTCTAATTCACATCTCCATTTTTAATTTTAGTTTTTTTTTTTAAATACAGGGAAATTTCATATAACTGTTCCCTGCCCTTGTTTAATGAGGAAGGAAACTCCTAAAGATGTGGCTGTCTCAATGCCTCCTTTCTCTCCTTTGACAGAAGGAAGACCTGAATAATACCTATTACTATATTAATGCTCATCTACTACTATTTCTGTTTTTTTAATCCAAGACCTAGGCATGGCAAAACACATGGGATAAGAAAACATATTATTTGCTGTTACATCTTTGCAGAAAAAATTTCTTCTTTTGCCATTTGTCTACCTAGAGAGACATGACTTGCAACCACCATACACACTCCTGTACAGCTCCCATGCATCCATACTTTTATCTTGTGGTCCTACTCAGAGACGAAATTTCTTTGGGCACACTTCTACCTCACACCCATCTTTTCACCTTGACAAATCCTCTTACCACAGGATGACGTATGAATGAATTGGCTCATCTCACACAGATCCACTGTGACAGCCACTGAAATTGCTGAGCTTCCTTTCTCCCAGCCTGAGCTCCTTTACCCACAGCAGGGGGCTCACAAATTGCAATTACTGTTTCCTTTCTGCCTTGATGGAGACTGAAGTCTATGATTTTTTATTGTTAGCCTTTAAATAACTGTAGCAATCAATGGATGTTCTGTTAGGAAGGTTTTTTTTTTTGTTTGAAGACTACCAGTAAATCATGGAAGCCTCCTGGTATAAGGAATTTTAAAGTGGGAACAATAATCCCGACGTGGAAATATCAGAAGGTTCGAAGTCCTGCTGGTGCTCTTAAAAAGAGGAAAGTGTAAGGAGATCTTTAAACTGGTTTGTAAGTCATCTGTCTTTCAGTGACCTCTGTTGTCGGGCAGCTCAGTGGTTACAAAGTATCTGGACACATAACTACTAGTCATTAACGTCTTGATAAATGGCAGATGCCTCCCTGTAATATGTGAAACCATAAAAGCAAGACTGTAGCATGGATAAAGAATCTTCTAAAAGTAAGAATTTGTGGTGAGTTGACCTTGGCTGGACGCCAGGTGCCCACCAAGCTGCTCCACCACTCCCCCTCCTCAGCTGAACAGGGGAGAAAAAAATACGATGAAAGGCTCATGGGTCGAGATAAGGTCAGGGAGAGATCACTCAGCAATCACTGTCACAGGCAAAACAAACTCAATTTCAGGAAATTAATTTATTATCAATCAAATTAGAATAGGTAATGAAAAAAACAAAAAAATCTTACATCTTCCCCCCACCCCTCTTTCCCTCCTTGGCTTTACTGAGAGAGTGGTAAGGGATTGGAACAGGTTGCCCAAGGGGGTAGTGGAGTCATCATCACTGAAGGTGTTCAAAAAACATGTAGATGTGGCACTTCAAGACATAGTTTAACGGTTATGATAATGTTTAGCAGACAGTTGGACTTCATGATCTTGACATGAAGGAAGCTTCTGGCGTCTTGTCATAGAAGCCACCTCTGCAGCCCTCCTGCTACCAATTCCTCACCATGCAAACCCAACACAGAATTTTTCAGGAAATATTAATTTTTAGAGGCCTGGACTTTGGTGCTGAACAGGAACTTTTAATGTTGTTTATCTAGCACACACATTCATTTGTTTCCCCAGTGTCATTACTTGCTGTGCCATTTTCAGTGTATTGCGCTACCTCCATCTATCCACAGTCCCAGATTGTTATCTCCAAGTCTCATTACACACCAGAAGGACAATACCCCCAGGAAACCGAGACCATTTTCATACAGGACTGTATCATTGTGACTCTTAACTTTAATTCAATCCTACACTCCTACATTTAAACCTACGTCTGACTTTAATGTGTAAATTATCCACTGCTTTAAAGCAGCACTGCTGGATAATGCACTCTATTATTATTTTTTAATGCAGATCTAAGAGGACATAATGCAAAGGATCTTTTCATGAAGAAAGCCCAAAGGGTAGTGCAATTGTTTTTTTTTCTTTTCAGTTACCATTTTTTTTTCACTTGTTACACGTTAAACTCCTTTTTGACATATCCTGGTAGAAATAAACCAAAAAGGACAAAGGAAATTCCATATGGGATAAACGGAAGGAACAAAGAAGAAAACATAAAAAAAAGATAAATTAATACACTTCTTTAACTAACCAAACAGCCATATGAAATGGCTGATTAATAACTGTCCTCACACAGCCTACACTGTAGACACTAACAAGTATAGTAAGCACAAGACATGTTTATTGAATACTGAGAAATATAAAGTGGATATAAAACATGATTAGTTGGAAGGACAACTGTTAGAGTTGCATTCAGATAAACTAAATTTGCAGGATTTATGAGTTCCCTTCAAGAGACTAATGGATGTTTAGACAACTAGAGAGAGGAAAAAAATTGGATTTTTGTATTTCTTTAGCAGTTCTGAGCTTATCACTTGGAGTATATAATTCTTCTTAGCCGGTTCTGCTAAATGAAGAATATGTCATCCCATTCAGTTACAAAACTCAAAGGTTAAACAACTAAACCACATAGCTTCTAAAATGCATCATGCTCTCCTGGCAGATGGAATAATTAAAGAGAAACTGAGTACGGTATCAACAATAAATATATGGTAGCCAGAGAAGTGAGGGAATAAATTAAAACCACACAGTATGTGCAAATGAAAGTAGAATGCTGAAGAGTTCAAATAACCTGCTCCCAGAGGATACTGGTTAGAAGAGGTAATATTTTACAGAAAGCAGAGGACTAGATGGTCTTCCGCAATTTAAAAATGTGCTTAACATTCTGAAGACATGGGTCACAGTAGCTTGTACTGTTTAATGTTTCTATTAACGCTCATTTATAAGCAAATAGCATCTGATCGCACTCCAAGCCCAATAAGGGCTTCCTAAGACTGCCAGCAACCTTAATCCAAGGTGACTATTTCACTATCACATTGAGAGAGGTAGCCCATTTCAGCTTCAAAGCCCTGAGACAGAAGAGTTCTGTATCTCCAGCTCTCTCAAACCCTGTCTGGATGGTCTGAACGTCAAATTGGGCCCTCCTGAGTGAGCGATCCCTGTAAACATGTGTATGATCCATTCTGCTCTATGTAATTGGTAACCTCAGAAACACCCAGACTGGAGATTACGGAGCGTATTTGTTACAAAGATGAGGCCAGATATTAATAAAGGCCAATCTGGTGGATATGTTAAAGTCACAGTGAATACTGTCAATGAGGGCAAATCAAAGAGAACACTGCCTATAATAGAAAGCTACCTCCAGAGGTGTTATAAATTCATTTTATTTCCTATTCTTCTCTGACCCTGCTGACATTATTATTGAATATACACATACTTGTTTGTCTTTTCATCCATAGATAATGCAAAACACCACTTTAGGGAGAGAATGGGATTAAGTAGGATTTTTTATTTCATTATTAGAGCAATGTCATTTACTCTAACAGCTGAAGTTGTGTCAGCACATTTATTGTAATCTACAATTTTCAGAGGTTTATAATTTGAAATTACTGCAAAGCAGAAATGTCAGGACAAAGCAACACATTTATCTGTGGTGTAAGTAGGGGCAATCTCATTGACTGACTACAATACCCACTTCCTCCAGGGATGAATCAGCTCCCAAAGCAGACTGTTGCTACATTACATATTTAACTAGACAAATGGCTGAATGAGGGCTTTATTAACGATGAGTTCTGTAAAACTCTTACTAGAAATAGTAACACAAAATACTATTTTTAGGAGCCTTGAACTTGTACTGGACCTCAGACGATGACAAGATGAACCAAAATCAAAATGATGTATTTTTATAATAGTTTATTATGATTTTGGGAAGCTAAATTTTCATTTTACCTCTTTGACTCTTTCCACATTTTCAAAAAAATACCATTAAAAATATGCCATGATAATAAATCAGTTCAAACATAATCAGAAAATCCTCTGTATCTGTTCTTTTAACAGTGTCAGATGATTACGCAAGTGCCTTCATGGTTTCTGTTTCGCAGTGGGACAGACTCTGTTCTATACCTTTTTCCTGTCCATGTTCAGCTTGCATGAGTCACAGAGTCCCTCTAGCCTCTCCCAATAGTCATTAAAGCACAAGTTACTCAGTTAAAATATAAGTCAAGGCACATTTTTTAACTGCTTCACATAAATCATGATTAGTGAAAGGCCAAAGCTGCAGAGCAAGATGACCTAGGACTTGAGACCTTTGGGGTCACTGAAACAGAATTTCTCACCCATTAGTTCTAAGAGGAGCAAAGACAGTAGAACCTCAACTCTGGGGTCTGGGCTGAAACTTACAGGGGTGTCACCAAGCTCAGCTGCACGCACACTAAACCTGGACTCGTAGCCCATCCAGACTGATGAGTTCAGCGGGTGTTTTGTGCACACCAGACCTGCTGGTTTGAGATTCTGTGAATGAGCAAGTAATGATCTGGTCAGGAAACGTGAGACAATCTCCTCCCTGTGAAAAGGCCCTATCACAATGTAACTGAATTTCAGACATTTTTATAGAAGACTCTGAACTTCTTGAAAGAGTATTTTCACAGCTCAACAACCTTTTCTTGGTTTCATGTATAACATATCTAAATGTTTTTTACAAGTGAATAAGGTCCAGACTGCAAACTTCTGAGAATTCTATGTATTTCTTCCTGCTCCGTTTGTGCAGGGCTGTGATGAGAGTACACTGTGTTTACAATAACATGCCATAGGTTTGGTGAGATGGCTTCATCAGGGAGGAGGTGCTTGAAAGGCAGAAGAAATAGGATGAGGTTTTGCACTTCTAATTTGCTCTGAGATCAGTTCACCACTGCACTGGAACTCAGCTCAGATGTAAAAAAAGCCTTGTGGGAATGAAAAGGATTGGAGAAAAGAGAAGAGGGGCTTGAAAGTAAACAGCAAAGGGAATACTGGGCAATTCCCTAATCCTGAGCTGCCCAGAAAATTAACTCGTTCATGTCGAAACACATTTGTACAAAATGCATATCCCATCTGGGTCATATCACAACAAACACAAGTGTTGCTTCTGCAGGAAGGAGGATAGGCAATGGTGTTAAGCAGACATACAGACATGACGTTCTTTTCTTGACAGGCTTGTCTCTGGGAAAATGGGAATGTATTTATAAGATTGCTGCTTTTCAAAACACTTAGCCTCTTAGTTTTTGTAAATCTGTAACATTGTCCTTGCAATCTCAATGGCCAAACCATGCTTCTGTCCCATGAGCAGGGTAAGGCCGAAAAGGTAAAAATGAAACTGTGCCCAGTGACACAAAAGACACAGCAAAGCGCTGATTGATAAACAGAAGCAGTGGCTGGTATGGGAAACATATAGAGGATGTGCGTGCTCTCCAAGGAAAGAGTTCTCTTCTGCTTCACCCCGCTGCTGACACAAAAGGACAATTTAAAACGGAGCTTTGTGTGATTTAGATTGGAGTAGCATGTGCTAGAACTAGTTATTCTGTTTGATATTAAAGAGAGAGCTTAGACTGCTACAGCAAATTTCACTTGTGATACTTAATAAGACTTAAACCCAGAACAGGCAGGAATCAAATAAATGTACCTGAGGTGAAAAAACGTAGTACATTAGCATCCTGAGCTACGAAGCCCTAGTCAGGCTCTTGTTGGCAGCAGTACCTATGTGGAGGGAACACTGTCCGTGCAAACAGCGACTAGGACTGAGATGCAACCTTTTCTACGCCTGAACTTTTATGGAAATAAGGCCACGAGTTCAACACAATCTATGTTGGTTTACCCTATGGACTTCATACTGAACTTGTTTTTCATTTTCCTAGTGCATTTCTCTGTAGTATGTAAGACTTCTCTGAGAGTGGTAACTCAAAAGGTATCATGCAAATGACAAACTGTATAACACAATTCAGATGTATTTGCGAGAATGCGTTGCACACACTGGAGCACAATTTTATCCTTTATAAAGGGGGAAGAAGGGGACCTATATGTGTGAAAACATCTAACAATACATTTCCCCAGAGAAGTTTGTGATGCAGTGGACAAAAATCTGTAGAAATGAAAATAAATGGTAGAGTAATTCTAAAGGAAAAAAGAAGATCTTTTGTTTTAAAACATCCTGTTGATAAATCTTGAAACCTGATATTCATTCTTTAGCTGAAATGTGAAAGTCATCTTTAAAATATTTCCTCAGAGATATTGTGAGTTACGGTAAAAGAAAATCTCAGAAGATTAAATGGAATTTACAAGCACCATTTACCTTAACAGTTAGGACCATTTGTTCAGGAATTTTATACATACTTAAATATAGTTTATTCATTTTTTCTTCTCCTGATCCACCATTTTCTTTCATTACATTCTTGTCAATGATGAGGTCCGTCTGGCAAACTCTTACAGGACTAATCTCTACTCATTTGAGTAGTTTCAGTGGCCTGAATAGGACTAACTTAAGGTATAGATCAAGTCCTCAGCCTCTGGCCTGAAATTGCCTCCCCTTAGAAAGAACTGAAGTCAAGTTTCGTGTCTTCACTGTAAGCAAGTCGTCTGTGAGCAAGAGCGGTACCTGGTCTCTTCTCTCCCACAGGAAAAGGCGCACATTAGCCTCATAGCATAGTCAGCCTCTCTCTGGCTCATCTGATGGAGAAAGATGGCTTGCTAAGAATCACTCCATTTTGTGTTGTCACACTCAGTCTGCCTTAGTGTTCCTGGCACCATATCAGTAATTAGTGTAATTACAGCTGGTGAGAGAGAAGTAACCCCTGTGGTTATCTATTAGGTACCTCACAATCAGAGAGTGCACTTCATTACTCATCTCTCCGTATCATCTCTTAATTTCAAAAGGATTAAGCAAAATTAATTCTTTCAGTAGAAGAATTTCTTTATCTAGCCATCCATTAATCTCTATGTATAAAAAGCTCTTCAAGGCAACCAAAATATTAAGTTGCTACTGAGTACATTATAACTACTGCTCTGTTGACAGGCATTTTGTTTTTCATTAAAACTGAGACAGGAACTTGGGAAGGAAGGAGAAAACTACTGCCAAATTTTACCTGTATATTATAAAGTGCAGATGGAAATCTATATGTTTAGCCTGAATAATACTGTAGGTCCAATCCTACTCCCAAAGAACACTTCCAATAGAATTAGAGCAGGATTGGGTTAAAATATTTTAAGTGTAACAGGCAGTTTAAAATGTCAAAAAAAGCAGCAACTTTTTTTTTTTGTTTCAAGCTGGTGAGTTGATATTTTTCTCTTAATAATTCTAATACAGCCATTTATGCCTTCTGTCTAGAAAAGTGCAACCTCTATTGCATTGTGTTTTCCTCACTGTCCGAAGACTCCTGAGTACAATCTACCTCTCTGTTTGGCAAGGCCCAAGAATGATGCATCATTGAAGCGAGAAGGGATAAAAGAGAAAGACACAGAGATAAAAGAGAGACAAGAACAAATAAAAGTACGGGTCCTGGAAAAATTCAGAGAGGGACTAATAACAGTTTCTAAAAATGCCAGTGTAAAACTTGTATTCTTCAAGTTTTTGAAGAATAAAAATGAGGACCCAACTTCGTTAGTGTGCCAAATTCTGCCAGCGTGCACAAAGCTTCTACTGTTTTCCCTTTGATCAATTGCAATGGGTGATACGATTTTGGATTCTGCTATTTATCAAGAGCAATATATAGTCCAAGAGACATTTCTGTGATACATACTCATTTCCAATACATTCCACATGAAAAACACCTCCTTACTGCAACCATGTTTGATTAAACCTGTTTCCCAGCCAGAGCACCAGTATTTTCTCTGGTAAACAAACCTTCAGTTGGCATATTTGCACACAAAGGCTTTGGGAACTTAGCACACAGTTAAACAATGATTGATAATTCTACAGCAACTTGCAAAGGTGACTTTAAAAAGTCATAGCAGAAAATATATTGAAAAGAGTTGTTCAACAGGGAACAAATAACATAGGACTGGCTGCTCTATCCAATGTTCTACAGTGAATATGGAAGGACATTAATTTTATCCATTGATTATATTCTTTTATCTTTTATTTTATTCTTTTTTTTTAATCTGCTGGCAAAATGAGTCCTTCAAGGAGCTGTTTGATGAGCTGTCAGTATCAACATGACATCTGCAAATCTTTCTCTCTGTTTTCCTGGTACAGAGACTAATCTTGTAACTGAAGAGCCGAGTTCTTTTGTTTCTGTAGATAGAAAATGAGCTGTGTCTGGTAAATCTTAAGCTTCAATAACCTGGTCTGGAGTGGAAGCAGCTTTTTTTTGTTCATGAAAACCTTTATACTGTTGCATTTTTGTGGCTCTTTCTCCCATTTGAACTATTTGCCTCTAATTCCGAACTGCTGTCTGCAAAGTTCAGTGTCATGGAGAGAGACTGCACTTCAGTGTTATCGATGAGAATGACACCAAGTCCTCCAGGCACATTACAGAGGCAGTACAGACTGAGATGAACTCTGTTCCTCACCAGCACAGGTACAAGGACTGTGTAGAACTGGGCAGTGGGGTGCGTGATGAGGAAGAGAATCTCGTCCAGTGGCTGCTATGAGGTAAGACTGCACAGCAGATCACCAGTAGCGGCAGTCTGTTCCAGTCTGTGAACTGCAACGGCACACCAGCTCTGTGTGTTGTTAGGACTAGTATCTGCCTGTCCCCTTCCAGCCACAGCCCATTCCCAGCAGCTAATGAAGGCAATGGGTGTCCTACACCTCCAATATGCAGCATAACGTCCACACTGTCTCCTTCTCACTGCCCTGGCACAGTCCTGTGGCAGGACCTCAAGCGGCTGGGGTGATTTTGCAGTCTTTCTCTCTGAGTCAACTTAATCCACCCTTCACAAATAATGGTATATCTGAAAAGCCAAAAGAGTCTCAGAAAAAGCCCTAGCTGCACAAACTACAGCAATTGCCTGGACCTTGGATGCTGAGAACAGGGTGTCAAGTAAATAAAAAGTTCAACAGAGGATGATTTATCCCCAGTTCGCAAATCATTTCCCTACTGTAAATTCTTTTAGCCATATCAAGGCCAAACAACCTCTTGACTACAATTAACATAAGAACTACTTCCCCTCTATAGTCTCCATTCCTTAACAAAGTCTTTGAACAGTGTTCACAGCCAATATATCATTTATGCTCTGAAACCAAACCCAGGTCTGCAACAGGTTACTGCTCTGGTCATGTCTCTCCAGTGCAGACACATCACCTCCTATGGGTTCACATCACTCTAAGATGACGAGGGAGCTTTTTACTCAGTTTTCATAGCTTAAGCACATAGAGAAGAGAAAAACTATTCCTTCTACTAAAAACTATTTCTGTCTAGTATTAGGCTTATCAGAGTTTTCCAGCTCAAATATGGATGCCAATAGAGTCACGTCTTGGTTAAGGAGACAGGGAAAGGAGTGATTCTGTGAGTCTATGAAAATACCATAAAAAGTAGTAATAGAAAAGTGAAAAAGAGAAGACAGAGGTGGAATAAAAGAAGGAAGAAACTATCAAAGGCAAACTAAACCCAAGTATCTCACTGTGCTTTTGTAGCATATGTACTTGTGCCAGTCTTGGTTCGGAGGAAGAATGGAAGGGATAGGAAAGGAGCAGAGACATGGTCTCTTCTTCCTGATGAAAGCAGACTTTCCTTTAGTAGAAATACCATTTTTTAACTAACCACTAGAATAAGTTTACTCAAATTACAGTATTTGCTAATGTGAGGAAACTTGAAAACTCCTAAAATGAACTCAGGAGATCCTCAAAAGCTCAGGCACTGCTGGGGTCTGCTCATTCCTCCACAAAAAGAATAAAGAGTACTTGGCAAGAAGCAAGCTGAAGGCAAAGCCTGCCAGTTGCTTTCACACTAGCCTCTAAAAAAGCTGTTGTGTGACCAATGTCCTTGTATTTTAAATAGCTCAGTGTGAGTGGACCCTAACTAATCAGATGAGTGGAGGAAAGGCAACAAAGACTCTCTGACAGTAGTCTCAGGTGAAAGGTTTCTGAATCCCTGGGGACAATTTCTCGTCAAGAATGAACTGTTAGGGGAGAGCGTCCTGTAACCCAACAAGGGTCTGGCTGCAAATAAACAGTAATTTTGTCAGTGCAGATGAACAATAACTTCATAAAACTGTAAAGTATTTATTTCCTTATTCAAAAGGAAGACTCAAGACATCTAATAATGACTGGCAGGAGGAGATCTTCCAGTGGCAGATACTGAAAAGACAATGCAGCGCAGCCATGACATGGTTTTCAGTCGTAAGTTAGGCTATGGGAAATGGGAGCTTTAGCTTCAGAAACACTCTTTATCCATATGCAGAAAAGTGAAATGTGTCACATCTCAGATTTCTAAAGAATGCTTTAAGCTTAGTGCTTCTCTTAGAGTTTTTCAGAGGTGTGCACTATGAAAGCAGGATTCCAAGAGAGTATACAAGTCCTGTGTACTGGCCTGCTGATGGTGCATGGAGAATAAAGAGAAGGGGGCAGCCACAGAGAGGATGAGCAAGTACCAGAGGCTTATGTGCAGGAGAGAACTGACTGGGGTTTCCAATGCAAAAAAAGCCATTACACCTTTACGAAATATACTGTTGGACCATGCATCATACTTAAAGTAGTTTGGGGCTGATCAATCAGTAAAAATCCCCATAGAAAGCAAAGACAAGACCATCCAGGGGAAGATGAGCTTCATTTTCACTGCACTAAAACTTCTGATTAGTTTTTAAAGCCAATTCTCCTGTAGCTGCAAAATTCTATATTGAGAATCCACATCTATCCTACAGATACAGTACAAATTTTGCAAAGAGAAACGAATCTTCAGTAAGACACTCTAAATGATCAATCTAAAAATGTAAAACCAGATTAATCCAAGCAGCACTAAAACTAATATAAATAGAGGGGATAAAACCAAGCAAGACTTCAACTAATATAAATACAGGAGATAAATGAATAAAATACTTAAAATGATTTTTGAATTTGGATGATTTATAAGGCACTGAATACGCATGATAGAAATCAAGTACCAAACACAGTCCTGAAAGCACTGACTCATGGAAGCAATCCTTGCTCCTGCAAGCACTATTTTTCAGGCTCAGATCCAAACACAATGCCTGACATTGTTTGCTCTGATAATCACTCTAAGATAAACAGATATGAATAACTGCAAATACTTTCAAGCATTTCCTTTCACTTATAATGTAAAAAGAAAAATTAGAGGATAAAAATGAAAATGTATGTTTCCACTTCCAGATTTCATACATCATTAATTCTGTAAAAATATATCCGTCTTCATGCTGATACTTCTCTTTGCTTGGCAAGCTTGAAGAATGCAATATGCTTGATAACCTGATTGAAAATTTGATCCTATTGTTTAACAAAATGAGGATTGTTTCATAAGGGGCTCCACCATGTCTGTGCACATTTTCCCCTAAGTAACAGTGTATTTCCCCAGACAGCTGAACATTTATGTTGATGTACTTGGCTACAGATTCAATCTTGCACTGGCTATAATACAGGAGAATTTTCCTCGGCATTTTGAATTATGGCACTGAAATAATTTAACAATGCCTTCTGTGCATGTTAAACAAGTTTTCTGATACAGTTAGCTCTTACTGAAAGTTTGTTTACCCTATAAATCCTGCCACATGGTTAAACCACACTTTGGCCTGAAATCCGCAGAGGTTATTTTTTTCAGTATCCCTGCAAATGGTTTAACCCTGAAGAAGCCAGCGCTTCCCCACAGTCACACACACACACATCATGCACAAATACTCTTCCTTCTTTACGTTCCCTAGAGGCCCAGGTTACTTTTGAACTATGTGCTAATTTGTGCTGGCAGAGCCCTCTCCAATATCAGAAGAATGAAGCTGGGAGGAACCAAGAAAGAAATATTTAGTTATTGATTTAAAAGGTTACAGTAGAGATATCCACAGACACCGTTTATGCCTAATTACTGAGAACAAACCACAAGTTACCGTCCTGGTTCTGATCCTAGTGAGAACATGACATACACCGGCATTTCCAAGATCAGGAGGAAGACAACTTTCTTTAACAGCTCCCTGCTTTAACATCTCTCCCAAAGTCACCTTGAGACAACTCTGGTCTTGCTTTAATGCAAAGCCTTTGAGGAACATTGTGGTTGATCCTCTGAGAGGCAGGTTAATATGGTTTTCATGTCAAATACATTTAGTTACAAGATGAAATGCATGTTACCAGCGAAAAAGCCTTGAAACTCACAACATGGTCCCCAGTGCTAAAAACATTCCAGAAAAGAAAATTCCAAAATACCAATTTTTTGTCTCTCTTTTTGTACATTTATACCAGGCCTGGCACTCGGTTTCTTTGTCCGTGATTCGAGTATCTCAATGTTGTTATAAGACAACTAAACAAGAATATTAGTATAAAACAAGTCTATTAGTACATGAAACTAAAAATGGATACTCAATCTTTTCATCAAGTGGCAAAAGCTAGGGGTGATGCAGACTAAACTTAATTTCATTGATGAAGTCTAATGACGTCATGACTTTACAAAGACAAAAATTGGTATAATAATATGTCAAAATTGTCAGTCTGGATCAGGCCTGTGGTTCATCTAGTTCTGTGTCTTGTCACAGGAGACTGTTCAATTGAACAGTTCGTTAGTACTGAATTATTTTTCCAAATTCAACTGGAATGAGACGTTGGTTCATTACGCTCATGCAGCACATACATCTCCCAAATTCTTTATTCCAATCTTTCTTCAGATTCTCTTTGAACCCCGGCTCCACTGTTGGCAGCAATCCGAGTCCTAATTGTACACTGTGTAAGAACCTATTTGTTTTTCTTGCCTTTCTGAATTTCACAAAATGCCTCCTAGAATATAAATTGTGAGAAAATGAATGGGAACATCACAGAATCTAAGTGGGTCTGGGTGCTTGCCTCCTATCAAATTCCACTAGGGTTTCAAAACTTCATTTTCTGCAGGACAGTTACAAGGACTTAGGATCCCTTTTTTACTTTCTCATCTTTACACTACTGCTGTAGCAAGTCTGAGTCTTAGGGACAATCATCTTCTGAGGAACAAGTGTGTACATTTACCTTAGGTCTGACCTGCAAGCTGCAAAGCCCTTTCCACTTTTGTTGAGTTTTGATGTTAGTTCAATTGAATCAGGATGAGTCCCACGAAGAGGAAACTGCATGATACACCTTGCACTTGGTGCGCAAGCTGTTAAGCTGCAGACTAATCCAGCTGATACGTATGGTTAGGTAGTTGGGTAACTATCAGGGCACAATACTGCCTTTCATCTCCTAAGGTAATGCAAAAAGTTATATCTCAAATCCAATTTAAATTGGTGCTCCCTTGAGTTCAAAGATAATTTCTCTTTAATCCTCTTCTGGTTGTCTACAGGGTAACCTTCAAAATCTCAGATACGACACTAAAAAAAATTACCAAGTCATATTTTTTTAGCACAAAACCTAGCTATTTTTTCCTGGTGGCACTATGTTCCAGCTGTTATCAGATTCAAGAATTCTTCAGTTGCCTTGAACTCTGCATTTATTTTACTGTTCCAGATTTTTGCCAATGAAAATACCTCAGCACTGCTTGAAGAGAAAATAATCTTGTCAGTTTTATTGTGCCATATCTGAGATGATGAAGGTCATGCTAACTACAAGTCTGTTCCAATTGCTACGGGGTTGGGTGAGGTGGGCTTTTTATTTTATTTTTGGTTTTCCCTTTGCTTCTACCACAAAGTAATAGGGATTTTCCCCTTTCATTCATCTTGCCTTTTGTTGTTTTTAATCGACCACCCATCAGTGCCGAATTGCCTTGTAACTGTCTGCTGAGCTTTCATTTGACAGAGATAGCTGCTATTGTTAACACGAGCCTTCACTTCAGCCCATTTAACTTTCCTCAGTTTGACAGCTTCACAATAGCCACCTTCCATCTAAAGAAAACTGTGATTTAGTAGAAAGGGAATGTGGGACAACAGCCTGATCTGTCACTCAGTCTCCAGTGAGTTCTCTTGGCATAAAGTTCCCCTACAAAGCCAGAGGATGAAATACTACATGAAAATAAGACGGTCATGAGACATGTTCAGTTATATATTCTGGTAAAATCTAAACAGCAATCGCACTCAAAAATACAGCCCTTTTCTGTCAGTAATACCTCACATCGGGTAGCAAAATATTTTGACTGACTGTAAATTTCCATTTTTTACTTATATTCCAGAGCAATGTTTGACTTTTTTGTTCTCTCTTTTATTCACCTAGTAATTGTTCTCAGATTGATCTACAACAACTCCTGGTGGAAACAATATGTCACAAGTAAATTAAAGCTTTCATTGGACCAGTCATTAGTCCTACTCCATATAAGTCCACATGATAAGATGTTGATGAATTAAGAGATGTCCTCCCTCACCAACAACTTAAAAAGTCAAATTACAGCCACCTAAGCACGGTCTCAGAATACTACCAAGTTCATTTTCACACTCAGCTTTCCAGTCATATGCCGTTTGGAAATACACTTGTAGAGGACTTTTTACTGTTCTGCATTTATGCTAAATGTTCTTTTGTAGTTATGCTTAAATTTGGCTTTATCATTTGGCACAAATGACAAGCTGTACACATCCCACTATTAGATTTGCAGGCATCATTTTTTTTTTCCTAGCCATAGCTAAATAACTGTATTATTTTCTTGTCCAAAATCCTGGATTCCAGTTTGATGAATGCTTTCTTGTTAAAAAATATGTCTAGAAAATTGAATTTGATTACCATAAAGCATAATTTATTTCAGTCCATTTATATTTCTCTTCTTAGAGCTCTCATTAACTTCAACAGAAGAGGAATGAGAAAACGCAGTTGGTACAGCCACACGCTGCAAAAGGAACCCCCTAAACCGACTGCCGTGGTTCATCCGAGTTTGAGAACTATTCCTAAGTATTTAAAATAATGAAGCTACTCTGGTAGTGGTGGCTAATCACCAAGCAATGTATGAATTTCTGTTTTGCAGCAGCCTACAAAACTTCCAGTTGTTTTCCACAGCTATGTAGAAAGGCGTGTTCAAAACTGGAGACAGAAAACTGGACAACAGATAAACTCCAGTAAAAAGACAGATTAACAGTTACTAGAGAAGCATCTACTGCCCAGAGTTCACTTGTGAGAGAGTACCCATGAGGCTACTACTAGGAAGAACACCAGACTGCTCCACTGTTTCTAATTAGGGAGGACATCCTTCATCTTATAGCTCCTGTGGTCTAATTTGTAGAGAGCCATATCCCCTAAAGCTTTCTGTAAACCAAATTAAAACTCATTCCATCAAGAAGTTTTAGCAATATATGGTCTCTGATCACAATACAAACTCATGGTCACAGTGCTGCTTCAGGCAGTCAGCTGGGGGCATATTCTTTGGTTTTTTTTTTTAGGGTTATTCTTTTTCCTTTATTAGGAAACAGCAAATTTCTTCTAGGAAAGTACATTTTAAAGACCAGAGAATCTGTTTCTGTTTAAACACTCATTCATAAGACAGAACAGTACATACAGTCTCTCTACTGAGTTTCTTGGTATTCTCTGATTTTTAATTAAAACTTATTTTTCCCTACTTTTTTTTCAGTTAACACACCTCAAAGTTTCAGCCAACTCAGCTAACAGTGCTAGTAATTTTTTCTCTAAATGAAAAAAAAAAAAGTCAGCCTAGGGCTTTTTAGGAGACTTAGGACTCCATGAATACTTTTGAAGTTTGCAGTCCCTTCTCAACCCAGAAAACTTTCATATCATGTGCAGCAGCAATGCAAACATCCTATGATCTTCTCTACTGGTCTGAACAAGGACAGTAAATTCAGTCCGTATGCCCATTCAGTCCTTGGTCTCTACACTGTTACTATCAACGAGAGTGTCAATTAGGATTACAGCTTCTGGATTTGGACACATGTCCATTAGACTCTGATTGAGACCCTCAGTTCATTTGAGACAGGCCACTGAATAGCTCTGAGAATGTAATGACTTTTGTTCACTTCAAATCTGCCCCCTGTCCAGTTATAAGAACAATTTGGTGTCACTTGGTTGATGAATCTCTTAGAGACACGTACATACGATTTCCTGAAAAAAACTCTCCTCTTCCCTTTCTGCAGAATCTAATGTAAATGCATAAGTAATTACCCATGCATCTGGCACGGCTGCTTGTATCTATCAATGGTGCAAACACTAAGATGCTTTTTTCCTTCCACATACAAAGGGACTAAGCTAAATAAGTGAGGTTTCAAGAAAGTGTTTAATCACAGCTGATGTAATCATAGAATTATCTGGGAAAAAAAATGCAGAGGTTGAGAGATCTAATAAATAAAAGGAAAACTACAGCATAGCATAAACCAAATTGTCTACAATTAAAATATTCCACTAGGTAAGGGTCATATATTCCCCACGTCAAGGAATAGCACAGCACACTCTGAATGCAGGTAGGTGAGAACTTTGCCTATATCATGTGAGGATATTTTGATAAACATTCCCAACTTGTTCCGACAATGGGTGGCCAATATGGCAAAGTATTTCAGACTGGCTCACGGTAGCAGTTTGATATTAAAAACTTACCAGTAAGAAAGTTGATAGACTGGTCCCAGAACACTGAGAGTTATTAAAATTGAGAAGCTTATGAAAAGAGGATGCCCTGTAGCACGTGTCATTGCCTGGATGAGCCCCCAAACCCCAGGAGGGTGCGGCTGACTGCTCTGCCTGCTACACCCATCTCCTTTCTCTCCACTTCGTATTCTTGTCTTTTTCATTAAGCCTTTATCCACTCGTTTCAAACAAAACAAATACATTCACTGTTGTTTAAAGGCCCATCTACATTTCCTGTGCATTATTTTCGTCTTCAGTACTTTATTAAAGTTATTTCAAAGTAAACTGGAGAGAGAAAGAGATGGAGAGAGAGACTGTGTAGCACTACATCATGTATCTTCTCAAACCAGTTAAATCTCAGCAAGAA
Organism: Baryphthengus martii; assembly: GCA_013396935.1. Taxonomy (NCBI): domain Eukaryota; kingdom Metazoa; phylum Chordata; class Aves; order Coraciiformes; family Momotidae; genus Baryphthengus; species Baryphthengus martii. The sequence continues at coordinate 289,064 of VWZK01003954.1, read as the reverse complement.
TTTAAAAAAAGAGATCTATTTAAAACTAGATTAAGCTCAAGCTGCTAAAACATAATAAATTGCTCTATTTTAACTGACTGAACTGTGCACACTTAGAATACAAGGGCATATTTCATTTGGGTTTATGCAATTGTTCAGTCTACTTTTCTACCATTTCACCCACCACCAGATGAGAGAACTTGTCAGGCAAAATTGTAGTTAATGATGTTTAATGGTAGCTAAGCCCGATAGGCTTGTTTATTTCTTTTCTTCTTTTTTGTTGCTTTACTCTCACTGAAATAATGAAAATATTACATGAACGACTTCTATATTATTTGCAGGAAAAGCTTCCATTACCAACACTAGGTAACATAAAGCTTTATCTGATTTATACAACAATCTATATAAATCTACTTTTATGTTTTATTTCATTCCAGCCATTAGGCTGTGCTAGGAAGTAATTCCAAAATATCTATCATAGAGGCAATTCACTGTACTATACCAAATTAATCTACATAAATCTATACCTGTGTGCAGAGAACCAGCATGGTAACATCACCAGTATGGAGGAGGAACGGATGCCAGTAATTCTACATGTAGGCTTTCTAGGAAGTTCAAGCTTTTTCTAAACCACTGAGGAGAATACAAATGTCCCTCGCTGAAAAATTCCTCTGTCTAAATTAACTGTATCATCATTAGCATAGCTCTTACATTTTAAATTTCAGAATATGAAACTGCGTATTAGGAGAGTTATTTCCTCTTTATAACTGACCTAAAGTCAGAGAGCTGGAGCACGAATGGGCTGTTTGGAACAGAATATGCTTTTAAAAACCTATATTCCTTACTGATTTAGAGTTCCTTACATAGCTGAAGCCAGTGTGCTTTGTACAGCTGAATGAGGCCAGCTGGCAAAGTAGAAGCGTATCAGTATTCTGACTGCTTTTCTTTTGTTTGAATATTACCTCAGTGGCCATACACTAAACGATGTGAACTTGATGGGTTTGACTATGACCTCAGCTAAACTGAACAATATGAAGCTGGCACATCTGTAATCTCAGGCTTGCTATTTTTCAATTTATTTTTCACCTGATTTGTATTAAGATGTGGTTCAAATTTTAAAATAAAAATAAAAAGGGCCCTTCTGCATTCCAAATCAATCAGCAAATGCTGGCATGCCAGAAGGCAGGCTTCATCTGCCTCTTCACACCACATTTGGTGGATCCCTGACTTATGGGAGCTTGATTTCTAAATGTTTATGCAGAAAGAAATGCTTTACACATCCGCTCCTTCTCAGATAGCCTACAGGGATTTCTGGCAATACCTCCCCCCCTCCCCATCTTCCAGGTTTTCTCTCTGTGGACGCATAAAGACGTAGTGACAGCAGGAGCAGGGTCAACTTGCAGGGAGCAGCATCCGTACTTATTATTGCTATTGACTCTAGGAGATAAGCTGGACATCTGTCTTTACTTTTAACAAGTTCCACAAGGATAAACATGAACATGAATGTGGGCTGCCCACGGACAGTCTACTCGTGCTGTTTTATAGCCCCGTCCCATTGCTGGGCTTCTGTCACTTTTGTCTGAGCTATATTTCAGCCTCGGGTCACAAGAGTTCGAAATATAGTCAGTTAATCAAATGGTTTCTATGAACATAACTGCAGTTCAATAACTGTTTCCTATTCAATATAACCAAGGAAATGAGAGGAGGAGGTTAATGTGGAGATAGCTGTGTTATGGGTGGAGCTTTAAGCAGCACTCCTTGACTAGCCATCGTCAGACAGGGCATTTTATCCGTGGAGTTATTTTACATGAGACAAAAGAACAAACCCAGGACATTTATGGCCTGATCCTGTTCTCAATAAAATAAATTTGAGATCTTCTATTGACATGCTTATTAGTTCAAGATCTATGATTTTGACAATAAAATTAACACAGTAGCAGAAAACCCAAAAGAAAGAGATACAAAAGTTCTCTCTTAGATTGCATTGTGTTTACGCTAAGAAAGTTACAGGATTCAGGTCTCTAAGGTGAAATAATTGCTTCCAAGAGGAGGGGAACTGAATGTGGGACATGGCAGCTAATATGCCAAAGGGATGGGATAAAGAGTATTACATCAGTGCTACAGGTTTACATCTGTCGCACCAGTGGTATGAGGTGGGCTTTGTACAGCTGCCAATTCCAGCTGGTCAAAATGGAAGGCCCAAATTCCTTGATCTCTGCTGTTCAAACAGGACCCATCAAACGGGGTGGGAAGCAGCATGCTCAGCCTGCCAGCCACCCATTTAGGAGAGCTTTTCCCTGCCTTGCCTTCATAAAAGTTCTGAGATTCTGCTTTGCATCACCCAAGCACGTCAAAAAGGGGCTGAAACAAGCCCTCTAAGCAGCGTGAGAATTCCTCTTTTTGATGCAATAAAAAACCATAAATATGTGTTTCTAGGCATTGAAGACAGCCAGCTCTGGAGGGCTTAAATGGAAAAAGCTAGTCTAGATTGAGCCAACTCTGGGTATTGCCGCACATGTCAAATAGCACTTCACTTGACAAATGGTCCCAAAGAAATCTATGGGGCTATTCAGGGAGTAAGGTGGTGCTTGGTATGAGTAAGCAGATTAGAATCTGGCCTTGTTTTATTTTCAGAGAGATTTCAAACATGTGTTTGTTCTAATTTTCCCTTCCTTCTAGGATTGCTGGTATTCACTTGGCCCAGCTTTAGACACAGAGGGATGTGAAAAACACCACCAGTAAAAAAAATTATAAATTCTCTAATATATGACAAAAATAGCTTCCCCCCCTAAAATATGTGGCATAAATGAGTTCCATAATGATGCTATGTGTTATAAAAGTTTTATTGGCACGCGTTTGGGATTACCCACATAACTCGCTTGTGAGTTCACTACTCATGGGTAATGCACTCACCCTACACGCATGCCAAAAACCAGCTTATGTAAAAAGTCCTATTAAACAGAGATAAAATTAACAGGTTTTTTTCAGAAGCCTCTTTACAGAGGGTTTTTTTCTTTACACAGATTCACAGCACCGATAAATATCTTAGTCTATAATAGGCAATGTTTTCATTAGGTTTATCCCAAACATCCCATATTAAATTCCCTAAGTTCTTAACCAGTGACATGTGCATCTACTCTACAGTTTTACATTTTTATCCTCCCTGTCTCTAATCACACCTTTGTGTCATACCATACACATGGCTGCAGCCAGAGAGAACACGATCCTTTGTGATAGGTCAGTACAAATACATTATAAAAGAGTCCTTGCTCTAGCAAACGTACTGTCTAAACTGAAAAAACAGCAACCGGGAAAAAAATATTATTATTTACAGACTGAGAACTGAGATATAAGTTCCAAAAGGCCATACAGGAAGTTCTGTTAGAGCTGGAACTAAAATCAAATACTCCTGAGCACCAATCCAGTGCCTTAACAACAAATTTATCTTCTCCCAACAACTGTGTTTTTCTTCATTTGCTGTATTTCACACTCATCCCTGGACTATTTAATCATCTCTCCTCAGTACTGTAAGAAACATGATTAGTACCTGTCTTGACTTAAAGCATCACACACAAACTGCACAGCTGGACCAACCAGCTCGTGAGGAGCACAGGCAGGGCTGTCTGGCCACGCTCTCAGTGGGTCAGGAAGTGGCAGACACATTTTGCACAGGGGCCGTTACCAGCCAGTCACCTAAACTTAGTCTAAGGCAATTCCTGAGCTCCACAGAGAAAGTTGCAAGAGAAACAGGAACGGAGCTGATGCTGACTGGGCAGAGTTGAGCTGCTTTTCCTCAGTTTTCTTTCCTGCTTTCCCCTGCTTTTTTTTCTAAACATCTTCTGACTCATGACGATGGATGTGAGCATTATATGGGCAACAGTCATACCTCCCACACTGCCACATACAAGCTGAAATTAGACCATCATCCAGGGAAGTTCCTCTGAACCCTTCTCTGCCTCCAACTGCATATTCTGCTTGGACAGAATTAGGGAGAATTTGTGTAATTAGCACCAAGATTTATTTTTTTTTTTTTCCTGAAAAAAATGGGAAGGAGACTCAAAGACACCCAAAGTACCTAATTTTTTTTCTCTAAGGAAATATTTCCTCTCAATTTTCAGGTGAACTTGCTGTGAACAGAAAATTCTCTGAATGTTAATTCTGTGAGTATTTGTCATTTATGACAAAAATTAAAATTTCAAGCAATTTTTTATGGACAGTATTTTTCTATTAACTCACATATGACAGAACTCTAAAACTCGGTACAAATTAAGGTTAATCCTTAAAAGAAGCAAGTAATTTGCAATCATAGCAAGAAGTGACATTACAAAAATGCTTTGATGAATTGCTCGGCATATTGAGTATTACTGCAATATAGTTATTTTCAAGGAAAGTGGAAACATTAAATAAGGAAGAACACATTGTCCTTCTAATTTTCAGAACGATTTCCTACCTAAAGAAAGACACATCACTTGATTTGCAATTACTTCAGAGCAAGTAACTTTCTCTAAAATCCAAAGAATGTACCTGCTATTAACAATCTCAGCAGTGTCTAATAAAAAAGCACTTAAGCACAAAATGTACTTAATTTATACGATGCATAGCTGTAAGTTATCAACCCCAGAATCCCGTGCAGAAATTAAATACTCAGTTTATCTTTAGTGATTCAAGTAGGATTTTTATCTCTCAGTTGTGTAAGCTTGACAGCAGGTGAAAATGAGTCGTCAACCCTCCAGCAAGCAACTCTGTACCATGGCAGGTGCTGGGAAGAGGAGAGAAGCAATCTGCTCAGGGAAGTCGGACAGGTAGAAAGTTTACAGACTTTAAGAACATTCTCAGCTGTCAATACAGGAATAAACATGTCATCTGCTGTCTTGAACCTATTGGCAAAGCTATCAAATTGCTGAGAATTTACTTTTTTTTCCCCTTTTAGTACAGGCAAGTACATTGCTGAAATGGGTTAGAGTAGGAGTGGAAAGTGCCTGAACCAACTGATTGCATCAGATGTGCCGGATAAATGCTAAGCAGAAAGCTATAGGAAGGACAAACACACATATTCTGCTTAGAATATATTAAAAAAGAAATGTCAGAGGACCAGTCAGTCTGGGGAAGGCAATGGAAGGAAGGAAGGTAATAAAGCAATAATCTCAGACGTGGCTTGGGAATTACCCGAAGTCTGCAGTGCTCTGTAGGGATTTTAAAGAGCGCATTTAGAAAATTTGTTAGGAATTAGGAGAGCAGGGTCAATAAAGTTAAACTCTGTCAATAATCACTCCGTGATATGTACAAGGATCTTCCACCACAGTGCCTGAGGGGCTACCCCTGAACCTAGAACTGAACTCTTCAAATTTAAAAAGACCCATTTACTGCAGCAAGTCATTTGAAAAAATCTTACTATGGAAAAAGGCCTAAAAATAGAGCTGTTTTTTTAAGACTCAGGACTGACCTCCCCCTCCCTCCTGAGAGTATCTATGAACCAAATTTTGTCAAGAGGAATATTTAATGAGAAGTTTTTAAGTCACTAGCCTGGCCATAAGAGCACCTCATGTGACTGTAGGGACTTGGGAGTGCAGAGCAGGCCACCCACAGAGTGATCAGGTTAACAAAACACAGGGCTCAAACCCACACTTGGCTTGCCGGAGGCTGCCGAGACCAGCACCCAACGTGACAGCCAGGGAAGGAGAAGACACAGACCTCTCTTATCCTTGGTCATTTTGACGCCTCTAAAAAATTTAGGCTGTGTCTCCAGTGCATCCCAGTGTGCTGTAAGGGGATTTTCACCTCACACTGAGCAAACTGGTGCCAGAGCAGAAGCAGCACAGCGCTTCACCTTGCTCAGTCGAGCACCAAACCACCATGGCAATGCCACAGCACCGCTGCCCGAGGCCATGGTGGGCCGAGCAGACACGTCAGCTTGTCTGCACTGCTGTGGGCAGCTCTAACGCAGGGTGACACCACAGCTGTCCCCACAGCTCTCATCCTCACGGGGCACTTTGGAACATCACCCCGGTCTCAGGTGCTCAGCCACAGGCATTCGGATTATCTTGGCATACGGCCTCCAGGACAAGAAAGGGCTACAAAAGTTCATCGCAAGCTTATGTTGTACTTGAGTATTTACATAAAGCATGTGTCCAAAGTTAAAAAGCCCTCCGCTCTCTCTTCTATAATTCAAAACATTGTGTTAGTACAGGATGCTATTACTGCTGAATTGCTACAGATACTGATGGCTGACCCTAGCAAAAATACCTAAGGTGAAGGTGGTGGTTGTGTGGAATGTGTGTGCTACATGACATCAAGGAGTAAAATAACAAGTAAATTTGTTTTAAAGAGAACTACCTAAACTGTGGATGTTTTTAAGAGGGATGTCTAGGCCCTAGAACTGGATCTTGCTCTTTTATTTCAGATGGCATTCCATCAGTCTTGTTTATTGTTAAATAGCTCCATGGTGCTAATCTGCAATGTTAAGTTACCAGGAAGCAGAAAATGCCCAGAAGTACTCGGTAAATATGGTTCTTAAAAAGGACCTTCACATCCTTCAGTTGAATGACTCTAGGAACTTCCCTAAGATGACTTTTATGGCTAAGTGTACTGGGATCCTGCCCCACTGTTAATTCATTCCATTTATCCAGCAACACAGTAAGGCAAATGAATCCACCATAGTTCATACCTGTAGCAGACTTAGCTTTGGGTGGCACATATGAAAATACAGATTCAGTTTCAAAAATTTCACTTTTAAGTCTGACTTTCCAGTCAGAATATGCCACAAAGATGCACTTTATCACCCCTCATATCACAGGTTTGCTGCTGCTTTATAAATGGCCTTCAGGAACTCAGTCCTCAAGGCACTTGTCACTAAAGTCCTAACCCAAAGAGGCATGAGATCATGTGCACATGCAACATGAGATTAAAACCAAGAGCTGGCAACACAGCACATTTCAGTCTACCCTCACCTCTCCTCCTTCTTCAGCAGGAAATTTTCTTCCAGCACAATTTGGGGATTTTGTCGACAAAACCCCACCAGGTCTTCTCCAGGTGCACGCCCGTGAGCGCCAAAACACAGCAGCACCATCTGGGCTGAACTGAATGCACTTGGGAGCTGTTCAAGTACCCTGAAGGCAGTCCTGGGCAGGCACAGGAAATCCCAGCACACAGTATGTTCGGAAAATGTGCATGTGTTTCTGCATGGGAAACATGACAGGTTTGTGACAATCCCACTGAACGCTGCTCACAAATTTTGTGGGACTGGGTGCTCATGAGTGCTCAACAATCTGCAGTTGGAAATCTTGAATGTTTAGTTCTGCATCCTTGCTTCATTCTGCTTACTTATGTTTCCAGAACTCAGTGAAATCAATTGCAGTTTGAAGGATACTAAGAGTAAACATGCTTTTTTTCCGAGCACAGACTCTGGAGCTGTAAATGATTAATATTAATAATGGGAAAAATCTGTCATGTATAAACAATATAAACAAACAGTAACAACCACTTAAATTTGTTAATCTGAGAATTTCTTTTCTCTGATTATCTTTCATAAACAAAATATTTTTTCCATCAGGCAGTATCCATTATGTTCATCCTTGGTGTAGTTACAAGGCAAAAAATGTGGATTATTGATGAAATAGATCATAATGGCTCTTTCCAAGCTATTATCATTTATCATTTAAATGTGTATTCAATGAGCTTTAATCTGCAAATTTGTCACGACTGGGAGCCATTACGACTTAACAGATTCATTGTGTTTGCTTTATTCTTTTTTTAATACGATGCATGGTGCATGTTCCGTAGACTACACGTGAAACAATTTTACCTATCAGCACGGACTTTTAAAAAACTTAAAACAGATAAACAACAGCTGTTAATTAAAGCCTTCAGTCTTTAAAAGCACAACAATGCTGAAACACTGTGTCGTTATACACAAGTCCTGCAAAATCTTCATAACCAGGTATATTGCTCTTTCTTCTGAAAAGTCTCAATCTCCCATTACTTCTATAAACATCACCATGACCAGTCATATCTGAGACTTCAACAATATAAATTATCTTCAATCCCCTAAACAGGTACTTTTTCTACTAGTTGAAACAAAGCAAACAAAATCAATGAATGCTCTCTCATCAGCATTAATCAGCCTGAGGTATGTACCATATATTACCAAGGATCCAACCAATATCAAACCTTGTGTAGTTTGTTTAATTCACAAGAGATAATTACTAATAAGAAGAACAGTATGCAACACTTTGGCTAAAGCAAACAGCACAGAAAGTTCTGTATTCTGAAGAAGGAAGGTAATGCTGGATTCGTAGCTCTGTGTTTGTATAGCTGCGCGATTTACAAAACTGCAAGAAATGTCAGCAATTGGCAATACATGAGCTGGTTTTTGGCTATGGCAGATTAATTCCACATCCAGTTAGTATATAATTCACTTAACACCTTTTCTTACTCAAGTTTTGCAATTTCCTGAATAAAATCCCTCTGAAAGTGAGCTGCACGCTATCTGAGCAAACACCCCTTGTAGTCACCAGGAACACTGCTGCTTGCTTTGAAAGAAGACATGGTGGTTAAATGCAGAAAAGCTTATCAACCCAGAATTGACATCATCCTCTGGTTGTGATCTCCCTTTCCTTCCTGACATTATCCACAAACGCTGTGTGGTGGGAAGGCTCCCCAACCAGGCACGAGGCAAGATGCCAACAGGAGATCAGAACTCTTCATACTGTAGCATAGTTTACTTCGTGCCTTTTCTATTTTGCAGCAGGCTTCTCTGAACTGGTCTAGGTTGGGGAAATGGAAGCAAGTGATATGCACATGTGACTGACAGCTGTGCCAAGGTTAGTTGGAACTTATGGGGCGTCCAAAATGTGCTCCTCTTGAGTAAGCAGCCTACAGGCCTGCTGTGGTGCGGCTGCCCTGGAGCAGCTGAAAGCTCACCAAGCCACCGCAGGGCTCGGGGGTGAGGAGGTGGGCTCCAACCACTCCTCAGGCCATGCCTGCAGGCTGCTGAAAGGAACGGCAGTGCTGAAGGCTTTTCTCGTTATACACCGCAATACTGTAAGGGACTGCATGACACTGCTGCGCTCTGCCCACCTGAGGTGCAGGTGGGCACCTTCACACCACCCTTCAGTGTTGTTTGCTCCATGTTCACATATTAATGAATTATTCATGGCCTTTCTGAGGACAGCAAACTTTTGTCTTAAATACAAATATTCCCAAGCATTAAAAGACGCACCTAAAAATAAAAATAGAATCATCTGTTGGGCTTAATACAAAATAATCTCACATAAAAGGAATTGTTTTTTAACAGCACATATCTACTTTATGGCACTGGCCTCTTAACTTTGTGCTTACGAGTTAGGGAAACAGCCCCTTGGTGGATTACTTTTCATAGTTTGCTCAGTAATGTGTTTACAAAGCCATTGTTGCAACTAGATGCTTATATATTTTGATATACAGCATGCACTACAACAGTACATCTTCAGAGATTTCATGCTTATTTTAAAAACCTATTTAAATGTTTCTTTACCTTCCCTCCCAGCAAAGCACAAGTTTATTGCCAGACACTCCAGGGCTCGGTAGTCCAGTCTGATAGTAATTAAGGCAGAATTAGTGGTGCTTTGCAGGAAATGGCAACAGTGGCAAGTGTACAACAGGATGGGCCAAATTAATCTCTGACAGCAACACCTCTGAAATAACTCACTTACTCTAGGAATTAATTTGACACTTGAAATTCCAAATAATAGCCTCTATTTTTAACTGTCTGACATTACTGAAGCACAACACTCAGAGTGAGAAATGTTAAGTGGGTTTTGTTTTCCTCTGTTAGAAAACTGCTCATCTGCTCACCCACTGTCTGCTGGGTATCAAGTGAACAGTCTATTCCAGAAATAAGTGTTTTGTTAAGATGATACAACGCATTATTTCAACACAACCTGCACTTGCTTAATGCTTAACTGCCCTTGATAATGGACAGAATTAGTGATAAGCATTATCTCTAAAACAGGCAGTGAATGATACAAAACACATTACTCAAAATTTTGTGTTTGTGAACACGTGTAATATTTTCTCTTATTCTATAATTATACTATACACCAACACATAACAAATCCAATACTTTGGTGTTGTAGTCTAAAAAAAAAAAAATCAAAGGAAGTATTTTTCCGTGCGCATCTTCTACTCGAACTCAGACTCTGGACATGGTTTTAGGATTTTGCAGTAAGTCTGGACCCTAAGCTTTGACAAAACTATCTCTTCCAAAAAATTAGTGTCATCTACCTACAGTTGTTAACCTTTCGTCTAGCTCTATATAGTACCTACAATTTAATCAGATTCTGCAGTAATTATCTAACTGTACAGAGCACCTAATCCAATTCTAGTAGTATCTATTTGTTCATTAAGAAATCTCCTTTATCTGATAAATAAAATCTATACGTTTTTATGATTTTTTTGTGTTGTTTTTTTTTTTTTGTGAAGAAGACAGCAATTCCCACATGGACCTTAGAAAGAGGGGCTAGTGGCTGCCAGGAGGCAGCATCCCCTTATGTGATGGGGTGGGGGGGGTGTCATTCTGGTCCTTCCTTGCCTTGGGAATGGGAGCAGAGCCCTCAGAACACCCTCAGGAGCCCTGTGTGTTTGGAAAAAGCCACAGGTTAACATGAGACCGTGTTGCAAAATGATCTTCAAGGTTATTTGATTTTGGGATGAGGGAGATTCCTGAATAAAATGGAAAAGAGCAAGAAATCCTTTACGTGACTTGCAGCACCTTGTCCCTTCCGGTTACAACTGCATTGTGTGCACCATGGGGGAAAAACCCAACTTAACCTCCTTTAGGAGTGAAGGACTGCACTATTATCTCTCTCTGACTCTTGCATTGATTAGATTGGAAAATGAGTAACTTTTATCACACTTGATCTGAAATAGCACTATCTAGCTTATGTTTATCCCTTTACATCTACAGAACAGATAATTGCATGGATCCTGGCAGTCGGGTGCCATGACACTATGACGTCTCTTGATCCCGGGTGTCAGGTTAAAGGAGAAGAAAATAGAAAGTTAACTTGTGATTTAACACTGGCCACTGTCTGCCTCCTACTACCAGTCTGGTCTGGGTGGCTTAGACCTTTGTGAGGGCATGTCTTACTCCCTTCTCACCATGCAGGTTTGTTCGCTGCCTCCTCTCTATCAGTCTGTGCTGGATTCTCCAGCATGTGCTTTACTTTGAATTGCAATAGATTTTTGCCTAAAACAAAAGAAACAAAACAAAAAAAACCAAGACAGAGCTTTCTGCGTTGTTTTTTTTTTTTTTTTTTTGTCTTTTTTTCATTTCTCTCATTTTTTTTTTAAGTACAGGGAAAGGCAGATTATTTCAATTAAGAGCCTGTCACTGACAATTGTAAGCAACCTTTCTTCAGTTCAGTGCAGCAGTTGCAGTTTTAAGTTTCTCCCTGTTTCTGTCAGGATCTAATTTTCAAGACCCTGTTGCCATGGCAGCAAGTTGGAATTTTAATCCAGTACTAAAGGTCAAGACAGGTCACCAGTTTCAGTTCCTCTTCAATCTACCCATAAAGAGCCACAAAAAGAAGCTGAGATAAAGGTCTGACCTAACAAAAAATTCCAGTCTAGCACACAGCCAGACTTGAAGCTATATGATTTGTATAGGCTTTCAAATTTGTCTGGAACTATTGAAATTCATGTTAAATCAAATATGGGCAGCACTGATTCACATTCCTCCCTCTCTGCAGAAAAGCACACGCACGTCCTTAAAACAGTTACGTAACTTGTCAGAGATACCCAAAAAGCAAATACTTCACTAGAGTGTAACAGGTAAATAGCTGCGAAGGCAATCCCCTCATTACTGCAGATATTTACTAGTTTTGCAGCCTCAGATGAGTCTGACAGCTGCATTTAAGTCTTTCTTGTCAATATGAGCTAGATGAGTCAACATCTTTCCTTCAAAACATGTAAAGATCTTTTTGTGAAGCATTTTGACTAAACAAGACTTTCCAGTAAGGGACAATTTCCTGAAAGCTAAACTACCTTCAGATTTTGATTACTGTTTTTATCTTGAGGGATGAAAAGCTCCTGTGGAAATTAGGAAAGAATTTTTTATTTGTCAGTTTTCTAGGCCTCTTCCTGTGTTTTCCATAACATGGATTATAATTAAACAATTCGTTTGTACCTACTGGAGTAAAGCTACAGACATCTCCCTCCCCCTTCAGGGCTACATGCTTTTTTTCAGGAAGCTGAGGTTACAGCATTAGGAAAATCGCAAAATGCATTTTTCTGAGATGCATGGATGCAAGTGAGGGAAGCAGCTCTTCCTCCAGGAATTTAGAACAGTAATTAGCCCAGCAGTGGGGAATACTTTCCTTTTTCACTATTTGGGAGGATCTATCTGTAAGGTAAAGCTATTCTGAATCTATGGCTCCAAAGGCTATCCAAGACAGAGGATAATGCAGTGAGCATAGCCTAGCCCCATGGGGCATTGTGAGAACTTCACTTCATAAAAAATAAACCCTCTGGCCAGAAAATTGATAGGTTTTGGAGCCCTGCTGAGCCCTCAGCCCAAAGGATAATGGTAGCAATATAAGTTCCTCGGGATGGAGACTGTAAAGCTGAGAAAAATGTGGTGGATTATTGGGGTTGTCAGAGGGATTCAGAGGAAAGATGCAAAGGATTTAAGTTGTGATATTAGGAAAAGTGGCTGTTAGTCTTACCTAGGATATTTAGGACACAAATTGGGAGTTTCAAGCCCACTCTGGTATGATGAATGCCAGGCCTCCTGGCAAAATTCATTCTCCTTTCAAGCTTATCACCCATTTCCGATTATGACTATTTTGCAGCATGGTGCAGATGAATCTGGGTGACAGTTTTTTGTTTGTCTCAGGCTACTGAAGTCTACAAAGCCAGTAAGACAGAACAGTAAAAATGAAAGGGACTAGAGCAAAGAGCATCAGGAAGAAAAAGCCAGAGAGAAATGGCTTGGCTCTCAACAGGAAATTTACTGACTGTTCAGAGTTAAGACAAAAGGGGGCAGAATGAGGTCCAAATGATGGCGGGCAGAAAGCCAAGCAAGAAGTAGTCAAGCAAGAAGTTAAGTCTATACGCATTTTATCAGTAAGCAGGCAGCTCACAAAACACATGGTTGGAAGAGGTACTAAGTGTGGTGGCTTCCTCTGCTCTGTCCTCATTTACATTTTCAGATTTACTGAGCCCATTTGTTTTTCAAAATGAACATTTGAAGTTGCACTGAAGTTCGGAAGTTATTCCATTGCTCAGAAATGTAAACTGGGAGATGGGTTTGAGATGGCCTTAAGCCACGAAGGCAGGACATATGCTGTTGCCTGTGGAAATGCTCTTTAAATACAGGGAAACCTGTGGCAGACTAACCAGTTTCCAAAATGGGAACTGGTACATAGCGGACAGGGATATACATCCAGAATCCAAACATGTTTATGTGTGTCATTTACCTGTCCCTGTCGATACTGACACTTCAACGGTCACAGTTCAATGGTTGTGTACATTTGTCAGTGATGCAGTAGTGCATCTTAGAGAACAAAGTCTTTCAACTGCTACTCATTAGTTAGGGTAAATAAATGTTGAATTGTTATGGGGGGGTTATTCAGTATCAGAAGAAATTCAAATGGTTCAGTGCTTGCTTGAGCTGCAATCAGCAACACTGGCAAGAATGCAGTTGGTTAGCTTGTTTCAGATGTTCTTAAAGGCAGTAATGATACGAGTTTCTGATAGTCAAGGAAAAATATTCAACATTGATCAGCAAAATATAAGAGAATTAATTTAGTTCTGTTCCCACAGTCTTTTAAACTGATTTATAAACATGTCAGGAGAAAGAGATCATGGAAAAGAATGTATTAGGAAATAACTTTATTTTGACAGGGAGGTTAAACTGTATGTGAGCCAGCTGAATAATGAAAACAAATTAAAAGTCTAATTTAGAAATTATTTTGAATAATGGGCTTATCTTCAAGGATACAGGGCTTTTAATTATGACACTGGATTTTAATGTATTTGAGAGCAGCTGAAATATTTTGCAGGTTCGCTTCTATAGGCAACCGTCCATAGGAAATGCTTGCCTGTTGTATTCCCAATTACTTAGTACTTTGCTCAAAAGAGAAAATGTGTGGTAGTGAGGAACAAAATGATACAATCTTGACTCGCTATCATTGCTCCAAACCCAAGAACTTACGAGGCCAAAGGATGCAAAACATAATTCTAACTAATAAAACAAACCAGTAGATATGAAAGATGAGTGACATCTTATCAAAACAGACTCTTCTATTTTTATTTGCTATTTGTCCCTTTAATACGGTGCACTGGAGCTCTCTAAAGATTAATGGAGTTCCAATTACATGCCACTGTTGTTTCACTTATCATAATTTGTACATGGCAGTGCAAGTCTCTGGTATTCATGACTTTCTCAGTTTACCCAGAGGGAATATCTTTGGAACTTCTTACTTCTAACAAACAGGCAGTAGTTAGTCTAATGATTAAAGCCTGCCACACTTGCTAAGTGAAAATGAACGTACGCTATAAAAGCAAGCAGGCTATCAACACCGTGGGGTCAACTGACACTCTTATGCTTTGATATGATCGATTAAAAACTGTAATTAGAAATACGAAAATTTGGGCTTCGTCAGCATATTACACCTGGGCTGGATTGTGACTGGAACTCAGATGGAGACTTGGATACATAAATAGAAACATTCTTCCTATTCCAGTTGGAGATGACTTTTACATTTTTGGTTCATATGATTGAACTGAAAATGATGCACTAACATTGAATGAATCCCTGTTTTTTAAAACTGATTCAAGGCTGAGAATTCATCAGTGCTTCTTGATTTGAATGTTCTGAATAAAAACATTACTTGTTGTCGCATTATCCAATATACAATCCTTGGTGTAAAATCCTCTTGATGTCTGATTACTCTTCATAAGGACCTCACGCTGATTCATTTCAAACCGTGAATTGCCTTTAATTCATAGCTTGAACATGCTGCCAATTTTTGTTTTCCATGCTCCCAGGTGGCTGTCCCTGACACAGTGGAGAACTTCCAAAAAGCCATTAGATACTTATGAAAAGTAGTCAGATGTCAAGAAGCACATTTCCACTTTCAAACAGGCTTCCAGCAAGCATTATGATGATCTTTGGGATTAAAAAAGTACTGATATTTACTGAAATACTGTTAGCACCATGAAGTGAAACTCTGGCCCAACTGAAACCAGTGGTGAGCCCACTTT
Organism: Baryphthengus martii; assembly: GCA_013396935.1. NCBI lineage: Eukaryota > Metazoa > Chordata > Aves > Coraciiformes > Momotidae > Baryphthengus > Baryphthengus martii. The sequence continues at coordinate 273,842 of VWZK01003954.1, read as the reverse complement.
GAAAAAATCATTGCTGAAATATCACATAAAGAGTTTCAGCTTCTTGTTTTGTTTTTAAGCCTTTGTATTTACCTGTTCTCTAGCCCTCCCTCCGCAGGTTGTGTATCATTAAGTATGACGGATAACAAAAACTCTATAAAGTAAGTTGGTTTTGTCTGATCCATAAAATTTTGTTGCTCTAAATTTTTAATGGTTTCCGGTAGTTCTCTGAGCCCATGAGAAAGACCTTTTAATACTGTATTAATACAGTAAGTATAGGAAGTAATTTTATGACAGGGGAAGAATACCATTACCATTACATTCTCCTTTTAACTTAGGCTTTTATGGAAATTACCCAAGACTACTCTGCAGTACGATTTCAAAACACAGGATGTGCTTGATTAAAAAGGTTCTGGGTACTTTCCAACTGGACAGAGGCCAAATGCTAACAACCAAAACAGAACAAAAGGCCTGGATGTTTGAGGATGACATACTTGCAGTGGTAATTATATAACAGAAACCTAAGTCACGAGCTGAGTTCGTACCCTCAAGCTCATGGAAGCTGACAGAAAATCCTTCTCGGTGCAACTGGTTGCACCTTATCTGTTCCTGCTTACTATGCTTCATAATAAACTGATCAGGGTAGACTGGCTGAAAACTGACTGTACAATACCCAGTGGAGATTCACAGTGAATTCGAAATGAAAAAAAGGAAGCCGAGTGCCTTAGTTTTACATAGCCTGATTTTAGCTATAAAAATTCATCATGGTATACGCACACGCACACATCACTGTTCAAAATGTCATCTTCAAGATTTTTGAGTAGAAATTAGGATCTGACATTAGCTACCTGTACATGGACTCACGTACAACACAGGTGCAGAATTTAGACACACTTCCAACTACTCTACCTGCTGCAAAGCACTGGGGATAGGGTTTATCCAGCATGTGGATGTAATGAAGTACATTGAGATAATATAGAAAGGATGAAATTTGTATTTTGGAAACCTTTACTAAGACAAGAAGTCGTGTATCTTGCATTTACCTACAAAAGCAAGATATTGGTCAATTAATCTACCTTGCTGTATGCTGCCTCCATTCTGCCCCCTAGAAGAACACACCTGAAAGCTTATCTTGCAAAGATCATAAATCCCTTTGGTCTGATCTTCTTTGATGCCACTGTCTCTACACTTGAATTCTGTCATGACATACAGGCAGCTTGGCTGCTGGAGCAGAATACAGCATCATGAAGGCGAAGTATCTTTGTTCTGCACCCATCATTCAACTCGTCATGACATAACGTGGGGGATATGGTAAACGCAAGCACTTTGCTATCAGTTCCTATGAATTTCTAAAGAAGCCAATAGAATCTATAAGACTGTCACTATGATCTACGTAAATGGAAAATATAACTTAAGTTTCACTAGAATTACAGGTAAACTTAAAAAAGTTACAGACTATCTAGAAACATGTCCAGGTTAAAAGGTCTCTAACGAAGCATACAAATGAACAAATCCAAATTCGATCAGATTCGATCAAAGTGAATACAGGTAACAGATCCCATTGATAAAATACATAAGGAATTGCGTGGGGGACACGGTTTTGAAGTCAGTACGATCATGCTGAGGGGTTGACAGTGTAGCCACAAATGTTACTGGGGAGAAGCTGGACTGTAATTTCACTCATACACTCCAATATCCCTGAAACTTAACGTTAGAAAGATTAAATCCTTCTTAATACAAGTGTAATCTGATAAATACTGTATTATTAAAATACACAATGACTGCAGGAGCGGTCAATCAGGGTTTATTTGGATTGCACTATCCAGCTCTACTTAGATACCTTCACATCTTTCTGCCCCACTCTCTCCTTTAATTTCATTATGTCCTCGAGTACTATAATTCCCAGCGAAAGTGGTGGTAACTGCACAACACAGATCTAAAGAAACAAATTGGCCTCGTAATACCAAGTCTCACAGTGGAATGCCTTCTAACCTCCCAAAGCCCTATGGAAATTCTTAGAAGCTGCCTTAACAATTTTTCTGCAGTAAAAGAGAAAAAGTGATAGTAATGGGTTAGCTGATCTTCATTTGGAAGCTAAAAATAAAAGTAGCTTTATTGCAGCTCTGATCTCTCATGTGTAAAATCTATCACCTACCATAAGAAGGCAGTTCATTGCAGCAGAAATCTGATTGATAGTACTGGAACTTTAGATCAAGCAGCAGAACAGAGAGCAACTGGTTCATAAAATGTACTCAGTGTCTTCGGGTTTTATATCAGGCTTCCTATAGAGAGCTTTGGTCCCATTAAATGCACTATATACCACTGAGCTCTGAAGCACTGTTCTTTTGAAATCCAGCTTATAACCATAAACCATGATTGACAAGTCTATTACTGTTGGTTACAAACTATTGAAATATTGTATTTTATGGTATACTCACTAAAATATTTTTCACAGTGGAATCCAAATACACTTGCTTTAGGAGAAAAATTATTTTAAGATGTAATAACACTTTTTTACTTTTTTTTTTTTTTTTTTAACACTACAGAATGTGCTTGATGTTAGATTTGGATCACTTAGATGTTCTGAATATGAATGCACTGATTCTGTTACCAAGAACAGTAGGTATAGTTGGCTAGATTCTTCAAAAGACCCAAGCCATTACTAGAAATCAAATAGCAAAGAGCAAAACCTAATTTATTACTAACTTTCATAAATAAATGCTATTCATGTAAATTAATCTATTTATCATAGCATTCCTATTCAATTCTCATTCAATCTGAAGAAAAAAAAAGATTTAATTTAAAAACTGATTTAGTCGTTTAACCATAGTTTTTGCAAAGCTTTCCTCAACAAACTTCATTTGAATGAGCATTTCCATGGCTTGAGTTTACGAGTAAAGAGCTGGACCTTCTGAGCCTGGTGAGTACATGCATGGGTCCGGCACCCACATCTAGTCTAGTCCAGAATCTCTCACATGATCACAGACAAATGACTGAACTCCAATAAGTTCTTTCCCGTACACAAACTTGCACTAAGAATCCTATATTTAAATTCATTTGGAAAACCTATGTAGGTATCCCTGCACTGATTTTTCTTCCCCTATGGGAACTGGCTTTCAGTTGTGTCCTTAGCAGGCAAAAGGAGATCACTGGAATAATTTTGCAGTTATTTTAAATGAATATATTGTATTTACACCAATGTCAGCTAAGCTAGTGCAGTTCTGCATTCAGTAGTTTAAAACATTCGAATACTGAAAAAAAAAGCAGCTCTGAGCTGAAATCAGACCCACATGTTTTCATAAGTATAAAAATAACCATCTACTTTTAAAAGTTATTATTTAATTCCTGTTTGTAAATTACTTTGAGATCCTGGGGTAACAGCTCAGTCTCAACTCTGCAATGTTACTGCAGCCTTACACCAGAGAAGCACCAAAGAAAAATGGCTTAACACAATGGAGAATTAGCAATTCTAGAATTTTGAACTGCCATATTTATAGATCATCTGTGACTTTCAGCTGTTTCAAAGCGTATGAAGCTCAAGACCAGCTTTTCAACACCAGCTAGCAGAATCATTCGGTATGATGTGTTTTACCCTCACTGTATGAATGTTAAAATTCCTGCATCATCTGTTCATTGGGTTGCATTTTCTATTGTAAGAGGCTTAGTATCTGATGAGAAAAGCATAAAAGTGATTTAATTTTGGCAAGCAGTACAACTAAAATCAGCATTATTTCTGCTTAATAAACTCATCTTTCACACATACCTGTTAGCTAATGCTTAAAAAGAAGAAACAGTAATAAGCACTGAAAACATAAAACTGGTTTATGGCTAATTTTTAAGGACTACTGAGAACACCTGAAGACCAGGACAAGATTGTGAACAGAGCTAGATTTTAGCTGCCTTTGGAGAAATAAACTTCTTTTTTTATGATAAATTCAAAATGAGATTTAAAGCTGGAAATAATACTACTTACGACTTCTGTGGCACTGACTTAGTTGCAACTTTCCCTGCTGGATCACTCCACTCTGCAAACAAAGGAAACACATTTTCAAATGTCAAAAGATTACTGCAGAATTAAAATGCACCCGAAGCTGTCAGCCCATCTAATTATACTTGGTTTCACAACATGCCACAATGCATAACATGTAATAAAAAAATGGAACTGATCTGCTTTAGCACCACAGAAATTAATTTTTTATCCTTTGTTTTAATGATGTTAAGCAGGGAAAAAAAAAAACCCACAACAAAAACACCCAACCCTGATTGTTAGGACTAGCATGATAAAGACCTACTTTGTACATTGTATCCTGAGGTCAGATGTTGGGACTCCTACAAAGAAGAACACACAAAATGTCAGCATTAGTTAAATAAGACGAAAGAGGTAAGATATATCTCGGCTTGCTAGATTAAGGGCACTGGCATTACACAAACAGGGAAGGAGACGGTGCAGGGAAGGGATCATGTGATTGTTAAGGCAGCACCAGTGACATTAGTTTAAAAACCCATTAACTGGTGAGACAGAGCATCACTGAGGGACCCTTTCACAGTTCAGACAAGAGCTTGTTCTCAGCTGCTGTAAATCTACATGCCCACTTTGTGGAGACACTGCCCAGATTTATACCCACAGCAGCCCTGGCCTTTTCCAGGCTTGGCCACGGCCGTGTGTATGATCCATCTATGATGTGCAATTTAGGCCACACCATGAATGAAACTATGCATTAAATTCAGCACCACTGCCTTTCTTTTTCTGAGCTCACTGCTTGTAAATATAGTAACCTTTTATTGACAGTCACTCTTTTTGTTTTGGACTGACACACAGAGGATTTAATAAAGACACAGGAAGCAGATCTTCACCTGATGGAAACTGGTCAAAGTCCAATGAAATCAATAGAAGTACAGCAACTTTAAACGAGCCAAGAATCTGGCTTGTAACACTGAGCGTGCTAATGCTGGGATCCTTGCTGGCTCACAGTAACTAAGCTGCTTCCTTAATGTCACAGTGTTTTCTTGCTTAGTTTTTCTCTAGGCTTTACAGTCCACAGTGACTGTAATCAGCTCTCCTTTCAAGCAGAGTTTGATCATTTGAAATTAAGGTGTTATTTACAACCTCATCTTACAGCCAGGCACTACTTTGCTGGAAGTGTTAGTTCTGTAGGATGTTAAAGTCATTAAAGCCCTCGCTGCACTTCCTCTTAGGGCATTATTAGTTCCTAATATTATACTGTGCTGTCAGTCAGTCCCTTGTGAAGTAAATCATGCCCTAAGAGTAAACATGGCACTTTAAATTTGAATGTCAAAGGGATAAATTGTTTTGATAAGTTCCGCCTTTTTTATCACACTTTTTTATAAATGTTTCTCATGAGGATACTTCTTTCTAATAGTTAAATTGAGAGTTTCTAATAGTGCCCATCTCTTGTTTAGATGGATGCACAATCTAGCCACATCGTGTCTAAGATCTGTAATTTGGCTAGCTGTAATTGATTTAATGTGACGAACTGAAGAGACATTTCAGTTGTATTTTATAAAGGAAAGCTAGCAAACTTGGAAATCTTTATGTGTTTGTCTATTTCCTGAAACACCAACTCCCTCCAAAAAATTAGAAAATCTAACTTATATTTTGTATTGAAGTGATATGGTCAAGAATTTTAGGTTCAACATTTAACATGCCCAGAAATTAACTTTGATGTGGATCTTGAAAGTTCAGAGCAAACTTAATAGAAACAGAAAACCAAACCAAAATCTTAGCTTCTTTGAACCTATGGTTATACTGCTGCCAATGGAGATGGAGGCAGTCTGCAGGACTTAGATCAATTTCTGTAGGGCTCACCAAAAACAGAGCATTAAGTTAAGAGATGGTATAAATTAAAAAAAGAAACGGCTTCCAGTGGGCAAAACCCTCTACTCTCACTGTATTCACACTGGTCAGACTTCACTCTCACCTAAGTGGGTTCAACTGACTTTAACCCAATTTGCATTGAGGATTATACTCTGGTATGATTCTGACTTCTGATGCTTAATGTTGCAGCAGTTAACTCCAGTGACAACGGCAGGGCAAGAGCAGTAACAATCACATTCCATTAAAATAAGGCATTCCGGGTATTGGCTTGGTTTTTTAAGGAGCCACAGATATTGCTAATTTTGTACGATTTCCAATCAATTATGTCAGCTGCATTTCAGACACAGGAACATCAGCCAACCAGATAAAATCAGTAAGAGGAAAATTACATTCCAGCCTCTAAACCAGGATGTCATTGCTTGAACCATAATGTCAAGCAGTACTAGTTTTATAAGCTCTTTTTCAAGGTCCTGCCATCAGAAAGAAACTTCTCTGTATCTCCATGTCAGACTGGTGTACATTTCCCACCCTGAGAAAGCTCTCTCCTTCCTCAAACACCATCAGCTGACAGTTGTTCAGGTCCCAGCAAAAGATACCTCCATCACTAATTGCCCTGAGTAGGAGTTTGATCTCTAACAGTGCTATGAGAATCACAGCTAGAAGGCCACAACAGAATTTGGGCTAAAGGCACGATCAGATCAGACAATTTAACAATTTGCTGCGTGTTAGGTGAACTGCAGGTACTCTTCAGGCACGTGCTTTTGATAGGGCAAGTGCTGAGTGCGTGCTTTTACCAAGGCCAGTGCTGAGGACTGCATTGCCCAACTTCATGTGCCCTTGGAGTGTGCACACAGAGACACCGCAGCGCTGCTCACAAGAAGAAACATTCTGAATCACAGTAATTTGATCATGCAGGCTAAACCTCATGATGCAATCAATCACTAAGCAGGAACAAATGATTGTTTCAGCCATTGCATTGCACAAATAATAATGGAAGAAAAACAAAGAAATAAAATGTTTTGTTCTCGATGTAGAAAGGCTCTTACAACAACAGAGATAAAGTTCCCTTTGCCTCCACTGTAACTTCTGCAGCTTTAAGTAAGCAGTCCTGCTGGTAACAACAGCCTGTTCGGGAATTTTTAACTAAAAATAGTCCTAGAAAATTTTTAAAATGGAATCAATTACAAAAATAAACTCTCCAGTAAAGAACACTCAACAGAACAGAATGTTAATCAGGTCACAGGTAATAGCCTACTTGTACCTTGCTTGGGATAGAAAACTTGGTCTGCTCAGCCTTGCCAGGAGTGTGAATAGCAGTAAGAGGAGGTGGCCAGGAATGGGTCATCTCCTAGGGAAGAAAAAAGACACGTTTTTGAAAACAAATTCATGTACTTAAGGAAGAATGAGAGCTGACTCCACCTCCGTGGCCAACCTGCCAACCTGTACGAATGAAGCCATCATAGGAATACAACAGTTTCAGCTAAGCAGCCCAAGCAGGAAGCGGATCCCTTCTGTATTGCACAAGATGCAACCCAATAGAGGACTGCATGGTGGCAAAACACAACCCTATTCAAGACCCCAGAGGCAGTTCTAGAAAAAGCTGAAGTGGTCTTGCAGCATGAATACCTGCTGTAGAAGAGAGTGGGGACAGTGTCCTACGCACCAAAGCATCTTCTCATAGCACTGGCCATAGGCACGTACACAGCACCACGGCATCAGAGCACTATCGACTCTTTTAAAACGAGGGGTTGAGAGCGTAGGTGATCTGCACAGGGTTACACAGAAAGCCCGTACTTAACTAGGAAATCCAAGTGTCTGGCAAAGACTTGCCGATCAGACCAAGCAACACACCCATGTTCCTTACCAGTATGGTAACTCATTACTTGTACACACACGTTCACAGAAATCACTTGGGTGCCCATGACCACGAAATACAAGCAGAGGAGACAGTGCACACCCTGCTTTGCACACTGAAGCCTAGAACCACTGCCCCATCGGGCCTGGTAGGAGCAGACTGGGCTTATATTCAGAGGGGGAAAAATCAGTAAAACAGAGAAACTGCAAAAGTGTTGTTTTAGGCAGAGCTTGTAAATGTCCTTCTAATGAGTGTGTTTTACAGCAGATGCTGCTCCATTCTCTCTTATCTTTGTTTTTAATTTAATAAATATTCAGAGAGGCAGTAATGTCTCTCTTTGGCAGTCTGTTATACCTTTATCTTGGTTGTTTTCCTTTGCCTACATAGCTCAGAAAGGACTCTTCCTTGAGACAAGGGAGACAAAGAGCTAAATAGGGTCTGATCTAGGAAATTTTTTGTGCAATGGTCATAATCCTGACTGCAGTAAACTAAAGTTCTCAGCTGCTGCTTCACAGTGATCAAGTCAAGGGCCGGTCACAACAAAGCTTATGAACACACAAGTTTCTGTAGGTAATATGACAACCACTGCAAATGCTCCACAAAGAAAAATATAACATAATAAAATTAATTACAGAAAATATAACTTGTCAAAAGGGCAGCGTGGTGAGTGCACATGGGCTACAGAAACGGCCTGGGTGGCTATGGCTGAATGCTAACATATAATTTACCAAAGACACAGCCAGCAAGTCTCAGGTTTTCAGCTGTCCCTCACAAATCATGTGACATACTGGAAGTTAGGAAGAGAAAGGAAAACTATGCACCATGGTCCACCATCGATGGGACCAGCAGCCATGTGAACTTGTCCCAAGCTCCTCTTAGGCACTGGTGTTTTATTGAAGCCCATCAAATTTCCACCCTTTAGCAGTGCTGCTACTGTAGCAAAGTCTGGCTGAGCTCCACAAGGGAGAGAGCCCTGGAATGGTCACTACAGAGAGAAGCCCTCACCCAGTCCTGGCTGAGGCACGAGGGCAGGGCTGGTCCGGTAGCTCGGCCCCACTGGGCTCTGCCCCTCTGCTCCCACCGGCACAGCCCACTGTGGACATGCTCGTGGCATAGCTGAGGGGCCACGGAGCTACAGGCAGCACAGCCCAGGGCCAGGCTTTGCCAGTTCCTTGTACAGACTACCCAAGGACAGGGGAAGGTGGACGTGACTCTGCACTCCTGAAAGAGCTTTGTTTTTGTTTCTGCCTGTGGAGCTCAGGGCCTGTTTTCACTGCACAAAGCCCAAACGGTGGCAACGAGGAGGTTGGTGAATGGCTCATCCCTCCCAGTGGGTGAGTCTGCGGCAGCCCAGTGCAATGACAAAAAGTACACTATTATATTCCACTAATTGTTTGACCTCTGCACAGAAGAAGGCTGAAAAAGATTTAAGCATCTGGTGAACTTTGTGAGATAATATAATCCAAATCCTTCATGCCTCTGCCAAATCCTATGCCATAGAGGTTTCTTTGTGGCAAATCTCTTCATAGCAAAATGATGAAACAGAGACTGTATCACATAATTAGAAGAGAGACGGGCAGCCTGATTGAAAGCAGAAATGAAGCATATTCTACAATTGCAGTTACAAGCTTGACCTCAGTCTCTTCCTATCTGTGCATAAAAGGCTGGACAGAGAGCCTAGGATTCATGGGAAGGTGATACCAACAAGTATTTCAGAATATTCACTGTCAAAATACATCCAGTGTCCTCTATGTACCAACTCTGTGGGCTGAAGTGTAAGCAAATCTATGGTCTCACTGTTAGGAGACACCTGAACATAAAACTGCAGGAAAAGGAAAAATGAGTCTGCTACTATTTGAGGAAATCCAATTACAAGGTAAGAAATCCTGACTCTGCTGAGGTCAGAGGCAAAAGCCAACTTCAGTGAGGTGAGAACTATCCAATCTATGCCTTTACAGAGTGACCTTGTGAGCATCAAAGTCTATTACAAAGGTACAAGCTAGCTACATTGAAGCATTTCACTTCAATTATCACTTTAATAAAAATTACAGGATAAAAAATTCCAGATAGGATCACACATTCAAAACAACACAAGTATCTAAAGCTCAGTGTATAAACAAACACTGCGTGTGGAAGCAGTGAGAAGTACCCAGTTACTCAAAAGAACATGCCTACATCTACTACAGAGCTGCCACAGCACTGTTGACCGAAGAACCCTGAACGACCATAAAGTTTCACGTTTATTCATCTGAAAGATGTCACTTCAAAATGTATGGGCAGCCACCCCACACTGACCACCACGCAGCTGCATGTTGTCCTCACCCAGAGCACCACTACTCTGTGTCCAGTGAAGGGTCTAAACCTCAACCCCACATCCTGCAGAGATGGGACCATTTGCTTAACTCTCTCCTACTCCGTTCCTTAGGCACATACACATTACTTCGGAGAATCAGAAAAAAGGGTGTCATTTGTTTAATCATCTACATGACTTCACCACTCTTTGCTATGTCTCAATTTCTTTTGGAGGTCTTTCATCTTTAAGTACTTGCTAAGCTCTATTTTGTTTAACTTGTGAAATCTGATATATCTACCTTCTAATATGTTATGACTATAAAGAACCACACAGACAGTGTGTCTTGTATATGCATCCATTCAGATATATATACAAACATCTTGGTTTGTAAATACCTGAGAAAGCAGGCAGTGAATTGCATTCATTTATTATTTTTTTTCCTGTAGAAAAGTTAAAAAACTTTAATCAATCCAAATTTGGGAGTATTTAGAAATTCCTGGAAGTAACAATAATAAAACTGAGCATATGAAATGCTTTAAAGAGGAATTTAATGGAAACAAAGTAATCCCACAAAATTGAGTTAGGATTTATTTTCACATGGTTTGGACTTAAAATAATTCCAAAATCATGTTAACTGTTGGAGTGGGTAGATGACTGCTATGGAAGCATGCATTTTTTTAAAAACCTGGAGATTAAATAGTAAAGTAAACCTGCACAGTTTGTTGGCTTAAAAGTCACTGTGGTCCTCTGATGTAGTAACATCAAGCATCCTCCTTTCTGAAAATTATTTAAACATTGTCTTAATTGACTCCATGTGCTTTATTTATTAGAGCTAGGCACGCTCGTCTCTTCAGCTAAATTTGGGTTTTTTTTTCAGCTATAAAAGCCCTCAGGTAAGTAACGAAGGACGCAGGCAGATGCGATCTAAAGAATCACCAAAAATACAGATACTCCAAGGAAACTTCTTAAAGGGCTGCAGAGGCATAAGGCCAAATTACTATTCAAATGGAAGGAGGGGACTGGGGAAGGATTTAAACTTGCAAGGTTCTAAGGAAAAGGTCAGAGCAAGAGAACTGAGTACAGGGGATATGGGGCAGATGGTAAATAACTTTAGAAAAGCAGTTCCTAAAATTAATAGCCGCATTTATGATTTACTTCCTTTCTCTGTATTTCATTTTTTCCATAATTTCTTTCTTGTTCAAAAGAAAGTTTGCAGTGTTTTTAAATGCAGATAAAAGCACTGAGCTAGGCTCTAAGAGGTCATTATGGAAAAAAGCAGCTAGACTGTGTACTCTGCAGTCCTACTGAGGCAGCTTCCCTTCCTACAGTGCACTCTAAACTGCTTAACTTGATCTAATTTGAAGCCTCCCAAGATACAGGGCTCATTCTACTTCCCTTGGGAGAATTGAGGGGAGACATGAGAACAGTCTTCAATCACAGAAACAGCTGTTGCTAAAGGAGAGAATAATCTGTTCTCCAGTTTTATGGTGGATATGAACTTAAGCTGCAGCCAGAAAGATTCCAGTTAGACATAAGAAAAAGCTCTCTAATGATAAGGACCGTGCAGCACTGAAAAAGATTGCTCAGAGAGCTACAAAGGCTCCATCTTTGGAGGAACACACTTAAGAACAGATTAGGACACATCAGCCCGAATGTCTCTGGCAGAATTGATTCCTGTATTGGGACAGGGATGTGTAGTAGATGGTAAGATTTCTAAGACCCTTCCCAGTCCTTTTTCTTCTGTAATTTGATAGATCTCTGTTGGCCAAACACTACCCTTACTGTCTCTTGTGAACAGTAGATCCATAAAAAGGCAGAAGAAGAAAGCAACAATCCCAGTGTTTTTCCTCTGTGGCATCAGAGTCCACAAAGGTAGTTTCAGGACTGATACTTTGCCCACATCATTAGAGGGCAGCCAGAGGAGCAGGAGGAGGAGCAGCTCCACACACATTGCTAGCAACAAATGCAATCTGAGGCCACTGCTGCTGGAGACCTTATCTGTGGTATTTTCCTTGTTAACTGCCCTTCTCAGTCCTTTCAACTCTTAGATAAATCCACTGCTTTAAACTTTCTCCAATTTTTGGTTACACAGATTGTTGGAGTTGCATTCAGAAAAAATTAATAGATGATGAATAGATGTTCTAAGGTTAGTACAAACTTGATGTTACAGCTGGTGCTAAGCAACCTCCTGCCTTGATGGAATAAAGATAACCAAGTGATTTACGATTTATTAAAGACTCTATTAATGATTTATTAATGTTTTATTAACTATTTATCAATGCAACCTTAATAAAAAGTGTGTCTTGTTTCACAGTATCTTTCTGGTTTCCACAGTTATACAAACCTGATCAAACTCCCTCTGCCAGAAGTCAGTAATGCATGAGGGGCAGCCACATTTTATGTCTGCGATGCATACTGAATAAAAAACCATCTCAACCCGTTTCATCTTTAGGGAAAAGGCTAAGGAAAGAATGAATCTATAGATATATATTTATACATGTACAAGCAAATGACACTAAAGCCTAAAGGAACACAAAGGCAATAAACCTGCGGGTTGTTTTTCATTCATATTCCTTATGAAGAAAGAAAAATTTGCAGTTGGGAATATTCTAACCAGCGATCTGGCCTGCTTTGTACCGAGGCAAGGGCTTTCTGAGGAAGGGATTTTGATATACTGTAGGTATTGACAGGGACATGATAGATAAATTAATGGATATAAATTTGATTATCATGTTTCATCAGTTAAAAAAATCTCAGCAAAGGGATTCTACATCTCTTTTTCTGTAAGAGACAAAAATAAAAAAGACTTCAGTGATTGCATGATGGCCTCCAAGAGAAAGTTAATTTTCCTGGTATGAATGTTAAGGCAGGAAACTTTCTACTCGGGCAAATGTTCTAGCAGATTTATTACCAGTGGCTAGTGCCCAGTATATATTTTTGGAGGGACAATGCGGCAGCATCTGCAATGATGCCTTTGTCATGCTAGAATTTATCTTGCTACTGCACCAAAAACTACTAGAAAGTCATTTGGAAATACAGTGCATATACACGAGTTTATTATTGAAAAGCTTGATTTTATTCTACAAAAAGCAACCACTTCCCTGACCATAATCTAAAACCACAGAGTTCACTTTGTGGGTTTTATCAACGACAACAAATAAGTTCTCTTTGCCCAAGTGGGAAATGGGACACATTCCATATTCTCCCATGGCAAATTTATATTCCTTTCCATATTAACAAGAAAGAGAAGGACAGATAAAAATGATATTCAGTGAAACAGAAGATAGAAATTGATTTAGAAGCCAATAGGGGTTGACTATAAACTTAAGAACACATGTTTTTCTTTCCTACTTTGTTAACATTTGGAAATCCACAAAGAAAGTGTTAGCAATATGAACATTTTCTGTTTCTCTTGATTGTTTCAACATACTCTGACTCCTCTAGACTTCTTACTTTTCAATATATTTTCCTCATACTGTAGCTTTTGTAACTAATACTCATAATCTTTGCTTAGAGCATTTAGAAGACAATAAAAAAACCAGCAAATCATGGTTGATGTAGTTATTGCTCTAACCAACTCTGCGTATGTGAAGAAAAACAATGCTCTGTTACACTGAGAAGGTATCTCAGCTCAAGACACTGTTTTAGGGTAATGAAGCTACCCCACATGAACCCACCACTGGATTTCCAATTTAAAGTCCGACACAATCCTAAAAGTAACCATAGTCTATATAATAGTGTCTACACTATCACATGGTTTAGCTCCCTGATGGATCCTGGGCCCCAAATGGTCCACGCTGTGCATATAACAGTTCATTTCCAAGGCTCCTCTGTGAATCAGGTTGGATCCAAGGCAGATCAGGGTAATTTTCTTCAGGGTCCACCTCAGGAAGATTATATGGTCCAAAATTGTCCTGAATGTGGCTAACACTGCCCAGGACAGTCCTTCAATTCCATGCCAAGCAGGTTTTGTGCCCTCAAGTCCCTTATCACATGTTCTTGGCATTTTCAGCAACACACTGCTCAATCCTCTAGAGGGTCCTACTATAGAATAGTAGGACCTATAGGATCTACTATCAAAACTATGGTGAACAGCAACACAACAAGAGGTCTGTAGCAGCTGTATCCCTACTCTTGGCTGGCTTAGGTTATCTGTATGAGTAAAGTGCAGGAAGGTCATGAGAGGTTCACAGAACACAATCGGCAAAGTAGACTCCGTGTAAAAAATTTGAACAGGACCTTACAGGAAGCACACAGGAGAGCTCTCTTGATGAACTTTATATGATAAGACGGAACTAAAAGTTCTGTGGAAAAGGGAGGCCTAAGAAACTGCGAAGTCAATGGTAGATGCATCCTACATGTACAACTGACTGTCTGACCCGTGCTCTCTTTGTCTTAGACCATTCCGTAAGTTTTCTGGTGAAAATCTAGGAGATGAGCAGGAGTCAGTGTTGTCTTTCTGACAAGCCATGAGACTTCAGAGAGTCCAAAGACAAGCATGAACTAATCAGGAATAATGTCACTGAGGTAACTCTATTCAAGAGAGGCAGGAGGCATCTTTTCTACTTGCAGAATATGTGGGGTTTGTTAAGGAGAAGTCATAACAGCTGCATGCAAGGAGAGGATGATCAAAGCTTTGAAGTTTTGCTAAGCCCATGTGAGATATTCTTATTTTTGTGTAACTGTCCTTCTGGACAGACCTACTGATGGGTCAGGAACATGGAACACCAGAATGGGTCAGGTCCCGCTCATCTGGGATGCTGTCAGACAGCAGTCGGTGCTGTGTCTTTCACAGAGCACTTGAACACCAGAGCAATCATGAGGGTCAAATCCTGATCCTCCATACTTACTGATTCTCAGTTGTGCTGAAATACTATCTGTTTAATACTTCATCCAGACCTGGATATTCTGTTAACAGCAGATAACACCTATTTTAGAGTCCTAAAAGTTAATGATATGACCATAAATATTCAGGTACTTGCAGTCATGTGCTCTAAATCCACTTCTAGAAAGCTAAGCATCCTTCATCTGTCATTCTCTGTAACTAAACTAATGACTTTGTTGCCCAATACACAGTCCCAGCGTCTTGCTGTGGACAGTACGGCCAATGCAATACCTCCTGTTCTTGGCAGCATCTTGTCCCCACTGAGAGGCACAACCATATCCCATTGATTTTATTTATTCAAAACGGTACTTGTTGGTAACCATCTCCAGGGATGGCACATCTAATTTTCATGAGGGCCCCAAGAGATAGGAAGTATGCAGTGAACTGTTAAACACAACATAATATTCTGGCAGTACAACAGTATAATATAAACAAAGGCACAATAAGTAATAAAAAGCTAATTCTTTCAAAAGTTACTAATACCAACATATAATTTCATCTCTGCAATTTAAAAAACATTGGCAACATTTCTTCAAGTAAATAAGCAACTGTGTTTTGAAACTATTCTCTGCTGGCACTTGTTTAAGGGAATCTGGTAATTTGTTCCATCCATCCTCAGCTTCATAAGCAAAAAGCATGTCTTGAATCGCCTGTTTTCTTCTCTAAAACTTCGGGTTCACACCAAGAGGAGAGCAGAACTATAATTTACAGTTACAAAACAAGACTGCACCTACCCTGAGGCACTCCACTGTGCACATTTATACAATACATTACACCATCTCCTTTACATTGCCAGATGTAATCAATTCATGTGTTTTTTCTTTTTTCATACAGCAGTGAATTATGTAGTCACATGACAAGACCATATCCATGTAATTTATTACAAAATGCATTTAATTTCTAGAGTCACTTACGCTGAAAAAATAAAATCTTCAAATTCAGTATGAGGCAAAAATAAATTACTAAACTACAAAACTTCTTGTTCTGAAGGCTTAGCACAGAAATGGTTTAAGTTTTACATTGTGCACTAAGTTTTACACCCATGTAACCAGCTTAGAACCCACACCCTGATGATAGGATGAAACTGAGTCTAAAATCATCTGCAATTTGAAAGCATCAACTTGTGCCAGAAAAGACCAGCTTTAGTCTTATAACAGGAACATTAATTATCTGAAATACCATACAGGAGGAAATTAAGAAACCATGTTATGCAACTTATTTGAGTCTAAAGCTGAATTCTTTTGCGTAAGCCGTGATTTTCTTTCATTAAAACTGGACTCCAAGTTGTTACTCGTCAAATACAAAGAAATGAAGCTACCACACAATGCTGTACAATACACATTGAAATCTTCTACAAAAGCTATTTTTTTCCCCTTCAAAATCAAGACTTTGCCAGATCTCTTTTATTCCGCTTACCACACAAGCAGTATTGCAGCATAGGTTTTCCTGAGTGCGTGTGCCAGGGTAGCATTTCTTTTTAATGTTTCCCTCTTACATGGTCTCATTAATACCTCCACTATAATGCCATTAAAACAGTGATCTGAGGCTGAAGACACAAGGAACACCTAGAAAAGCTCAAGCCTGCCCTTGGAGAAGCTGTCCATTTTCACTGTTTCCTCTTCTTCATTTACATGAGGCTTTCCCTACCAAATGTCCCAGTTGAAAACTTGCTTCTCCCTTAGTGCATGAAGAATGCACTCTCCCCTACGGAGTATGAATATCTTCCCAGTGCCTACATCAGAGACTGTGAATGCTCTGAGGGCACAGACTGTCTCATTTTTTTTGTCTTAAGCAATGCCTAGGGCAGTGGAAGAATATTGGCTGGAAATTCGGAACAGTGAATATTGGCTGGAAAATCCTGGGTGGACAACAGAGTCAGCTTGCTAAGCATTCAGCGAGCCCTACATGGACAGAAAACTTCAAACTGAAGCCCGATCACCAAACCCTCCAATTTGGCACTCTGTTTTTTTGTAAGGTTAAAAGCTTAGCACATTTCCCAAAAAATACACTATGGGTTCTGGCTTGTAAGAGGCAGAGTCCTTGCTGCCTCTCAAACTCAACCCTTTAATTCTCTTCTCTTAGGGAAAGACCTAAGCAGCCACCTGAAACTATCATGCGACCTGGCATTTATTACAGTAATTTTAGCCTTTGGAAAAGAACAAACATTTCAGTTTGGATTTCCTTTTCTTCACTTGTGCCTTGAAGCAGGTCTGTTCCTGCATCTGTGTGTCCTTTAAATCATGCCAACGCTCTCCTTTGATCTGCTCCTGCTAACTGGTGTCGAAAAAATGGATGTGTGTTATAGGAGATGTTTTCATACAACATACACTTTTTTGGCATGTCAGCCTTACCCAAATAAGCCAGCTTAAAGAGTAAAGAAAACCAAAGCCAAATATGCTGAGGTATTTTTTGATCTCCCTTAAGGTATGGAGGTTTCAGAGTATTTCTGGTAGACAGACTCCCACTGTCACATGCATGTGTTTGATTCCTCAATCCTCAGCTCGCTCTTTCTTAACAAAGCTAGTAAGTCTGAGATCACTCAATACTTAGAACTGCCACTAAGACATATGACAGCTGAGGATGTTTGGTCCCACACAGAGCAGTTCTAACGTCTGAAATCAGCATGCTCAGACTCTAATGCAGATGAATATATCCTCCTCGCATGCTTGCATTTTTTAAAACCTGACACCAAACTACAATGAAACAAACTAATTCCTAAAAACAAGTCTGAAAATGGACAAAGTCCCTCCTGTCTCCAAACACTTTTTTTTTACTACTTTTTTTTTCCCACAGGAAAACCAGTGAGTAGGACACTAAAGCCACAGCACTAAAATGCAGTAAGTTTCATTGCTCCAGCATTTAAAAATTATCTATCTACATTACTAGACGATGACATGTATTATCTTTGTTGTTTCTAGATGGCCAAAAAGGAATAGCAAACTGTTAATTAGTAATGGTTTATCAGGGGTCATACGAGCAATCTGGAACAAACTTGGAGCAAGCCCAACAAGAGACCACCCAGTAGACCCATGGCTGCTAGTTAGCTCTAAGCACAGTGCTTTTTGCAGCTCCAGCTGGTGTCAAACACTGACAATTACCAGTTATCGTACAAAGATTAACTGGAATAAACCTGCCAAAGAATATTTCTTTTTTCTTTTTTTTTTTTTTTAGTACAAAGTGCAGCGTATTATGATGTTCAAGCAATTACCAAAAGGAGCTGTTGATCTCACTTTGCTGAGAGATAGGAAGGCTAGATGCAGTAACGTGCCGGTTGTTGTGAAGGGTAACTTGCCTTATAAGTGAAAGACACTGCAAAATGACAAGGCTGCTGCAAAGGAGACAGAATGATACATTTAGTCAAATTCCCAGTCTAAGACTTTTCAAAGTGCACAAGCAGTTAGTGTAACATTCCTTAGGGTTCCAGTATCCTTTCAAACATGATAGCTTTCTTGTAGTTTACACTTATCATATTAGAAAAATGGTAATGAAGCGATCATGACAACTTCTTTTAAAAGCAACAATGACTAAATTGCCAAGGAAAAAAGAAGTGATAACTATTTTCATGGAAAGAAGCCTCCAGTGAACGCCTTACTGTTGAAGCTGTGTTCTTTGTTTTTGTCTGAACTCAGAACAAGGGGCTGCTCTTCAAAAAAATATCTGAGCATGAGTTTTCATTTGATTGGTACAACACTCCTTTTTTCAGACAAACTCGCAGCTCAGACCTCTTACTGAAAAAGATTAGAGACTCAAGAGGTTAGAAATGATAAAAAACTGGAATAAATAGGAAGGGATTAATTGGTTTGATTTCAAAAAATAAAAATAAAAAAACAACCACTGGGAATTTCTCCTACAAACCAAACACCAAGTGTTTTTTCTAAGGCTCAGAAGAATATCTGTAAGGGTTACTCTATCATGAGGTACACAAATAAGATATTCTTTAGCAGGATATACTCATGGCAAAGAAATTAATGGACGACAAAGCCCAAAGGGGCCTTTAGCACTCAGTTCTTGTGCAATAAATTCCATCAGAAGATCCTCACATGAGATCGGTACCTGCCATTTTCCAGCTTGGCTCCAAAGGTGAAATTGGGTTCATGTCTTAAACCACCCACTCAACCAGCAGCAAGCGCAATGAACATTATCCTGTCCTTTTTTTTTTTTCTTCCCATCAGCAACCCAAGCAAGTCTCCTAGGTCCATACATGGACCCGTTTCCCGTTTCATCCTGCAAAGTACTAGTTGGTATTATTTTCAGCTCCCCCACCCCCCCGCCCCCTAAAAAAATATTTGCTTAGACATTGCGCAGAAATTTTGAAATAGAGGAAATAATTAAAGAACAGCTGTAAACTGTTGAGAACAGGGTTTCTAGTAACACCCACACCAGGGCCCTCACCCTGGGAGCCCTGGACAGCAATACAGTAACACTTGCAACAGGTAGAATAAACAGCACACACAGAAAGTTGAACAAACATAAATCTGGGCACTTAGACCTGAACTTCAGATTCGTATTTGCAGCCAGTTTTTAACTCTTGCCTCTAAACAATGGTCAACAAACACCTCAATGCCTTGAACTGATAAAACCATCTTCCTTTCTAAGGCCAACACTGTCTGCAAGGCTGGGTGTCTGTATGACTGCTTTTAAATCAAAAAGAAATGTGAGAAATTCATTAAGAAAAAAAAAAAAAAAGAGAAAATAAAAAAGTATTCTAGTCAGATTTTCTACCTATCCAAAGAAATTGTTACCCAGCTGACATAAATCAATGTGTCAGGATCTACAGGCTAATTAAACAAATCTGACAATCTTACTGTGACAATTTGAAAACACTCAAAAGTGCCTCCCATCCACTGTGCGTATTCTTCTCAAATGTGTATTAAAACCCATGTACTGTATTAAGAAATTGAAAGGAACATACATATTCAGTAAAAAACCCCACAATTAGAAGCATAATTTGAAATATATGGCTGAAATAGATTGGAAGTTCATCAGGTTTCTCAGAACATTAAATTCAATGACACGCTTTCTTTAAAGAAATGTTAAAAATTCTCTATAGAAATGGATAAGCCACAGTATGTAATATAATTTTAAGTATCTGATTGAGCCTTGCTTTTTCACAATTATAACACCAATAATTCCAGCTGAGGACCTCAATGCATTTTGCTAGCAACTAATTTAACTTCACAGCACGATGGTAGTGTGGGTGAAGTTCTATTTCCCCAATTCATAGGAGACACTGTGGAGCAAAGGGGCATCTCAAGGTTATACAGGAAGATTAAAGCTAGGATGTTTTATCTGAGTCTATGCATTCAAAAAATGTATTCAGAGGATGTTCAAAGAGCTGGGAAGATGGACCGTATCAGTCTTTTACTAGTAAGTGTGAAGTGGTATATTCGGAAGACTTTGACAGCTGAAACAATCTCCACAGGTAAGAAGAAAGACACCTCCAGAGAGCTCCACTGACTATGCTGCACGACAGTCTTAAAACCAATGGCAAGTAGCAAAGATATAAATTGCTCTCCTCAGAATGGCAGCTTCCAGAACTATTCTCCCTATGGAATATAGAATAACTTGAACTTCATGACTGCAAGATTGCCTTCCCATGTTAGGCTGCTTTCACAAACCCCATGGAGGCTGGCAAGACTGATGGCCTGTCACCACATGATTCCTCCAAAGAAAAAGTTCACCTGCTCATCCAGGAGGTCTCTGGAAGAAATACTTCTCGGCCTGTACCTCAGTTGGTGTCTGTATTCTTGCCTTAAGAAGAGGAGATTAGGAGTGACTTGGCTTAAATTTAGACTGTAGTACATGAAGAAAATGACAGCAAATATTCCTGATGTTTGCTGTAACTGAACACTTCCATCCATTTCCTCTGAGAGCAACAATGAGATTCAAAATTTCAACTTCAGGTTTACTTCAGGTGTCATTTTCATCCTGTTTTCTTTACTTTCCTCTTAAGAGCACAAGAGCAGTGAAGCATCAAAGGTTGCAACATGGCAGGTATACTTAAAGCACTGAAACTGAGGATGCCTCAAATATTTGGCCTCTTTTGGGTCCATTTTGAAAAAAAAATTCTCTCAACTGAATTCTCTAGACTTTGATTGTCATGGCCAGCTGAAGCTTTAAAGGAGAATTTCAAAGAGGAGAGCTTTCTGTAGACTCATTTAGTCACATGTTTCAGCCTTGTCTTCCTTTCGACACTGCAAGTCTGTTTAGCCTTTTTCTCTTGACCTACCATATGTGGCCAACTTCTCCTTCATGGGCCCCATCAGCATATTCAGCAGTGCTGACTTGTAGAGAGGCTTCCTAAAGAACTTAAAACCCACAGCACTTGCCTTCAGGGCTGCAAAAATGGAGCCCTTCTCTTTCGTGAGACAAAGAACCACAGAAGATGCTACGGACTTTGTCATTTCGAACCAGAATTGTTTCTAAAGGACGCATTCATTTGAGAAAGCCTAACCTGATTTTAATGTGTTTTGAGTGTCCTCGTTCTGTGCCTAAAGCAATTTGTTATGTAGAGTGCACACTATTAATCTACTTAAAAGAAAGGTAACGTTGCTAGCAGTTCAAACACTCAATGCCCATATTTAACCGTGTTTCATTTTGACAGGACAAGATGAAATAAGAGAAATGATTGATCTGAAACCAGAGGAATATTCTACTGCCTACATGTCAAATTAGAACTAGACTTTTTTCTTTAGCACTTTGGCAGTAAGATGTGTATGTAGAGTATAGAGGCTTGAAATGCCTTTCTGCCTGACCACGCTGCATGATGTTCTGGTAGTTGTTGTTATTGGTCATTTTTGAATGGGCAGCAGTACCCCAGGACAGATGCACAAGAGACTCTGAAGTTCTTAAGTACATTTTTATACAACATAAGTTGGTCCAGCCCATGAGGTCCTTAGGGGAAGATCCCTGGTACAGCTAGAGCCAAACACTGTCACAGTGGAGAAGCACTGAAAATTTTCCACCATGTTCAACATGTGGGGCCTTTTTTGTTTATGGGAGCATACAAAAGGTCAACGTTGATTTGACATCCCTGGTTTCTTGGATCTGTGTTCTTTCACACTTTCACTGAAAGATAAGGGAGTTATTTGTTATTTACCACAATGACTTACTGCAGTGTAAGAAAGATATGGAGGTGCTGCAGCGGGTCCAGAGAAGGGCAATGAAGCTGGTGAAAGGGCTTGAGAACAAGTCTCATGAGGAGCAGCTGAGGAAGCTGCGGTTGTTTAGTCTGAAGAAGAGGAGGCTGAGAGGAGACCTTACCGCTCTCTGCAATTACCTGAAGGGAGGTTGTAGAGAGGTAGCTGTTGGTCTCTTCTCACAAGTCACAACCGACAGGACAAGAGGAAATGGCATCAGGTTATGCCAGGGAAGGTTCAGGTTGGACATTAGGAAAAACTTATGTATCAAAAGGGTTATCAAAGACTGGAACAGACTTCCCAGGGAGGTGATTGAAACGCCATTCCTGAGTGTATTTAGAAGCCATCTAGATATGGTGCTGAAGGATAGGGCATACTAGTGGCCCTGGCAACGTTAGATAATGGTTGAACTTTACGATCTTAAAGGTATTTTCCAACCATAGAGATTCTGTGATAAGACGGGATGGGAAGTCAGGTCCCAATGGATTCTGGAGCAGGAATCTTAGTTTTATGATACTCTCCACTCGACTACAAGACTCCATCAACTCACTTTCCCACATTTTTTTGTCTCATTCACTTCCAGCTATTTCTAGAACTTAAAAACTTAAAAGGCATTTGAAAAAGTAATATACAAAGTTATCAAAACATTTAAGTGCCACAGAGGGTGCACTTGATGTTCCACAGAAGTTGCAAAACTTAATTATCTTTTCCTCCAGATCAATGACTTTCCCTCAAATATCCTTCTTGTTTGAACTGGCTTTAAAAATATTATTTTGTATATTCTCATAAAATATGATTATTTTTATCATAACAGAGTACTGAACCAGAGTGAGGATGCTGAGCATGTAACAGGGTGCAATACATAGTGGATCATTTCTGAGGTGATTGTCAATGAGGAAGAGAAACTAAGAGTGGTTGTTCTGGTGCAAAAGAGATTCTGAAGAGCTTGGAAAACAGGTAAGAATTAGCACTTTTTTATTTAGTCAATCATTGCTGACGAGAGTGCTTTCATTCTTTTCAGGAGCAGTAGTATGTGTCTGAACTCTTGTGATGTCAACTCATTTTACAGTAATTCTAATAGCAATGGCAAATTTGCAAATGATAGCAGAATTATATAACACTACTGAAATCACCAATGTTTCTGTTCAGCAGCACAAAAATATATGTTAAAATATTATGGTTAAGGCAACAAAAAACCCAGAATTAAATAGTGAATTCAAAATAGGTGCACTGCAATCTCTCTTTTCCTGAATACCTTTTGTAATCTTTTTTTATTGTTACAGGTGGCAATAGACGCACAGAGTGATCAGATTTTACATTTCAAACTTCTCTGCTAAATAATTTATTTAATACTACTAGGAAAATAAAACCTTTATTTGATAAACGTGTCTGCAGGCTGGAATCAGACCTCGCCTGTCTGTCCTGACAAAGGTCTAATCTTTCGCTGCCTTACATCTTGAAGAGGCATTTATCCTTGTAATAGGCAGGTGCAAAACACCACCTTTCGAATACAGGAAACACTGCACACCCCCGCGCATTTGTCAGATCAGACAGTCAACCTTTTCTCCTCGTCACCTCCCCAACAGCATGAAGTCTGCTTTGCGTGGATCTGCCAGCACAAAGCAGATTTATAGTCTATATCTACATCACAAGCGAACTCCTCTCATATCTAACCCGTGCCAGCCCAGCAGTGAAACAGTGGCCCACAAAACCAACTGCAGAAGCGACGAGCTCAAGCACTGACGTGTCAACTTGCTACTCAGCCTAATAGTTAGCCCTGAGCTTTGTACATTTTGCACCTTCAAGTTAACATAGATAGCTTTGCGATAATGATTCCGAGGTGCTTTTCTCATGGGTGGTACCACAATATTGTCACTCTAAAGGTGAATGGCCAAAAACTCGAATAATTCTCTTCTGCTGCGTTCAGGTGTAACTCACAGTGGCCAAGGTAAGCCCTCGTGCTAAGGTTTTGCTCTAGACTGGGAAGAGCTAAGGCTGCATTCCTTTTGTACTTCAAACCTACACCGGGTTGCCTTTGAGTGACTCCAACTATTGATCTCACCGTGCCTGTGTGTATATAACGGGACAGTGCATAAAATGCTGGGAAAATGCTTCTTTTGACCTTCCTGGAATTGTTGCTGAATGCTTATGGTGGTACCGAGATGAGAATTGAGCTGATTGCCTACCAAACCAGGAATGAGCTGTTCTCAAAGAACTACTCAGCATTCCATTTTCTTGAGTGAGACTACATCTAGAGAGTCATCAGAGCAAAGGACCAGTTGCTGCTTTCATGTACACCTAAAGTAATGCAGGGGTAACTCCTTTTCATTTAATAACAGCAGCAGCAACACAAGTGGAGCTGCTGCCAATTTATACCAGTGTGGGAGGGAGAAGAATTCAATGAACTCAAATGAGATCAGAGGTCAGTGGAATTACCCCTTGATTTATTTTGATGTGAGAGCAGAAACTGGTTCTGCCTCCATTGAGAAAATGGCTGATAAAAGGCTGAAAATCCAATGGCTTAGAAATAATTGCTAAGAAATTAATTGCTTTTATCCAACCAAATCTTCATGCACATAAGCAAAGTCAAAAGGAAAAAAACAATCCCACAGTTGCAACATTGCTTTTTCCAAGGCAGGCTATTACCTGTTCCTTATATGCTTCCAAAGGCTGCACACCAGACGAGGGACAAAGGCCACAGATACACATTTACACGTGGATTAACTTTTCAATCCATTTTTTCATTTCAATAGAAATAATAAATCACCTTATCCTGGAGAAAGAAGCAGCTTGACACAAAACATACGGTGCTGGGCTATTTTTATAGCACACCTAAGACATATAGGGATTCATTTATTTACTCAGCTATTTAAAAGTGGCTACTCTTACTCATTCTCTGGACAGCTAAATGCCAGGTTGCTAAGTTACTGTTACTTGACATCATCTCCTCCCCAACGTGTTCCCACATTTGACAGGTTCACATGATTTACTAGGCCAGTCAGCTCGTTATTCACTTGTCCAATGACATCTGGATAATCATTTTAAATTCACATCATGTCCTCCCCAGCAAGCCCCCAGATTCCACACGAAAATATTTAAACTGCCTGTCAGCTACTAAGTGCATTAGTAACCACACTGGACAGCATACCTAGATTTTTCAAATTACAATTATTATAATTAAGTTCAGCATCGTTCTTCAATGTTGGTTTGTATTTTAGAAGAGAAACAATTACTGAGGGGCAAATAAGGGGCTATATCTGTTACAGTCTAATTTTGCTCTGTGAACAGCTCACCTCACATTAAACCTGTTAGTGCTTTCAATTGGCATGAGGAAGGTAATACTACACATAATTTGCCCAGTCAAGGGCATTTTCACCTGCTGATCAATTTACATATTCTCCAATGTCATTAGACATGAGCTAGTCATCAGAAGAATAGAAGACCATACAAATTATAGACTTTGCTCATTTAACTCCTATCATTCTTATAGTGATTACAGTCTGAATTATATTTAGGATTTGTTTTGCTTCCAGACTAGAAAGCTTTTAATTAATATCACAGCTGTCCACATAACGTCAGAAGTCCATACAGTTACTTGATGCCTTACTACAGCAAATACGCACCTACAAGAATTCTTTTGTTCCTCTAAGCAGGGACAGATTTTTACATAGACGTGCCTGCCCAGATGGTTAGCAACACAGACACGACAGCTTTATGTGTACAGACCGGAGCCTCACTTCTGCGGGATTACATCTAATCGATTGCCTAAACAACTCGCCCAAAGTTTCAATTGACACTACAAGTCCTCAAGAAAATTTAGTTAAATAAAACTTCCTCTTCCTTGTGTAATGTTGTATGCTCGTCACCTCTTTACCCAGAGGTAAAGCAATGCTAAGGGAGGTCCCTTCTGTGCTTCTAAAGGCAGAAAAAGGATCGCTGCTCGTTTGCTCTCAGTGTCGCACCCACATCCCGCCCTCTGCCTGGACCAGGACAATGGTTCACGTAACTCACAATGACAGCAAGGCACACTGATCTTAAACACTGGTACAAGTGGCACAAGCAACAGCTTCAGAACACCAGTTTAAAATGTCAGCTCTCCTGCCCCATCTGCACTTTGTATCACAACATTTCGATGAACTCATTTTTCAATGGCTGCGCATAGCAAGTGACAACTTAATTTAAATCCATATTAATAAAATGTGAATTACACACACACACTGTTGATTGCCTGTCTTCCATCGCCTGTTATCCACACTTTCAAAGCCATTATGTTGGTTTAAAACAATATGACACATCTTGCAGCAGAAAAAAAGTGTACCGACAGCCACTGCATTTGCCTTCATCTTTCAATTTCTTATTAGGTACCTGTATTAAATGCAAATCTCCTGTGCTACCTTTACAGCTTAGCCTTAGCTGTACAAGAAGAATTTATTTACTTTTTTAACTATTCTTTTTAACATCCTTCTCAGCCATCCTGGTTAGAAAAGCAAAATCAACAGGAGACTGGTCTGCCATTAACCTTCGGTTACGGTATCAGGGACAGTCTTTACAGCATTTACACACGATGACATAAGTGGTTAAGTGTTTCAGGAAATCTGAAGGACTGAAATTTTGTCTCTGAAGACTCAGGGGTCTGAACATACTCAAGACCTTTCCCCTCACTCAGTTTGAAATTTTTGACCATAAACTCAATTAAACCTTTTTCTCCTAGGGAAAAAAAAAAAGAAAAAGAAAATGACGGAGATTAGGAATTGCAAACCTCTACAATTACAAAAACCATTAATCACGTTCAGCTTGAAAAAGGAGCTCTGTAAAATCAGAGGTCACAGATCTTAGCTTGGGACCTTCTTCCTTGTGAAGTCTAGCAAAAAAACCTACAAGAGTTACTGTGTCTTTCTGAGGGTGAAACTATATTAAGTCCTTTAATTACACAACTTAGAGAGAAAAAAAAGCAAACTTCAGGGCATGAAATGCTCTCAAGGGAGACCGTCAGGGCTGGGGCAAGACAGGTGGCAATGCTCCTCCTCTAGCACTTTGGGGTGCGGAGCTCAGCAGCAGACATGGCCCACAGCAGAAACTGCCAGTGGTTGCCAATAGTTTGGCTAGGCCAAGTGCACACTATTTGAGTCCCATCTGTCTACCTTCAGGACTTGAGTGTCTGGTAATCCTTCTTGTTTACCTCTGCAACATCCCTTACATGATGGAAATGTTAATAGCCTGGTCTTTTACCCGGGGAAGCTGCCATCAGGGACCGGAGACCCACAATCCCAAAGGCTCTTCAGTGCCTATACAAACAGCCCCAAAAGGCCAGAAAGTATCTGTCAGGGCTGGAAACTTAATCCAGGTTCTCAGACCACAAATCACTGCTGAGACCAAGGGTCATCCTTTCATGTGGAGCAGACAGCCTGATTCTCCTGACACAGGGTGTCCAGGGGGAGTCCAAAGACTGGATTTTGACCGCTGCTGGGCATCACATTCTCTTACTTATTTTCTCTCCATTGCCTATCAAGTAGAATACGATATGATGCAAGCAGCCTAAACACATTCTGCATTATAAATTTGAGAAGAAGAAAGTCATTAACAAAACTCAGGTACTCCTACTTCCACGTGTGCTTCACCACCATGTGAAGCTGAAAGCCTAAAATGCTGCCAGTAAAGGCAACAAGTCGAGACTGGGGTTTGCTAGGTTTTTGATGGGCAGTCTCAGAAGCTCCTCTGTGATCTCCTGCTTTCATACTCAGGGCCCCACTGGCAGTCTGCAGCCTGCTTGCAGACAAGTTACAAGAAGGCCACAGACAGCCTGTCAGTACCCAGAGCTGCCAGTGCCACACCAATGGCACACTAAGCCACCTCACTGTGTATCAGCACACAAACCTACTAGCTGTGCATGTGGCGAGGGAGCGCACACCTCGGATCAACCACGGCGGAGGTCCCGCGCTCACCTGCAGTGTGCCGAGCCCACACCTGCTCCCAGCACGCGTGGTTTCATATGCTCAAAATGGCTTCTGGCTATGCCTGCGGCGATGGCCGACAGATTTCTCCATGGCTGGATGGCAAGGCTGGGTATGGGGAGTGCCTCCAGGCATCTGCACCCGGCAGTCAAGAAAGATCTGCTGATTTGTAGCCCTTTTTTGGGTGCGTGTTACATGCCCTTGTGACACAGATCCCCAGAGACACAGAAACTTGCTAAATCCCTGCTCTGTCCACCTCAAGAGTGTCCTCAAGTTTAACAGTCTACTAGTGGTAGGAGGTGCTGCCTCCAGCCGCAGAGACTCTGCAGTTCATCCCCATCCTCTGCAGACAACAGAAAGTACTGCCCTGATCTCAGCAGGTGTCAGGAGGAAAGCCAGGACCTTCTGCCTCTGTTTGTTGACTCAAATTACAGTCATGGGGTAGGAAATAGGATCACCTCCTCTTGATTAGAAAAAAAGACATTTCTGCTTCCCGTAATTTATATGCACTGTTCCCACATTAAAACTGTCACCTGGATGATTGATCCCTGAAATTCACCAAATCACATTTCCTTTTGATGCTGTTTACTGAAAACAACTGCTTTCCGCAGCTATCAAGTCGTTCATTCCAACTATAGTAATGAGCCTAATTGAAATAAATAAACAGGGAAAGAAGACATTCAAAATGTACCAAGTCTTTTGCACAGTTCAACATTTTCTTTGCTTTTGCTCCCTTAGTATTCTACAGGTAACAAACTCCTGCTCGCTTTGAAGGCTAAAACTAAATTTTATTTATTTTTTTGCATTCAATGCTGCTGGGTGGACACGCAGATGCACGCTCCTCTGTTACTGCAGGCCTGCACGTACACATCTGCAGCAACACTGACAAACCGTAAAGACATCAAGAGCATCCCAAGGTAATGTGTGTGCACAAACCTGGAACAAGTTTCCCAAACTATTTAACTGTAGATTGAATGTGTATTGAGAAGCCTATTTTATTTTATAAGTAAGAATAGGTCTATGTCTTTGCAAGCAAGTTGGCACGATTGCTATACATGATTTCAGGTCTGGGTTAGTTTGCACCAGTTGCTCCTAGCGGTAAGGACATGGCCAGCACAAATGTCAACTGAAACTTTATCCCCTCTGCATTGAAAAACCAGCAGGTTGGCTGGCAATCCCAGAGAGGCAGTTCTGACAGATGGGAAACTCAACCCATGAAGATAAAAACCTAAATCCCAGACAGGGACTCGTGAGTAGCAAACATGCCCCTAGACAACTTTCACTGCCAACAGGGGACACCAAAATAGGGTTGTCTGATGAAAAGCCCATTTTGCACTTAGAGTAAGGCAGATTTACATGTATACAACTTGTTGTGAACGCTTCCTTTTTTCTTGTTACACAATCTTATTGAAATTAAGCCATGCTCTGTTTGGAGGAGTTGTTTTCTTTTTCTCTATTCAGTCACTGACCAGAGCTCTCAGAAAAAAACCAAAATGTTTGTAGGTCTTTAACAAAACCATGAATGACAAGCAACTGTAGTCTGGGTGAAGAAGGAGGAATACCATAGGTCAGTCTGTGAATGGGAGAATTAAGGTGACTACTCAGGGTAGGAGGGAAATGTGTCCTGGAGAGACTCACAGAGACTAAGAGCTTTAAAAAGAACAGGAACATCTGTAAATCCCAACTAAGACAAGCTGGCAGATGTAGAGTATTAGGTGAACTGACCCTGCTCACTAAGGAGCCTACCACCCGTCTGTGTTTCTTTATTACAAACCCACTAATATGCTATTTAACTACAGTGTTAAAGACAGCCATATAACCCCTCTCCACAAAAGATGAAATAAAAGCACTGCAATTATACAAAAGATACAAAAGCAAAGATTATTACTCACCCGTAATATTTCTTCCACACAGCTGGAGTCATTGGGAAGGGTAACCTAGGTTTAAATAAAAAAAAGAGATGTTTAGTCAGGTGCTGGATGCAAAGTTCAGTGACTACAATCACACAGGTGAAAAACTAACAAGCAACTGCCTCTGCTTGAAGACTGCTGTATCCACGTGTGCTGCCTACCACATTTTCCATTTCAGATCAACATAAATCATCAGCAGGACCCATTTTGTCAAAAGTTGTTTTTTTCTTCCACGCTGCTTTGTGCTGCTAATGACACTTTTGAAGCAATAAAGTACTCTGATTTCCTCACAGTTGAGAATTGGCATGAGAACTGCCTGAAACTTCTGTAATTGAAGAAGATCCCACTGTTACTCCTATCGGCAGCCTTCAGAGAGAAGGCAAGGTTTAGTTAAACTTGCCACACGCTGCAGCAAAGGACAGAGGTGATAACAGTTAGGAGAAAGCTGTTATCATCAATGATCTTATCCTACAGTTTAATAGGCTAACATCTCAGACAGCGCTTAAAACTTAACCATATACTGTAGTCAAATACTGGTTAGACTATAAGGGTGGCTGCTGATTTTGTTGTCCCTCACTTCATCAGCCTGTTGCAGGTTAAGTGTCCTCTGAAGACTGAACAGCACACAGGAATCCACCTCAAGAGGCTTGACAGATATTCTTTCTCTCCTTAGAAAGCAGTGATACATCCATATACACCCCCATGCCCACGCACATGCACAGTGGTGCTCTTAACACCTGCCAATTGAAAATACTCGCTCATTTAAATGGTACTTGGAGCATGTGCCACAATCGCTCATTCAAAGGACATGAAAGAGCACAAAACCTCTAAATACTGTGAACAATCACATAAACAGCAGGTAGACATGACTTGTATGTGCAACCATTTTGTAGTACTTGCAGGTAGATACGATGGGTTCTTATCACGGGAGTACAGCAGAAGAGGAAGAGGCAATGTTCAGGAAGGTACTGGAAAAACAGGTAAGTGCTTTGTACCATTAATATTCACTGACACTTTTCTGTCCAATGTCCCTTGGTAACTAGCTCGGTAAAAGACACTCATGACTAAACTTAATCCCTGTCATCCTAATCTGCTACAGAGCTTGACCAAAAGTACTGCCCATGGCTTTCCTCCTATATTTCAGTCAGCACTAAGCTTCAAGAATAAATCCACACAGCTACAAAAGTCAAAGACCAGAAAGATCTATTAGATCACCAAGCTCATGCTCTGCTAATGCAGCACATTTTCCTCATATTTTCTAGTACTTTGGCTAGTCTGACCCAAAAACTGTAGGAAAACGGGTCTCCCATTGCTTCCCTTAACAAAATACGGAGCAGTGCTGTAAACTATTTG
This sequence comes from Baryphthengus martii, assembly GCA_013396935.1. Taxonomy (NCBI): domain Eukaryota; kingdom Metazoa; phylum Chordata; class Aves; order Coraciiformes; family Momotidae; genus Baryphthengus; species Baryphthengus martii. The sequence continues at coordinate 242,641 of VWZK01003954.1, read as the reverse complement.
GCTCTTTTTGTTAAAATTTTGCTTTCAGTGTACTTCACATTTACACCGTGCACAGACATGCAGAATTATACTCCACTTTTAGCAATGCTCTATGTTCAACTTTTACATTCTTTCCTGATAAACAAGATTTTCCATCCCTTTAGCTTATTTCATCACTGTTCTCTGAGTTTCCAACAGTTCATCTTGGTAAAGAAGTACTCAAGTGAATATGACTACACTGCAGGGATATTAGTGATTTTTATCTAATTCAGCAGCTATAGATCATAATTTTCCATAGTATCACTTAAAAACATTCAACGGATTAAAAAAGAGTATTACTTTCTGTCCGCAGCTCAAATTCTACCTAACAAGTACAGACTGAGGATTTCCAGTCAACATTAACTGCAACAGGCAAGCAGTCCACCCTCATACTGCGTGACTCGATATTCCAGCACTTTGCTGCCCCTCCTTCATCCCCCAGCTTTCATTTAACTCACTCTCCCCCCTCTCAAGACCTGTAATGTCTTTGATAATCTGTATTTTCCATACCTCATATCTGCTCTCCATTTAGCAAGGACTATAGTTAACTTTAACCAAAAGATTAGCAAGCACAGTTATTACTGGGACAGGCAGTGGGACAGTGGGAATACACGTCTTTAATACACTCCTGATTTTTTTCACTGAAAAATTAGTATGTTGGCGTATGAGAAAACAAAACAAATACTCCACCAGTAAACGTGCAGTGTATATACCGACCACTAAACTTCTCACAGCAGTTAACAGGAACAGCCCAAAATCCAGCTGAATGAGTCAGACTGGGAAGGGTGAGAGCAGCAGAGGTACAGAAGCCCTCCCTTTATCTAGCACCCCTCCCATACCATTACACACGCCGTTCTCAATAGCTAGTTGAGATACCACGTGTATTCATTCATTTAGAAATGTCTTCATCGTGATAATAACGTCCCTATTGACACAGGGCAGAGCACGTTCCTACTTGTTTCACAGTCCCCTCCTAATTCACAGCCCTGTTTAAGCTCATGTTACTTCAGAACTAATGACAATAATAACAATAAACATACCATTTCACTTTAATAAAGCCCACTATATATTATGCAATCACAACCAGCTTCTGCTGGCAGCACTTGCTAATAATTTTAAATGCTCACGCATCAATTTAATTGTGTTAATGGCAAGGAAGATTTTAATGGCTTGACAGAACTTTTGTTCCCTTTGGCATTGCTTTGTTTTGAATCACTGGTATTAAAGTAATGCAAGATGTCAAAGTGCTGTGATTGTCATACAGGGAGATCCAAGTAGGAGCAGCACAAAGAGGAAAACATTTAGATTGATGCAAACATTAAAAGAATAATTATTACAACATGGCTATCAGAGAGAAGATCAATGTAAGAGTCTTTCAGTACATTACTATTAATGGATTTCTAAAGAAATGAGACCATTTTTCTAAATTCATGCTACAGTTGCACATTCTAAGAGACTTGAAAGGCACGGCTCTATAAGAAACTTAATCTATCTCGGGGAAAAAAAAAAAAAAGAAAAAAACAACCTCTCAACCTTTCAAAGTGTGACTCAAAAATGTGAGTTTAATTGTCCATAAACACTTGCATTCAGCTAACAAGTGCAAGCAGGCCCACACGGCACACCGCAGCATCCCAGCATAGATTCATCAGGACAGAACGAAACAGAGCAGATACAATATTCATCACATTCTCAAGTACTAGTGCTGTAATAAATTGTTATTAGAATTGCCATTAATAAAATGCCACGTTCCTCCTGTAGTTTAGTCAGGATTGGGCATCCATCCCATACTACTACTTTCCTCATCTAGTAAAAATCAAGCGGTTTAGGACCCAATCTATGGTTCTCCACCCCTTCTCCCCTTCAGCTTTCATCAGTAATCAGACTCCAAAAAGGAGGGCACAGCTCACACTTGTGCATGCTTTTGGTGCTTTTCCTCCTTTGCGAGCAGCGCTGTCTAACTTAGCCAAAAGGATGGATTCCAGAAATTTGGTTTCCATAAGATCAAGTAGTTGCATTTCACATAATGAGCTTTTCTCTCAGCTGGTAGTGCATTCATGAACCTCAGACTGAGGAACAGTGAATATTACATAAGCTGCAGACATCCTGAGGTAATAAAACTTCAATCAAAACAAAAAGATTTCACAACAGCTACATGCTACACTGAACTCATCTTCCAATTTCATTTTCATCTGGCAAAACTCTTTTGCATCAAAACGCTCTATGTTTACTTTTAAATATTGCTTGCTAAAAAAAAAAACAGAAAGAAGAAAAAGTAGAAGTCAGATGGTCAAAATATTCCACCTAACGCACGCCAGTATTATAAGGTTCTCTGCACATTTTGGTCTCTCCAGAGAGAGAACACAGCTTAAATGATGTGGAACCAAAGGTTTAATGTATGGCTTGGATGGCTCAGTGCTAAACTTTAAAGGGAGGGAAGGAGAGCAGAAATCTAAGAGTGAGCGAACAGTAGCCTTTAATGTTACGCAGATCAAATGACATTGGGTGAACGGTTACAATATCTGATGAGTCGTGTTGATCTAACCTTCCATTTATTCATTCAACAGTTCCTTGACCACTCTTACCTCCTGGGCAATATATAACCTGCATGAGATCAGATTTTGTTTTGGTGGCACAGAAAAATCATATGAAGTCTCTTTGCCCTGTAATTTACATCCAACAGCAGGCATTTCTCAGAAATGTTAGCAACAAAATCTTCCAACAGACTTGTCAGAATAGTTCTGAAAATTCAAATGCACTGTCAGGAAGCAGAAATAACATCTTTGCCAGAAGTGACCGACTGCATTTTCAGCTGGATAAACTGTTGGTGAACAGTCCCTCTGGCTTTACTGATGCACAATTGGCATTCAACAAGTAATCTCTTCTTCCTATTTTTGTTTTATTAGAAAGATAAATGCAGCATGTTAAATAAATATAGGAAGCCACTCTCATTTCTTGCATATGAGCACCTATGTGCTTATACATCAAGAGCTTAGCTTTCATTGCCATCTCCTTTATCAAGTAACACATTTTCACTCTGGGGAGATGAAGCTCATACTACTGTTTACTACTTCGAACACAAATTGATTTTTCACTTGCTAGCATGAAAAGATTGTGTGCATGAACCTTAATCGATTATTTCCAGTGTGCACTACACGGTGATAAGAGGAACACACTTAGAAAGCCAGAAGCAGCAAAACCAGGACTGTCAGCAGAAGCCTCATCCTGTGAATGCCTTCAGCTCCTGCCAGGCCTCCTAGTAACAGAGGGTGCTTCTGTTTTTTCATTAATGTAAGGGGGAAATGGATCGGGGAGTAGTAAGAATAGAAGGTTTCCAGACACAAGACATTGGACTACATGGCCTTTGAACATCATTCTAACTTACATGAACCTACTATTCAGTTTTTGCAGCAAGCTCACTACAAATCTAAGAAGATGCCATGCAGTCTACACCCATGCCTCTTCAACATCAGCCTGCCTTTGATTGCCATCAGTATTTCCTTGCATGCTCAGGCTTCATTTTCCCTCTTCAGTCATCTCCTACAACTCTTCTGGACTTGACCCTCTTCAGAAAGCAGCTGGCCACTCAGCTATCATCTCAGTACACATTTCTCCTCCCGAGGAGGACTGTTTCCCATTTACTTGAGGTAAGCTCAACAACACTGCTCAGAGCCCACTGTTCAAAATTCCTTGGGTTGTTTCACAGTTCATGCCTTTGTCTGTTTCCTATCACGCTAGTATTTCACCCCTAAAGCGTCATTCATGTTAAAGACACCTGAAATAGATGTCAAATTGATTTCACTAGCTGGGAGGATCTTGGCTCTTCCTTGTTAACTTTCGTGTAAATGGGTGAGAATGGGAGTGGAAAAAGAGTAAGGAATGAATATCACAAACCGAGTGGTATTTTTTTTTCTGGTGTATGTGATATTCATGAGGTTATCACTAACATATATTAGGACTGTATGTTTGGGCTCTGAAGGAAACTGAATAAAGTCAAACATGGTAGTATTAAAAAGCCCCAAACAAATAAAATTGCTCCCTTGGTATTCAAATACAGATATGTGTTTTTCACAGGGTTATTAATACTCAAAGGAGTCATTTGTGGGTCCCAAATAATGTATGTCCATTCTTTTAGTACCCCCACCATCCTGGAACCACAATACCATGAGAAGTCTACATTTCCTATTATTTCAGCCCCCAAAAGATCTCCTGGGGCTTATTAAACAGTCTGTGAAAATATGTATTTTATATATATATATAAAATCAAGAGAGAAAAAAAAGCTATTGCCTAAACCAAAATACAGAGAGCTGCTCCTCTGTTCCCCCTTAATACAAATACTGCAAAAGAAATTGTGTCAAATTCGCATTTACTGGAAAACTTGAAACCAGGGAAAAGTTTTAAGAAGTGAACCGAGTTAACTCATTTATTAAGCTAAGACAGCCTGGCTGGCAGTCAGTCTGGCTCTTCCAGCAGTGAATGAAGAAGTTTATGCCTCTTCCCTGGAGTAAAGCACATGAGCTCAGAAAAACAACTTACTAGTGTGGTCCAAAACATGACTGAACCAGGCTCCCACTGACTTCAGTGAACTTCCCAAAAAGTCTCTAGTTCAGAAGCCAAAACTGATGAGTACCTTCAGTTTCATACAAAAGCCAACGACTCTGATATGTTCCTCTCCACGCCTGGCAGAGTGAGACAAAATGGTGCAGTTACCCCAGGCTGGGGCACTTGGGCACCAGGACACAGATCGGAAGGAATTACAATTTGATATCCCTGCAAGGAACTCAGCTTATAATGACCTCCCGGTCACAGCAACCCCAACTGCAAGGACAACGTTTTTTCACTGGCATTTAGTTCTGCTACAGCAACTTTTAAACCAGACTGACCTGGATGTGACAATTATATTTCTGTTGTTCTTCCCAAGGCATGCTGTATTTAGCCCATTTTTTCACTTCTTTGATGTTTTCTTTTAACAATACCATTTCAATGTTGATCAGCATGAAATAGTCTCCACGAAAGCACAATATGCTGATGTTCAATTTAAACTCAATGGTTCTCCATTATTTTCATGCAGTAAATTGCCAAACTCTATTAGAGAGAGAAACCTGATAAAGTGATCTCTCACTTCAAGGTCTCCTGGGAGTTTTTTAATGTAGGTAAAGCTGTACATTTTACTTATGGAATATTCTGAATGTAGTATTTTAGAAGCTCACCATGATGATAATACCAGAGTAACTGGTAATATCAGTATTCAGCCAGGCCCCAACAAAAGTGGCATTTGCTGCAGTACTTAACTTGTGAGCAAACTACTGGCTTGCATAAAGGCTGTTACAACCATTTAGGATTGACAAAGAGCAAGGAAATTTGGAACTTCACATTTTCTTTCTTTCCTTCATTCTTTATTAATTCCTTGTTCTCTCTATGTTCCTCCTCCTGCAATGACTGCAAGTACTTATTTATTTAATAAGTACATTTTCTTATGTGCCTTGGTATTTTCATCTTATTCTGGAAGAGGTTACCTTATACATTTCCATTAAATTGATGATAAAAAGCACCCTAACCTAAAACGCACTTGTCCACTTGAAACATCAAAGCCTGACTAACACTGTCTGCTGCAGTGAGATATATGGTGTGGCAGAAATAAAGATCAAGTGTCTGTTTCTTGTCTTTTACCAGTGTGAATGAAATCTAACTCCTCTGAAGACAATGAAGGCGTATAAAAGGAGAGTGACGGGAGTTTGGCTTCCAAGTCTATTCGTCCTCAGTTAGGGGGATGTAAATTAGACACCGTTTTCATTCTCAGTGCAACCCTTTGAGCAGCACCTCTCAGAAATCATTCAAAATCGCTTTAGTATACAGATGCAGATGTTTAATACAACTCAGAACTGAATCTCCTTTAAATCTAGTTCACATTAGTGGTATTTGGTGTCTGTTCCCAGTACACACCAGCCCAAGAGCAAGCAGCATCAGTCAGGAGTTCTGGGACTTCCTGCTAAAATAGTAGGAAAGTCGTCAGGTCAGACTGTAGCCTTAGTGACACGACTAGAACCCCACTGATGTCAGTGAAGTTGCATCAGTGTAACCTGAAGCACTATTTGACCTCATGAATTCAGACAGCCACATTTCTTCTGAGGTTTTAAAGAGCAACCTTTTTAAGTATCTATTTACATCTGACAATACCCTCACTGTAGCTGTAAGAATACAGCGGTGACTCTGTCAATCAGCTGTTCCACTGCTTTTTTTTAAAAAAAACAGGTATGAATGTCCTCACTGAAAAATGTACTCCTGGGTTTAATTTGTACAGTAGTTTGCACAGCTGCAAGGCCAATGCTGGGACCCAAATTAATTGCTAAGAGCTTGTTTGCAAATTAGTTGTTTTCATACAGCCCTCCACCACAGTCACAACATGCGGATCATGTCCTCAGACCGTCTTCAAAATAGAGGGCCAGAATTCAAAGGACATGGTCTTGCCCAAGGGGAAACAAACTCAAAGCATTTTGGAAAATCTTAGGGTTTAAATACCAACACTAGGCCTTAGCATAAGTAGTCCACACAAATACATCTTTTACAAAAACGTAAATCAAATAAATGAAATTCCTATATGAAATAAAAGCCATTTTCCTTTTATTAATAATAACAAAATAGCACAATTAATGATTGTGTCTTTACTGGGAGTGGATCCAAATTCGGACTATATTAAGAGCCAGATCTTATGCTCATTAAATAGTAAGACACATGATTATCCTAACTGCCACTGAATGTCATGGTTATCACGCCAAAAGGGAGCTAAAATAACACTTTTTGGACAGTGTGGAACTTAGAACAAAGCAAATCTGATCTTGAATGGGATCTTTATGGCCTCTCTTTTAGTTACATTTCTAATTAAAATGCTTTGATCTATTAATGCCAAGGGACGCTGCTAAATGTATTCAATGCAGAAGTCACATATTTTTCCTGAGCTCCCCAAATCTCTTATATCTGTGTGCACTTATGCTGCGTGCAGTTAAACCGCTCACTAAAATGAAAAGATATCTAAGAATAACTCACTTCCATTAGATTTATAAATCACATTAATTAATTCTACATCTCCAGTGGTGTAGAGACCAAACTCTAATGCGAGATCTAATTAAAGAAAAAGGGAAAAAAAAATGGAATTGAAACACAGAAGTAACTGTTTAGCCTCAAATTAATGAGGCGCTATGCTAAGCAAGAATGTCCATAAATCCCTAATGAGGATTTTAAACACATTAAAACTTCCTAATACAAAGTGTTTGCCTTCCTTTTATCCAATAACAAATAAGCCAATAATTTTCTGCCTCTAAATGACACTATTAACTGTCATGGCATGTTTTATTTGACAAACCCTCCATTCAAATACTGTAAAACCAATTAATTTGCCTGCTGTGAAATGTGTTTCTTGATAGCTTTTATGTGATTTTTCTTCTCAAAGAAATGTAAATAGGAGGTCAGTGTAGGTGCCTGATTTTGCTTAAAAATACGCGGCAATAACTATAGATTTTCTAGTCAGTTTGCATTTCAAATGAATTGAAAGATAACCTCCATTTTCAGGTCATCAATCAAATAATGGTCTCCTGATAAGTAAACAGTTACAGAGTAATAGTTTTATTAGTAGGGAAATGGTCCCATATTTGAGCTGTGATAGTTGCAAAATTACCACTTTGCTGTGTTATAAGTAACGGTTTGCAATCAGGGTGCTTGGCCTTTCTGCCCTCCCCTGCAGCACAGCGAGGGCCACGCCGCCGCTCCCACCCGGGGTCAGCAAAACGCGGCACCGCACACCACGGACCCTCGCAGCCACTGACCCTCTTCTGCTTGGATGCCGCCGTTTAACCCCACGTCTTTAAAGTGTGAAGATGGTGACGTGTCACTTTTTTTTTTTTTTTCCCCCTTTCCTCAGAAAAATCTGTAGAACAAATAAAAGATAATTCTGTGGTTTCAACGGTCCCCTGGGCCCCGCTTTGCAGATCTCAGCAGAGAAAAGCGAGACCGTGTTACGACTGCCCCACAATTAAGCCGTATCTGATTCTAGAAGCTCTTCTAAGGTTTTGTCACTGGGAAGATCAGCCTACTAAAAAGAACACATTTTATGCTTCAGAAATACACTTTTTTGAGTCTGTGCCCACTGTGTGAACTGAACCGCACTGTAAATTGAAGGCAAACTAGAGGATAATGCATGGCATGCCATGCTTTATGGGGCCTAACTGAATGCCAATTAATCTTTACAACATACGTACATTTCCATCAGCTCTTGCTTTGCATCACGATCACATGGAGACTGTGGTTTCTTTGCCTTAAGATGGAAACACAACTTGAAAAAAAACCACGACACACCACATATCCACACACACAGAAGGAACAGGGAATTAAATAAAATAAAGATGCCTGTGAGCGCTGAAAAGGACGTAACTGCTCACTTATTTGTCTGCAATAGATTACCAACCAGAACTGGGTAGTTTATGTAGCATACCGTGACAGTTGATTTCCAATTTGCACTATCTTGTATGTGTGGTTCTTAGTGAAATAAGCAAAGAAAACCTGTAACCTCACCCCGGTGAGCTGTGCCAAGGCTGCCTGACACATACGGAAGGCTGGTAAGAAGCAAGGCTGGGACAAATCAAAGGCACCAAAAGTGCTCTGCAGCTCTGTCAGCCACAGTCCCATCACAGAGAAACACGGCCTCAAACCTTTATTTGTTCCTTTTTCCCAACAGAAACTCCTGTTACTATTGCTTGAAATTTTGGTCATAGTGACCTTTCTGCAGGCATGTCAGGATAAGCAATTTGTATTTATACATTATTATAATATACAATTATATGTCTCCAAATGAGAGAAAAACGCATGATGCAAATATCCGTATTTTGCTCGTTAACCACAATCCTGTTTAGTAAACTTAGGAATTGAATTGCAGCAGTTCCAAAAAGTAAACTGAAGAAACTCCTTGTCTTGACTGAACAATAAGAAAAACATGTTCTTTCTACGTGCTCTCAGCTAATGAAAATAAATATTATTTAAAGTTTAATTTGGGTAAGTGAGAACTACGCTTGACACAGCCAATTATCAGGAAATCAACTTCATGATGGATACAAGCTTTTGAGCTTAGGACACCGAATACTGCAGCCTGTATTTTGCTCACTTTGCAATTCAGTGCTCCTTAAGTCTGAACTAAGCTCCACCCCTCCAGAATGCAGCTGTCTGCATCTAATTTTGCTGATAAAATGTAAATAAAAAAAATAATTATATTTTTGCAAAGGATCTGATATGATATCCCCCATCACAACTTTTACATCTACTTCTTAATCGAGACATTGAATTGGGCTAAGACCACCTGACATTATTTCACTTCTGACCTTTTCAACTGTCAAAGCAGACAGATTTTTATCCTACAAGATTCAAGCCAAAGCCTCAAAGGTGCAGTGCCAGAGCATTAATCCATTTCACTAGACAGTCATTGAAATTATAATTGAAAGTTCAACTTACTTTAGCATTTTATGCTGAAATACTTCTGGCAGCCCAGGGCAGAAAGTCGAAATCTGGTTTCCAATGGAGACCATTTCCAATGGTTTCTAAATGTTGGCAGCAAAATTCCTTATTGTCAAAGAGATCAGCAGATGCCAGCTTCTATTAATTTACTTTCTGTGACTGCTGCTCACTTCAGGAAGCCTTTCTTTACCTAAGGATGCTGACCTGATGCCGGATCCCACCAGAAACAGAGTAGGAAAGCCACTGATTTATTAGGAGACTGGGGTCACTTCAGGAAAATTCCCTATAGCAGCCGAGGCAGATCCCATTCCTCCATTTATTCTGAATGATGCCATAAACAGAATACTGAATCTGCAGAGAAGACATAACGCAGACCAGTAAAAGCTCCAAACTCAAGCTAAATAACTGACCCATGTGTATTTTGCTATAAGAGGAACTCCAGAATCTGAAGGATTGGGCAGACAGCTCTTCCTCTTCGCCAAAAGGTTGTCATGAAGAAAAAAAGGTCTTTTGAATCTGTATATAACAGCATCATTTGAGGAGTCAGTGGGCTGTAAATCCTTTGTTCGGTATTCTGGAGCTGCCCAGTGGTCTCTGGCTAGGAAGTTCCCTATAAATAAGTTTATTGTTCTTAGACTAATGTCAAAAGCTATCTAAACGTGCATTTAAGTGAACTTGGAAGGCATGTTTCATTGAAACCTAAACATCTTTTTTTTTCTACAGTTTTAAAGTTGAGGCTGACTCATAATTTCAGAGTATCCAGAGGCTAGTAAGTTTCCTTTTTGGAAGCGGGAAGGAGGAACAGGGAACATGAGATCTAATACCTATTATGCAATGATAGGTCATTTTATCAATGTTTTCAAGACTACTATTGTATTTGCCCTATAAATTATGCTGTCTGTATCTGCACAAGGTCCCTTAAATCCTTAGCGCCAGGATATTAGCCCCTTAATTCAAAGCACGGAGAAATAATGCTGCAGCAATGCATGAGTGGGAAGAAAACAGCCCTGAAGACCACATTAACTGGGTGTGTGTTGGGTCTCCTTGAGGCGCAGTGATCTCAAGGCTCAGCTCTCAAAGTCAGACCACTAAGGCAAGGAGAAAACAGATCGGCTTCTAGGCAATGCAAATCTCACAGAAGGGCATCTGAGACAAACACCAGAATTGTACAATACCTTAGGGACATCAGCAGTGACATTAGCAAACCTTCTGTACCCTTGGAGAGGGTGTCTGGGCACTTACTGCTTCAGCACCTTTAATTACTTTGCTGTTACCAGCCCTATCTGGGATGTCTGTCTCCGCACACAGGTCTGTGTGCGTGTAACAGGGCATGTATACATCTCTCCTTCCCCTTCTTCCTACTTAGATCTTAATGGCAAGGATGAGCTACTCATCTAGGGCCTGCTGCTAGTGTTATTTCAAACACACAGTGTGACTCCTCCTACAGTAGATTTGTTTGTGTCCAGGTCCAGATGCAGCACAGGTAGCAATTGCTCTTTGGATCCCTGTCGGGACTATTACATTCAATCCCGTTTGCTGCACTACACTCAAACCACACATCCTGCCAAGGGACGACCCGATGCATAGCGGTTGTTGCTTACAATGGGATCAAAGCCACAGGCACTTTTAACAGTCAGCTTGCATAGAAAATGTAGCTAATTTCAGAGTTTTATTTCACAAACTTTACAGTAAATATTCTGAAAAACAGTTATTAAAGTAGACAACAAAATAATGTTGAAACCACAGAGACACAAAGGATTTGGGAATTTATGGGGTTTTTTTGCTAGAGGTGTATTGTAACTTTGGGCAAGTTAATTACCTTCTATGTTTCTATAGACACCTGTACAAACACAATAAGCAATATGTAACTGGCCACCACCTACTTATAGCAGGAAAGCAGTGGTTTGGAGATACTCAGCAGGATGGTATCATATAGGAGTGACAAACATACACAAAGCTGTATACAACTGGAGATTCCTGACTGCTGTAAATGTCAATCCTCAATAAATGGTTTGACCTTTTTTTTATCTATTATTTCCATTTTATAACTGAAATCAGATCTGACATACCGAGCATTTCAGGGGAATAAATGCAGCTTGGAGATGACTTTGCAATCTCCTGTTTCACATCACACCCTCAAAATGCACTGATCTCCCCAGAAATACAATGCTGTCTGGATACTTAAACCCCAAGGACCTCCCAGCATCCGTTTGCCGGCTGACCTAACAAGCCAACGAGCCCATTATCAGCATGTCTCTAAGCCAACGAGATTTCTTTTAGTGGAACTGCTTAAAGCATACAGCAACTTGATCTTAGAGAAGTTATTCTTTAGGCAGTTAATTGAGATCTTCCATGGGTAGAGTCACCTTCTGGATGAACCCACTTCTGCACTGACTACACAGAAAGGCCAGGGTCACCACTCTGCTTAGTCAGGGCATCTTAGTCAAAGACTGAAAGTTAGGTGAATTAAATATGGATCACAAAACCCACAACTGTGCTGCAGCTCGTGTGCCAGGCTGAACTCGCAATGTAGAAATGGAAACAGATGGGGAATAAATTCGCCATCAGACAGTGGCTTGGGGATCCAAACGCAAGACTGAGAGCCAGCCACTCTTGTCAAGCTAGACAATGAGCAATTTGTTGTCTAATGATAATCTGAGTTGGAGGGAGGAAAGGGAATTGCTTTGATTTGGACTTAAACCAATATTTAAAAAACTTTTCAGAAAGCTGAACGTTTGAAATTGTTCATTTTGTGTTGACTTAAAAAGTCACTGTGACAAAAATGGAGGTTTCTCCTACTGATTCCAACCTGGTAAACCACTTCCATTAAGAAAACAAAACAAAACAATGGCAGAAGCTCCAGAAAGACACAACACAGAATTTGTTTTAAAAAATGGAAATGCCAGTTAGGGAAATGCCTAAATGTCTGCTTCTGATTTTCACAATTTCCCAGAATTTTTTTTTTAAAAGTAAAATAAAGAAAAAATACTAATAGAAGTAACAGTGGTGCTAAATTTGATCTGCCACTGTAGAAACCGTGCCCGCTAAATCACAGAGCTGTATGGCCAAATTTCAGCCTTCCCTCACCCACAGCTTTGTCAGTGGGATAACAGAAAATCCAGTTTCCCTTCCACATACAACTCAGTTCATTAAAATCAGAGAATTGTTACAGGGCTAAGGAGGGGAGTTTGACACAAATGCCTCTATTTGTATGCTACCAGTAAGTGCAACAAAATGAAATGAAGAAACTCTCAGAAATTATCAAACTGCTACATTTTTCTTATTGGTTTTCATGGAGAACAGCCCCACTTTAATTGGCTGAAAGGAAAAACCTGTCGTATCTGAAATGGCCAGAAGAGAGAAAAGGCTGGCAGAATGATGTCTTCCTAGGTGAGGATAGTCCAAGACTTAATTCCATGTGTCAGGGCAAGATAACACACAGTCATACGCATATGATCTCATCAGCCCTTCAGGAGACAGGATTTTACTTGATGTTTGGTAATATTATTTTAGAGACTTTCTTAATATGTTTGCAGAACACACAAACAAGAAAAAAATGTCGTGTAAACCTCAATCTAGATACCACTTAAAGGGATACGCAATCATTATAATCAGAGTAATCACGGCATTATTAATTACAAGAGGAAAAAAACAGATAAACAACCAGTTGGAATTCCACGTGTCAGAAAAAGCGTTTGCTGTCTGTCATCAGCGTTCACCTCCCTCCCTCTCAGACGCCTGTGTGCGCTTCCCGTATAGCTGTGTGCACCTCTTGGGCCGGCAGCCTACACGGCCTCTATCAGTCTGAGGGGATTATTCAACCTATTAGGGTGAAAAATCTCCCTGCTGTCACCCCTGCCCTGCCACCACAAGCTGCATGGAGAGCTCCTGCCCCTCCGCCCATCCTGCTGGCCTCCAGCGGGTGGGCACTTCAGACTGTGCTGGCCCCCATTAAAAAAACACCCGTTTCTGTTTTGCAGAAAGTCATTCCAGAGCTTCCTAGTGACTAAAAGGGAGTTCAAGGGTAGTTATCAGATCACTCCCCACTTCTTGAGATGACTGCAGGTGTTTGCAGTGCTCCTGCCCTGAATCGCTCCCTGCAGGGACCCCAGGCAGGGGTTCCCCAGCAGCCTCGGGGCAAACCTGACCCGGTTCTTGTTGCCCTCCCCAGCAAGCGCAGCAGGACAGCCTGAGCCGCCTCCAAAGAACTGCCCTTCAGCATCAGCTTCAGCAACCTGTGGGCCCTAAGGCTCAGGAGCTGGCTGCACCAGCAAAAGGGCTTGGGCAGGTTTGGAAAGTTTCCTTCGAAACAACAAAGGCTAAAAACTTAGGGCTTGATTCTCTGTTGTAACTTAACAGCTAGAAAGGAGGTATAAAATTGTGCTGGAAGAAACCCCCTTCTTGAGTGGCCTGGCCAGGCTTGCGGGAGCACCGGCTGTTGGTCCCCACTGCACCGTGCGTGGGTCCCTGTCCCAGCAGCCACAGAGGTGGCTCCCACAGCAAAGTGCCACCCCAGTCCAGTCTCTGCTTGGCCCCGCAAGTACCAAACACAGCCTGAAGCCACCCTTAGCCTGCCTTCACGTGGGGCCAGAAAAACTAACAATCAGAGCTCTCTTTTAAGCCATGAAAGCTTAAACTCTAAAGCTTGACAGCAACTTGCACTCCCAGCTAAGCCATCAGCTTTTTCAAGCCTTAGGGAGACAGACAGATATTTGTGTGTTTTTTATATATAAAGTCATATGTATTTGTAAATACTCAGATGATTTCCACACCCACCAGCCACACAATGCAACAGTAAATTATTCCAATAAATGGCATTACTCTAAGAAAGCAACAAGGATAAATATAATTGCACAAGGTTTAAAAAGGACATAAATCAGCATTAAAAAAAAAAAAAAAAAAGGCAAGTTAACTTGAAGCTGTTTACTCCTAGAGAATCTCCACTGCTCTAACATTTCAGCAATAGCCTCCAGTCGTGAGTGTGCTGCAGGAAGTAACAGAGAGCAGTTCAGCAGATGAAACAAAGGGGACCTAATTACCATGCGAAGCACAACATCCTTCAGATGTGATGAGAAACGTGACTGCATGAAAAACTGGTCCTGGGGAAATTTCAAAATATGACCACCCAAGCATAAAGAAGAGAGTAGTGAAAACCAGAGAAACGGCAACATGAGGGTGTAGTATTTCTGTACAAAGAATATTAGTTTAAACACATGCACATAAAAATATTGTGTACATACACACAGCTATGTGCAGACACACCAATACAAGGAACTATGTGATTGTGGATGAAAGTTATAAATGTATAAAAGCTTTCAAACCAAATACTACATATTAATAAAAAAAAAAGCACATAAATTCCTTGTATGTTGATCCACAGAGATTCTTGAGGGAAAAGCAAACAAACAGCCAAATGCATGAAAAACAACCAACCAGCCTGACAATCTAGCACTATTCTTTTATTTTCATCATACTTGGTCATTTAATATTCATTTTTGCCTAGAATTCCACAGTTTGAACATAAATAATTTATGAATATTGGTCATAAATTATTTTGGGGGTTTTGTTATGGTTCTTTGTTGGTTTTGTGTTGTTTTTTTTTTGTTTTTTTTTTAAAGAAGAGGAACGCAGCTGATAAGCACTGACATCTTTTTGGAGCAAGGAAAAGCCTGATTCTCAGTTACAGGTAGAGAAGTTGTATCATTTGCTAAAAGGTTCAAGGAGGTATTTAAAGCCACAACGGAGAAAACGCTGGCTTGTGCCGTGACTGGGCTCAGCGCAGGGGCCGTTCCCCTCTGCCAGCCGCACAGAGCTCACGCTGCTCTGGCACCAGTGGAACTCGGGGCACTGAGATCCCCGTCACCAGCACGGTCTGAAGCTATGCTCAGCAACGGCCATTACTCCTTCCAAGGTGGAAATACAGGGTACCATTTCTAACCCTGACCTACCAAATAGCGTGCCCTTTTGGATAAGAAATTGCTAAAAAATTAGCATCTGCTTTTAGCACCCTTTTTCTAGAGAACGTGAGCAAGGCAGATGTTAACCTATTCATTTATTGCCCCAGCCCCGGGGGTGGGGGTGTGAAACTGATGATTCAAAGTGTGCAAAATCTGAGAAATAGAGTTTGCAGATTCCTCAGCATGATCAATAGTGCTCTCCAGCCTCAGATTCCCTTTATTGATGACAGCCTCTCTTGTTGCAGTGATTAGAGATTCTACATCTTTTAATCACAAAGAACATGACAACTACACCCTATCCATAGCTTTGTGATTTACAGCAATTGATGCACTATCATAAGTGCATTAGTGCAATGATAGCTTTTGGGTGTTACCCAAGCAGCTGAATTTAAATATAGTTGCATTTGTGACAAACTGACAGGGAGAATCTGATGTTTGCATCCAGCGCTGATGTTAACCCATTCAGCTTCCCCTGTCTCCCCCTGCCTGTTAGTGGCAGAGACAAACAGTTCTTTTCCTGCCTCACCAATTCTAACCATAAGAAAATGGAAAGCTGACCCATGGGCTAGAAAGAGAAGCAGTATGACAGGCTTGTCTTGTATGTATGCTAACAGACAGGATACAAGTTTGGGGAGCAACATCCCACTCTTCTAATAAAGTATCAACTCCTGTTGCTATGAGTGGGAGGATTTCAGCTTAGCCAGTATAGTCCTTATTTTGAATTGTTTTAGATGACTCTCCAGTTTATACCATAACGACATTTGAACATTGATGCTTCTATTTAATTTCAGGGTGTTTGTTTGTTTTATTTTTAGCCTGATTCCTGACAGAAATAAGACACTCATAGATTGCTGTCATAGGAGTCTGAAACAATGCTTGAGTTTGTCCTCTCTTCCAAAATGGTGTCCAACTTACCTCTGCTGTCCAGCATCAGGGTTAAAAGATATGGAAACTCTTCAGAGTTTAAAAAGGTGGCAGTGGGGAAGAAGAGAGGGACACTACTGCTGTCCCATTACAGGAAAAGCTAATAAAGCTCACCCTTTGTAAGACATCAGAGGATCTGTACAAGAGAGAGACATTACAAGCCAGGCTTCATTAGCTCCTCTGCTCACAGAGTGACTTCTTTTCACAGGAGAACAGAAGATTTCAGTCTCCTGAGCTGAAAGAAAGCACAGGCTGGCAGGGAAGGATGAGATGAGATAAAAAGCAGGTTCTTCTTATCTCTTTTCAATACAAAGCATTGGCCTGCATCCCCCTCGGCAGTGTCCCACCTAACGGCACTCCAAACAACGAGCAAGCGCCAGAGCTGGTGCCTGCTACTTGCGGGCAACGGGAACCAGATCAGGAGAACTTGCATCTTTTCCCAAAGCCCCACCCAATGCCAAAACGGCTGTGGCACGTGTCACGGACTTCTTGGAAGACCTCCATTCAGATCGCTGCTCTGCCAGGCACCTCTCACGCAAGTCCAGGAGACTGCAATCTCTGTCTGACCCTGAGCTTTTACCCGAAGGCCAAGATGATGGCAGAGGGACTCTGGGACACATCGCTCCTGACAGGGAAAAGCCATCTCACAATCCCCTCCAGCGGCACGTGCCCTCAGTTGAAGGCACACAGCCAGCCACAGAGCATTTCCTTGTGAGAGCTTTGGATTTACAGCAAAAAAACCAAAAGCTACAAGTTTAACATGTCACAAGAGATAAGGACACTACTGATGGCCTACATCTCTGTAACAGAAGCATCCCAGCACAACCCTGCATCACCTCTCAGCGTCCCCGTTTATGCAGTTAGGTGCTGGCAAGCGCAGCACTGGCACCAGATCTAGACCGCTCTGCATTTATCAGAACAACGGGCAGGGTTGGCACTGCTTCTCCTCCTGCTTTGAACACAGAGAACACGGCCTGGAGTGACCAGCCCATTCACCAGCCCCGTGGCAGGGTGGAGGGGCGGGACACAGGGAGAACTGAAGAGCTGATTTCCCTTACATCAACACGAAACCTCGGAATTAACCTACAACATTTTATTATACCATTAATTTACATACAACATCCTGGTGATGTTTCTGAATATTTTGAATCACTGGGGATTATCAGGGCCTCCAGGCTGCAGGTAGGAGTCCATGAAACAGATACTTGCTCTCTGCCTTCCTCAGCAGAGATCCCCGAGTCAGATAATAGCTGGACAGCTATTACGTTCTCCTCAGCCACCACCTGCTAGGAAAGGCTACTGAGCAGGATGCAGCAAGTTGCCTGGGATCAGTCCCATTAGTCTGGTTGCAAACTCCGCTTCGCTGCTGGAACTGATCATTTTCTCCCGATGACAGAGCACAGGAATGGACCAAATTGTGTGTTTAGTTTGGGAACGTTTAAATAGCTAGAAGGATGCTCAGCGCCAGTGTGCGTAGAGTGTTTATTGTTCTCAATCGAAAGCCAATATATAAACACACAGCTTATAAAAAACCCACTCTTTTCCTCAAAGCCCTGGAAACCCACTCAGACTATTAAGTTTCATTTCTGGGATCAAATCTGTCTATCATGTCTGTCTCGCTGCATGCACGGCAGGACCACGGCACTGCTCGAACAGTCTAATTTCTTGTGCAGCTGTACTGTGCCTCTGCCTGTTCCCTCCATATTGCTTAAGCTGCAGTTTCATTAATATCCAGCTACACACTCCGAGGCACAGGGTGGTAACCGTGTTGTGACCCAGCTGGACTGGCGCGCTTGCCCGGCCTGTCGTCTTGAGGCTCTATTGACAAGTATCAACTGAGCTGCTAAGCACAGATTTAAGAAACTTGTTTTAAGCAGCTGCTGGATATTCTGCTGGATATCCAGTCTGGATATTCTGCTTCTGGATAGAGCTCCCAAGAATAAACAACGGTTGTAATCACAGTAAAATAAATACTTTATTGCAGTTGAATAGTGTTGGTTCTAATTACAGTATCATTGATGTGTTTTCCTATTAGAGGAAGATTTCCACTTACTCTTTTTTATATTTATTTACCCAAAACATAATACTCAGTGTGATGTTTGCAATTGAGTTGCCGCTGCTCTCTTTTTCTGTCAGTTTTACAGCTGGGTTGTTCGGCAAAGTTGATCTCACATCCTCCCAAAAATCAAACAGGTATCAGCTTAGCCCAGACAACTACTTTCAAAAAAGGGCTCTTCCTACGCCTTGTAGGGGTTAAATCCCCTACAACTGCTCTAGAATCTGAATGGGAGCCTTTTCCAAGGAATTAAGATTTCTGGATGAGGCCTAATAGGCATGTACCTTTGTTCTCAATGTTCAGTTGACTGTGTTAGGAAATTCAGGTTGATATTTTGGTATAAGTGGCTCTTTTTTTTTGCCAAGGAGATGCCCTACGGATTAGCACTTAGTAGAAAGAGAAAATTGCTACGAGTATTGTTCCTCCAAGTCATTTTCTCATTGGTGCTGCAGGGGAAAACTGTAATCAGTTAAATATGGGACAGGACAGGAGTTGACTGAGCAAGGGCTTTACTTCTGAGTCTGTGCTACCAGTTACCTGCAAAATGCCAATAACGTGCAACTCAGCTGCAATAACACCATATATACTGGTAAAGATTAAAAAAACCCCAAAACTAGCCAACACCTCTCTTCTTCCTCTCGAGTAGCTCCCTGCATCTAAGCTCCTATAGACTGTTCCTTCTCATGTGGCTCCCATGCATTTGGCCATGTAGATGCTCTCCAAGCATGTGGGTAATCTAAGATTATAACACGAAGGCTTTACAACTACTGCTATGCCAGGAGTGGGTTATATGGGAAAAGCGAGCAAGTGTTACTATTAATTCAGGTAGTCTGTAGCAAAACTAAGCTCAGTAGGAACAATGACAATCAAACTGAAAAGTGCAGTTTAACAACATAACTCCTTCAGCGGTGATGGCAACACCACACCATAACCTCAGCAAAGAACTACAAAAACAGGTTGGTGAACAATTATGCTATGAGGGCCGTGCCTAGAAGCATGCTCAAAATCTGTCAGACCCTTCTGTACAAGATTCAAGTTCTTTGGGTAAAAAAAAAAGGGGGGGTTAAGAGAAGATTGTTTATTGATCCCTCATGGCTTTGAGAGCAGGCCCTCTGCATGCTAGGATTGACAATTAAATGCATTGAGGCTTTTGCCTTAATGCCTTGTTTTTCTCTCTTACTTTTTCTTGAAATCATTGCTACAGACAGCACCGGGACATGAAGGGGCTTCCTGATGCACAGAAATTACCTCCAAAGACTGAAGAAGTTTGTCTTGCTCTGGGACTAGATTCCCAGCAGACAAGTCAGGACTGAGGGAAAAGCTGGAGGCATGAGAGTGTAGCAATCACTGACCCACAGAGCGGAGACACATTTCAGGACCAGAGAGGAGCAGGAGTCTTCTGGAGGTTGTGTGGGAAACTGGGAACTGAATCCAGGGTCTGACACCTCCACTGGTGTAATTGCCAGTGACTCCAAACACCATTGACTCATAACAGCTACGACAATTTACGCCAGCTGAAGACCTGCCCCCAGGAGTCCTGCCTTGCCGCCCTCTGCTCTTACTGCTCGAGATCGATGACTCTTACAGGTCAGATTTTTTGTTTTGTTTTGTCAGGCTTAGATTGCTTCTTTGTACACTGCTGAGACCAAATCAATTACTTTCCACTCCAACCATCTGACCAAAGTAATTCTAATGGAGCAGAAAGCAGAAACTCAGATAAAAGAAGGGACAACGTATTTTTCACTGTTATCTTTGTGCTGAGCATGATAAAGAAGGAATGAAGGCTGAAATAAAGATCATTCTTAATAATTCCCCCTCACGTAAGAGTAATGATCGTAATTCCCACCCTTTGTCTTTGTTGTAGAGATTGGGGACACGAGTTTAGATGGAAGATGAACCCTGCAAATCTTCAAAGGAAGAGCACTTATAACAGAAATCCTGTTTCCCTGATAATCATATCCAGGAAAACTATTATTTTGGAACATGATTGCATTTTTCAGCTACCTTAATACCATTTTTACTGTTCAGCTGCATGAAAAATTACCTAACCTGTTGGAATGGATTTCTTGACCCACACATAGCTACATTAAAGGGTGTAATTTAATGCAATCTAACTAAATTAGCACCAATTAGACAGGCTAAATTAAAGGGCATGTCACTAATAAATTTTATGCTAAACATATTACTGATAATAAGCTCACTAAAAATTGCATAATGAAATAAAATATTCTTTTTAACACTGCTCAGTCTAAATATGAATATATAAAAAGTCATGAAATAAGGAAATACAGTATGCTAATTCCCAGTTGCCTTTCACGATAACATCACAGCAATATTAAAATGCACCGATTACAGTGGTGTTTAAAAACAATAGGTCAAATCCTACAGGGAAGCAGAACGTCAGGCCAAATTCCAGGCAATATCCAGGATCCTGATCCTCCAAACATTTACATATATGTGCTCAGCTCCTTTGAACTCAGCAGGTCTGCTCTTGTCCACGAAGTTGCTGGCTTGCTGCTGTGTCTGCTCAGAGAGCTGAACGGTAACACGGACCAGGGCGTGAGGGAGGACTGCAGAAAGTGGTTGGATTTGCAGTTGGACACTTTGTTGGAGAATATTTTCCAAGATTTACTTTCCAAAATACCAACTACCAAAGCTTTACAGTACACTCTTCCCAAGATATCCCACAGTACAAAACCTGAGGTTGAAGAGCTTATTCAAAGCTTTACACAAGCAGCTCTTTGATCAGTGCAAGTAAAGCTGACTTCCTACAGCTCTGCGTGTGTATCTGTCTGTCCTCTCTTCTGTCACTAGATTCTCTAATGTCTGATGAGAGCTGGGCTCACACGACATCCCTTTTACTGATCATGGCCTTGCTAGGCTCTCTCTTTCCTAGCTGACTGCTTGTTTTCACAAAACTCTCAACTTTGAGAGTGCCACCATATCTTCCAAATTGGGCAGAAATTGGTCAAGGGGTGCTGGGTGGGCAAAACGACGAACTAAGACCACCCCCAACTGCATAAGTCCCATTGTTACCAGCAAGTGGTGGGAATTTGGTAACTCAGCCATAAGCATGCTTTAAGAAAGGGATGTTTAGTAGACTGAAGGCATTGGTGTCCATGTTTTAAGCGATGTCCCAATAAGCAGCTGGGAAAGGTGTAAATGAGCCAGTTGTGACTCCATTTATTTTTATCCTCAGGGAAGTACAAAACTCTTGGATGCCCCTCGCTCCCAAGGGCTATAAAGGTACTAAATACTGCCAGGCAACCTGGTTGCATCTCCACTTAATGTACATGTCCTCTGCTGGGGAGACCCAGAGGTTTATGACCCTTTTGCATCTTCTTTCTGACACAAAATGATCAAAGGGCCAGACAAGCTCTGGCACTCTACGTACAATTCATCTACCAGATATTTATTAATCAGTAATAAAGTAAATCAGGGATAGTAAAGTGGAAGTGACATCTTTATTAAGACAGACCAACATGCCCTGAATAGTAACAAGAATGGGCTTCTGGAGCACATTCTCTGCATTCACACAGTAACTAATTAGGGCCCTCAGCAGGGTCCTTGCTCACATGAGTTGCCTTTTCTCATACAGGTAGTCTAAAGTTAATAGTCCCATTCATGTGAGTAACATTTGCAAAAGCATGTTCTAGCCTCAAATTCCCTGTCTTCAGCTCCTTTGCAAAAATCAAAACCCAAAAAGGACTTTGAGGCAGAATTAGAGGTACTATTTTAACAAACACAAATAATTCTGCAGAAAACCTGCATTAAAATCCAATAGGACAGTTTTAAATGGCTTCCTGACACCCTATCTCTGTGGGTTATGGCCACTGCTTGATGTAGAATTGAGGCTTAAACCAGAGAGGAAGAGCAGTAATATAGAAGTAAAATTATAGGGGAAAATGCTGAAAGTTAAAAAATGAGCATACATGGACATTACCCATTTTTTGGGTGCAGCTCATTCTCGGGAAACAGGAAGAATTTCATATCAGAGTATGCCTCCTCACCCCACCTTCATAAATACATCTTTCCCCTCTCATAGAAAACAAATCAACAAACAAACATAAAGGTTTTGCTGCATTCTGTTCAGGCCATAGTAAAAAAAAGAAAAAAAAAATGCATAATGACATTGTGCAGTGTCCAGCAAAATCCTGAAAAGTGCTAAAGGCACCTGCAAACTATCCTTGTCCTGCTTTAGTGATTCCAATGTTCAAACTGATTTTTAAAGCAGCTAGGAAACCAAGCCAAATGGCCACTGTTAATCAGAGATTCTTTTTAAATCGTATGAAAACAAACCAGAATCAAAAATGGTGAATTGCCACCTACGCACACTTTATTACATGAGTAACTGAAAAATGACAATTCACACTGGTGCACATTTTGAAGTAAAAATGTTGGCTTTGGAATAAAAGGGACATATCTGAGGTTTTTTTAGGAGTGCTGTGGGTTTTTAAAAAAAATATTAATTTCTGATTTTTAAATCTTTTTTTCCCCATTCAGTCTTGAGGTCAGCATCCACAAGGACATGAAATGTGAACTGCCATAATTTTATTGACTTCAGACCAGCTTTCGGGGTATCAGCCTCTGCAGAATCTAGCCCATAGGAGACAGGAGAACCATTCGAGGACACTTCTGTGCATTGTGCACTGTGTGGCACAAAGCCCCAGATGGTGGCTGCCTCTCTGCAAAGTGTTCTTGCTAAATCAAAAGCAGCTTCGTTATCATTTCAAAAACAATACACAAGTGATTTATTCTCTTTAAAAAAATTATCAGTTTGGTTCATTAACCTATAGCTGTACAAAAGCAGGAGTCAATTACGTTGCCACATCAGATGTGTGTAAAGATAATTACCCTGAAAAGAAGATGTAAAGGTGTCCATAAAGGCAGTGAAATGTGACCTATTAAATCAAGCTGTAACCTATTATGGGTCAAAAAACACATTTGTAGGGCCAACAGGCTCATGGCAATGGCCAATCTAGCATGAATTCTGCAGGTGTCTTTTTCAAATAAACATGAAATCTATCCTTCTCATTCCTGCAACGTTACTGTCTTCTAACTTTCCATACACATTTTACTCAACACACAGATCCCAACGACACGTACAAATGTATCTTCAAAATTATGCAGAAGAACGCACCATGTATGAGCGGTCAAACAGCAAATAAGACCCAGAAAATAAGCAACAGAAAATCCACAATGAGCACCATTACCCTGCTGCTTTACTGGGCATTTCATAATGCTATTAGTCTCTCTGTCACCTCACTCCAAGTACCCTACCCTATCTGCATTGGAGTCAATGATCCAACTCAAGATCTGATCCAGATGTCTGTGAAGACCAATAAAAATCTTGCATATGTCCTGAAATTATTGTTTCATGAATTTTTCTACTACTAACTTGAAGTTATTTAAAAAATAAATTAGCATGCAACTTCCGAGTGATGTTCCTTTTGATTGATTTAAAGCACTTCATTTGCAGTTAAGCACCTCTAATATTTGAAGGACCTCATTTAACCAGTTTAGATTATATTTTGCCTCATTTATACTCACTGCAACAAATGAGTTGAAAAAAAACTGCTTTATGTCACATGTTAAAATATACAGGCGTTATTGAGACTTCTCAGAATGACTCTCCTTTGCAATCACTCAAAATAACCTTTTGGGTTATGCTGGGCTTGATTCTGCTTTCACTTGCACCAGTGGTCTAATCAGAAGTAATTAAATGGAAGTCACCCGAGTTCTTTCATGGCAATCCCAGTAGAACTGAGTCTGTAATTAACTTGCAAATATTTAAACAGAACTATTGCATTAATATAGGTGTAGGGAACAGAGGCAGAAACACTGATGACTTGTAAACTGTTTCACCACAGTGCTGAAGACTGTAACCGTATTAGTGTGGGAAGTAGGTGCATTTCTGATTTATGGAGCTGCTGTGTCAATGGTTCAGTCACTTCAACAGAGCTAGACCAGATGACCACCGTGAAGGGTCTCACTCTTGAAGGGGTCACAGAGATGGACCTCAATCTATGCAACACAGGAATAAATCATGAGAAATTCATGCTAAGTCACCAGAGTTGATGGTGTAAAATTCAGACATTTAGGTAAAGAACCAGGGCCAAAGCATTTCATTTAAAAATGTAATTACATTATTAAAAATGTGATCTAATCAAGTTATCAATCAGGGAAAGAGCGTATACTCTGAGACAAATATCTATATACAGATGCTTTCATCCTGAACTAGGCAGCTTTGCAGGTAACACACAAAATCCCACCTCTGCCTCCTTCAGAGTTATTATATTTTTATTCTTATACTCCATACTCCTTTATATCCTTCACGCTGCATAGCTGGCTTTTAACTGTTCTAAAAATAACAGTCATTAAAGGAGGCACAGAGATGTTCCAGTCTCTTTGTGGAATCTGAATGCACACCAGCTCTGTCAAGGAAGGCTGGCCACAAACCTGTCTGCAGCAGGTGTGAGGCTGAGCTCCTTTTTGGAGAATTAGTCTCATCTATCATATACATTTTTTTTTTTTTTTTTGAGTTAACCGGTGTGTTGCTCATGGCAAAAAAAATTGTGAAGCCTCCCACCCAGTGCAGGAGAAGTTCAAAGTGTTGGTCAGTAAAATAAAATGATTCTGCAGAGGTATCTGTAGAGATAAATTGCCCACTTATCTACCTTAATTTGTAAGACACATCAGGTGTCATATAAGACATTATTTCTAAGGGAGTAGGTCACCTTCATAATCACCATAGAGGTGAGAATGTGGGACAAACCCTAACTAAATCGAAAGAAAAAGAAAACAGTTTCTTCAAGGAAACACAATTTGTGTAACACAGAAGCCCAACAAACGAAGGCTTAACAAATCCACTATCTATTGGCTGCTTTTCATATCTGTATCTGCATACATGGTTTTGAAGAAAACCACAACTGATATGGTTATGATGATAGGAACCCCATTCTCCGTATTCCCTCTTTTTCTTAAGCAATTCCAGAGAAGAAATTAGGTATTGATTCTCTCCCTACCTATGTCATCGTTTCTCTTTAAAAGATTCACGGCTTTCAGGCTTGAGTTCCACAAACTAGTAGGTAGCATCTAAACAAGATTCACTTTTCTGAATGAAGCCCTAATTACCGTAATTCTTCTGGTTTTCTTTTTTCTCCCAAAGTACTTTTGAAGTCACTTTCCAGAGAAGCTGGAAATAAACATTTTAAAGTTTTGCAGGACAAAGCCAAGAGAGCTGCTCCTTCACATTCACACCAGACCAGTAGATGCTAAAATAGTCTCCTACAAGTTAGGCAACTGACTGCAGCTTTCCAGCCCAGGCTGACATTTATTTATCCTGCACAGAGAACAGCAGTTCCAACACACTCAGCAAAGAGAAGCTTGCACCAGAATAATCAAGACCACCTTGGTGTTTACAATACTGACAAAGTACGTGACAGATTAAGGTTCAAGTCTCTGGGTTGCGTTCAAGAGAGTGAGAGTGTGAAGCTTTGCCGTCCACATCACAAGGGAGTGCTCAGTTGCTGGCTGGCATATGGTTCCTTATCATTCCCCACCAAAATGATGGCCCTCTCCTGTTCAAGCAGGGACAGGTGTTACAGTGGAAATCCCTTGCTCTTTCTGAGAGCATCCTAATCTTCAATGAATTCCTTCACCCGGCTTGCCGTGACTTTGCTGAAGCAGAACACCAAAGCGGCATCAGTGGCTGGAGTCCCCAGCCTGAGAATCAACCAGAGGAATGTGAGCAGGGGAGTAACGACACCTCTGAGTTGCCACAATTTTACCTGTAAATGATAAATTTTATTCCCCTCATTCACTTGTGCTATCAGGAAGTCCTGTCCTGCTAAACGAATTCCACTGGAAATACAGAGTTCATGGCTGGAACACACATAAGCTGGAGCACCTAAGCTGAAGTCGGTGGAGGTCGGGCTGATCTATGTTAGCTGAAGATCTGCCCTTAGTTCCATTTTAAAAAAGACAGAACAGACTCTTCTTATCAAGAAATGGAATTTATAATTCACTTAATGAGGAAAAGCTAAAGTCCACAGAGACACTAATGGTTAATATCAGCTTGTCAATCAAAATCTATTAATGTTGAGTTGCTAATTTGATTTGTGAAATACTGTAACAAAGATTCATATAATTTTTCCTTAAGGGATATTCATTGGATATTAAATTAAGCTAGTGGATGTTTGATTCGTTTTCTAACTAAAAAGAAGTGTGCTGACAATAGCTTACTATACAGGACAAAGCCAGAGACTATAGAAGGAAAGGGAAAGGTGCTTTGCTTTAACACTCATATTTACTCTAGCTATGTTTCATTTAAATTTGTCTTATCTTCCTCAGCTCTTCATAGAATACCTTAAAATATGGGTTCTAGGCAAGGTTAATTTGAAGAGTCAACAAACATAAAGAGTTCTACTTTAAAGAAAAGTAGGTACTTAACAGACCATTCTGACCAACGAACTCTTTTTGCTGGCATAAGGATATATACATTTTGGATATTATTTGTAACAAGGCTTACGCTTTAGAAAATTGCAAGACAAATTTTGTCAAAAGTACATTGTTGTCTCCACAGTTCTGTTCTACCCTAAATACTTCAGAATCACTCTAAATCTTATGGTTATACTCTTCTATTTAGTGCAGCAATAAAAGACCTGAAAAATTAACTGATTAGCATCACAAACAAGCATACCCAGATATAGAGGCAACTTAGGTTTGATAGCTAAGTAAAGTTCTGTACTTGGGAAGAAAATAAAGGCAAGTGGGCGTTTAATAAAAGAACAGTGCTTCTTCAAGCAACCTGTGGCCATTTCTAGGCTTTGGGCAAAAAATAGGTACGCAAGAGTGAATTTTGGTCTTACACAGAAGACCAGAGCCAGGACCATGCTTCACCGTACCTGACCAAAGCCAGACTTTAGGTGAGCTAATACCACCATGTATGCTTTGAGCTGACCTCCTTGAATAAAACATTGTATGGCACCAGTTGAATGAAATTCCTAGTTGCTAGATTATTTCCTTTCATGATGTTTTCTTCGCTATTACAGCAGCTCTTATTTATCATTAAGGGACTACAATGTACAAATTCTGCACCAAGTGCACTCCCTGATTTAAATGGGACACTCCCCAGGAGAAAAAGCTCTAATTTACAGCAGTTGTGGCAGCACAGGGCCCATAGAAATGCTATAGTTCAGATTTATTTTAACCACACTTATTTTTGTTACAGCTACCACAAAAACCTCACTGCTCATTCGTATTTGTCAGTATTTTGTTTTTATGTAAAATAATAATAATGATAGTCATGATGATAAGAATAATAATTCCAGATGTTCATGTAAAGGCAGCTCATTAAATCATAGTTGTGCACTCTTCCATGTGGTAATTTTCTCAGATAAATTTAGTTTTCTTTAAGCAGGTAATAAATACATAAAGCTTTTTTATCTATATATCTTTTAATCGACTGCAGTCATTTAACCTGGACCCTCTAACCAGATTAATAATAGAAAACGTGTCATAACAATTCCTTACCACAGGATGACTTATCATTATTGTTTTGGCATTGAAAATCCTTTCTGCTACCTCAAATTACCCTTCTTTTCAACAGTGCACAATACATGAATCACTTCCCTAATCCTACATGTTACTAAAAATCACATCCCAGTACAATAGAGCCATCTGACAAGCTACTTTCTGACAGCATGCTAAACTATTGTGGTGGTGAATTCCCAGAGACCCTCTGGATCTGTTTCACTGATCAAAGTTGCAAGTGAAGCCAAAGAAGGAACTGCACCCAGCCTTTCAGAATCCACCCAAAGGCTGAACTTCACATCCCAGCTCTCCCCATCATCCTTAACATCATGGAAATAGCTCCCCTTATGCCAAGGAGGTGTTAAGCAGACAAACATCGTTAGAGCTCCAGCTATACCTCTTTTGAAATCTAAAAACCTAAACATCTGGATTTTTTTTTACAGCTGGGGGCAATTATAGTGCTGTTTCCAAACACCATAAATGTGTGTGTATCTGTAGCATTATCTATACACAGGCTCTGATCCTCTGCTGCCTGGTAAATCAATCAAATTTGATGATGTCAAGCAAGTCGTACTAGATTTACAGCAACTGAGAATCAAGCCCTCCAGTTTGCAACCATATGGAAAAGGGTGAGTGATCTATAGAGCAAGGATATAGTTGAAAACCCATGAATTAAAGATTTCAGTATTGATTTTTGTTCTGATACTGATACCCTCCATGGTTTCAAGCTAGTTCTTTACTGTAGCAACTTCATAAAACATATTTTCTCCTCTGGGACTTCAGGAACAGCGAGCCTAGCGTTTACGGTGAAGCCAAGGGCGAAACTCTCAGTCAGCTAAATGAGCAGCAAGATCTTCCTTACAAAGGGGACAGGTTTGTATATGTAACACGTTTTCAAGGTATATGTATTGAAAGGAAATTAAAAGTAGGTTGCATGGGTATTACATGGGTACCTGTAATTTGCTGCTCCAGACTCACAAAGGTGAAGCTTACTCTTCTCCAAGATCAAACCATGGTGTGGCAAATGCTTTGCTCAGTGACTAGTGAACCTTTCATAACGCACACTTGCAGTTTTAAATGACAGTAATTAGATGCCTGGACTTAGGCCCTGCATTAAAAAAATCTACACTTTCAAAGATCTAGAACACACTACTCAAAATGTTACCGAGTCCATTTCTATTATTATTGCTTTTGAAAACCTATTAAACCATCTGCCCTCTTTATGATCTTCTAATCAGAACCAACTTGTGCTTCTACCAGACAAGTATTTAGGCAACTTTTTCCTGCAACAAACCAGCACTCATCAAAAGTGGCATATTTTTAACACTAATTCTAATTATAACAAGCAGTGCATTTTGTGTGCTTTCCAATTATCCATGAGAAAAGTCAGCATAAGTGTCCTCTCTTATCATAATTATCTGTTTCTAATTTCAATTTTGGCTATGACTTTGCACTCAGTGATGTAAATGTAAATGTTCCTGTCAGATAAAGATTAATTTGATTTAAGCCCTCTTTGTTCTAATTATATATTCTATTTCTGCTCACCATGCAAGTTTCGTTTGAAGCCACATCTGTATTTTATCACAACAATGAATAAATTCTGTGGTATTTAAAAAGGTAACTACAGGATTGCAGCTAGTCCTGTCAGGCACTGTTGTGACAGTGTACACTAGGATTGTGCCAGATGAATTAATATTTTAGCTGGCTAATTTAAGGATTACTGTAATTATTACTTGAATATTAAAGTATGTGAACTTTTATCAAATAAAATAAAACTTGTTGTCCTAATTGCTCACTTTACTCCTAAGGAAATATCAGCTTTATGGGTTTTGAACCTGAGCACACTGAAAATACTGAATAATACCCTGTAGGCGGAACAGTAGATTTAACATTGAGAAAAAGATAATTTTATCTCTAACTAACATGGAATGTATCTCCTTGATATTTTCCTGTGCAGAAGTTAGGGTATGGGGGATAGTCTACAAAGATTTCTATCATCGAGCACATCAACACTGTGTGGGCATCCTGGGAAGAAGGTAAGACAGAAATAATGCATGAGTAACTCTGCTGTATTTGTATAGACATGCACTGGAGTCTCATACCTACAGGCACCTAAAACTATTTAAATTATGAGTTTTGCAGGGCCTGCACTGAAGGGAAAAAGTCAAGAATATAGGTCAGTTAGGGCTTTGACCAAAATGGGATGTGACCCACTAAACCATGTTTTCTGAGAAAGCTCTCGCAGAGGTAGCAAGAGAATACACTTTGGCAGAGGAATGATGCAAATACTGCCAGGATCACTGTGTCTAACTTCGCTTGCATTTGCATCCTGGAACAAGTTCTTTCCATCAAAACCATGGCAAGTGAGGGCTAGTTGGCTGTGGAATCAGGTCTCTAGGCACAGCTCAGAGGGGTTTCTCATATGTCTAATATAAACTGAGTCCATATCCCAGCTCTATTGCAAATGAACAGTCTTTTATGCCACTGCTTTCACAAAACGTACAGCAACTTTAACAGTATTCAACACCTTCACTGACATTTGGTTGAAATTGCTCTACAAAATAGAAAGCCTTGATACATAGGCACATAGAACATACAGGAACCCCTTCTTTTTCAAAGAAGTTTGACTCATAAGATATGAAACTGAGGGCTTCACTGAGGCAGGCAGATGTTGCGGCAGTTGCTTTTCTGCAGTTGCAGAAGTCTGGCTTTCTACGCAAAGTCTGTTGCTAGCTCATCCTCTCAGCTGCTATCTCCTCCCAGGCCTCGTTTCCCTCCTCTCTCTCCACAGAACAGCCACACCTATCTGCTGTAAGCCTCACAAAGACCAAAAGACTGCACTTAATTTTCAAAACATGAAATCTCTCTACGATTCACTATAAAGCTAAAAAAAAAAAAAAAAAGAACAATTCTTTGAATACTAAAAAACAAAATTCCAGAATGCTTATGGCAACTTCAGAGTCACAGTCAAGACTCAACAAGGCCAACCATTATCCAATAGCTCAGTAGTGCGACATGTATTTGAACAGTTTTCTCCTGACATTTCCGTCCACCTCAGGGGGCAACCACTCAAATAAACAACCTAACGACTTGAGAGATCAAGATTGAGATGCTTACCACTCACTGACATTTAGACTTCCAACTTGATCTGTGCCAACTGCTGTCTTAGATGCTGACTTCTGAGCATGTCAAGGCTGCAAGCTGGCATGTAAGTACTTCTGACTGGCCACTGTCTTCAGAAGATACTTACAGAACCTTCTGACTATTCGATGGTGTTGAGAAAAAAAGAAGCCTAAAAGTGTTTTTACACAACACCTCATCACTTCTTTCCATTATTTATAAATCAGAGATGGGATGCACACAAAAGCATCGTTTGGTTTGGTGCTGTTATAAACAGTTCAAGTCTTTTTTCATTTATAAGAACACATTGCTGTTTTACTCGCCAAAATAAAAATACAGTGCTGAAATACTGCTGTGATCTCAGCACAGTGTTTCTGGACAGGGAATGACCTTCTGTACCTTTTATCTGGAGCAGTTTGGCCCAGAGAGGAAGAAATGAACCAACATGTGATTCAGAGTTGCTGCAGAACCCGTCACCTCTCATCAGCTTGTGATTTAGTGTAACCTGAACAGGGACAGCCCTGTTATTTTGTATAGGAACCAACATGACATTATCCAGAGCCAGGAGGTCATTGGTTTAAATCTCAACTAATCTGATGTGTCAGACCAAAGGCTCAGATTAGGCAGCTGGAGAAAATGGAAGCATTCCTCTGCAATTTAATATCATAATTAACTATGGACAAAGGATACAACTCCTTCAAAAGAAATAAAGCTTTAACAACAAAAGATAATGGGTCAAATTCACTGTTGGTACAGACTGCCAGAACTATGCAGATCTCTGCCAACTTTCACTAGTGGCAAATTAGGCTACAATTAATGAATTTCAGTGATCAAACTGCAATAAATTCTTCATTGCTGAAATAATCCAGTTGGAGATGTGTGTGCACAGAGAAACACTTTGTAATATCATTGCAGCAGTACTTCAGTTACCAAACAAAAATAGAGTAAGAGGAACTGTAGCAATAATTTGGAAGTAGTAAGTAAATTTCCCTATTAATTTTGGTTTAGTTATCTTTTAAAAAGAGTCAGATGCTTACTGCTACCAGAAAAATATTCTGCAGATCAGGGAGACGGAATGCCTATGTATTGTCAGGTTTTATCTACAAGTCCAAATAATCCTAATAAATTAATGACTTTTATTGAAATGGGTTGGACTACATCCATCTGATGAATGTGCTGCATGTGCTTTCCTGGAGAGCATGCAATAAAAAGATTGAACCAGTGATTAAAAGAAATACATTAGTAAAAGTGTCTACCATAAATTTACAATGTCCCTTTTAAAACTGAAATATCTCTGAATCATTATAAACATCATTAAAAAATGAACAGTGGGAGTAACTTCAGGATGCTTGCTACCTTCTCCCGCAGACCTTATTACCTGAGCTCTTGCCTAATCAGAATGGCCATGAGAATTCACTGGGGCTTATCTGTTAGAAAGTGTATTCTTCAGAAACAAGGTCTTGATTCAGGAAAGCATTTAAACACAGGCTTGAGAGCTCTTTCAAATAGATGTGGTTTCTATGTTAGGATCTTGATTTGGCAAGTACTTGTGGACTTTAAAAAAAATATAGTTTGCTTGAGTTCAATTCAACAGCTTAAATACTCCAAGTAGAGTGCTTATGTCAAGTGTTGGTTAGACAGAGGTCTAACTTGTATTTTTTCATTTTGCAAATGTTTCTTTCTTGAGGACTTGAATAGATAAATAGTAATTGAAACTTTAGCAAATGTGTTAGTCAATTTGTACGACAAGGTAAAATCCAGTGTTCCACAGAGTCCTCCACAAAGCCATAATTCAATAACAGGCACTTCTGCTTAAGAGAGTATCAATCAGTTGATACTCTCTGGATTGATACGAATGTAATGGAAGTAGCATTCATGTGTTGCCTCTACTTCCTAAATATATTTTCAGGGGAAAAAAAAAAACAAAACACAATAAAAGCATCTGAGACTGACAAAGGTTGATTACTTCTGAATGACCTTAAATGCCTCTTCCTAATTCTACAGCATTGCCCCCTGCTCTGAACTACTGAGTTGCCTCTTAAATTCCTTCTTATTATTTGCAGCAGCGGTCTCCTCCAGCATTTTATAACCACACTTAAAATTTACCCCATAGTGTGCAATTTTCTGTGCAAAAAAACCAAACCAAACTACAAAGCAGCCACAGAGCTAAAACAACTACCAAAATAGTTTCTACTCATAGCTTCTCCTGGAGAATTTAAAATAGTGTCACCCTAAGGCAGATTTTTCTTTTTTTATAAAACAAGAAGTAAAGAGTATCTTCCATGACTTCTGCATACAAAAAATATAATTAAAAATGCATAGTATGAAAACCGTGGAAACGGATGAATTTTGTCAATTTCCTACTTATTAAATACTTATTTTCCCAGGAGCAAAAAGCTACATCACCACCACCTTTCTGATGTAAGCCAAGCAAGATGGCAGAGTTACTCATTCCCTGGATTACTCCATCTCTACCTTTTGTGGATTAATAAAAAAAGGAGACTGTGCTTCCCAGGTAAATGGGTGACAGGACAATTGTTCTTGAGATGAATGATATTAACTGCAGCACAAGGCAAGGAAGAAAAAGTGGATTTTAATGCTGTTGAAAATTATGGCCTTAAGAAATGTAGTGGATGACTAAAAGTCCTCTATTCAATGAAGAAATCATTGAGAAGCTCTTGGCAGGATGTCAAAAACTGCATTTAAGAGGACAATTAAAACAGTATAATGCAAACGCTATAATTAGAACCATATCTGATTGAGCAACACACTATTTGTCTTTGAGACTGTTACCAAAAAAATTCCCCATGAACTGTTGCCAGTATTTATTGGGGCATTTACCAAACAATACAGATTTAGCAAGAATATGAATTTTGTTACCAAGAACGTTAAGTGAAAAATTGCATATACCTTTGGACCTTGAAAGATTCTTCTCTGATACTCATTTACCTCCCACAAATAACTGTACTTACATATCCATATATTTATGTTATTTTACAGGGACAATGACTGAGGTCCCCCTTCTGATTATGCAAACTCAGGCCTGCTCCCATTAAGGTGTCAGAGTTCTGTGCAGTTTAAGATGGCACAGCTTAATTTGTGCCCATTGAGAAACAGCCCAGAATTTAAAGCAGAACATGGGAAACCTGCCAGAAGTGCTACAGCGAGCTCGAATTCCATCTATAGAAAACTAAATAGGGCATCCATATCATGCATTATGATGCAGAAACTGTGGAAGTAGTAAAATGAGAAGAAGTTGCCTCAAAAATGAAGTTTACACCTCCCAATTAGTGAAAACGAGCTTTAAATAGGATCTTCACAGTATAGGAAGACATGTAAGAAGAATATTTAAAATCAGATGTAAATTACTTTCATGATAAACCTCTTTCTTTGGAAAGCAGAGATGCTCTGATTCAGGACGGTACTTAAAGAGTTAATCAGGTGGTTTGAGCAAGTAACTAAATGCCGGACTGGGAGAGGACCTTTCTACCTGCTCCTCTGAGTAGTCTCTTGTGGGCTGACAGAAGAGGGGCTGGCGATGACAGAGAGCAGAGGGCAGCCACGTGTGGTCATCCCTGATAGAAATGTGGTGGGTTCCCTGTCAGAGCCGACGCTGGTGGAGCTGCCCGGAGCAGAGTGGCGCACACTGATTGTCTCCAGCCCAAGTGGGAAGACCCGGTCTACGCCACAATGTGTGAAGCACCTACAGAAGCCCACAAGCCATTGAAGGTCCATCTGCTCTGGGGCATGACTAATAAGGGACTTCAAAGCTTTGAAAAGCTGAGTTTCTTGATGATTATCCAAACTAAACTTCAGAATCTTTTGAAGATGGTTTGTGTCTGCTCAGGGGGTCCATTTTACAAGGTACTGGGAGAAGTTGCAATCGCTGAACCTCATTTTAGCATGCAATAATTTTACAGTGCGCTTTCCCTTCTTTCTTAGTGCACTTGTCCCAGCCACGGAAGTTAGGGAACGCAATGTGCTCGGTGTCTGAGACGGTGGGAACGTGAGGAACCATGAGGAAACCACGAGGAGAGACTAGTTTTCCATCCTGGGCCTGGGAATCCTGCAATTCAGACACCTTGTGTTCGATACTGCCTCTTTGTGGAAAAATGCTGCTATACGTTGCAAAGTTTAATTGTTCAGAGATGCTTCTGATCTGATTTTGAAGGACAGTTTCTCTGACTTTAAAATAAAACCTCATGGAGGATCTCCTAATATGGACTTTTATTTCCTGCGGGAACACTTCTGTGGCGGAATAGGCAGGGGAATACATAAGAACTAGATGCAAATTCCAGTGGTACAAGTAATCATAATGTTCAGCACAGTGATTATACTGTGCACAACACAAACTCCAGCAGAGAAAACCCACACGTACACATTTCTCCTACCGAAGAAAAAGTGAAACACTGAAGCTTCAACCTTGCTGGTTTTCCTTTTTCTCCCACACTCTGGACTACATAAATTCTACAACGTATTTTACTTCTCTTTACAGGTCTTGATTAGCCTGGGTAAGATAGAGGGTTTTTAACTAAGCCCAAGAAATCAGATGCTATTCTCAGCAGTAAAATATTACAAAATTAATGCATAGCCTATTAAGAATACATCCCCATCATAAATAGTGCTACCTTACGACTCAGCCTACAAAGAAAGCAAGCAACAAATTTCATAGATACTGTAACTGTCGAACTAAATAATAAGTCTATTATCTTTAGTAATGTATTGCCTTATACACATGAAATGTGATAGATATTAGTAAGATACTTCTCTTTGCACATGACAGATTACTTCAGATTATTTCAGCATTATTGAGAGCTCTGGAACATCATTCCAGTTAAGAAAACATAAAAAAAGAAAAAGGAAAAGGAAAAAATAAAGCCCAAATTTATAAAGGTCAGCGAGTAATTGTTAACCTTGGAGGGGGGAAGAAATCAGTATTTTTACTGACAGCACTCAGAGCCTCTTATAAATCATATTCATATACTTAAGCATTAATTTACATACTTAATTTCTGACAGGTTGACAACTGCAGTCCTTCTATCCTCTTGGTGTAAAGTAAGAAGTCAATTGTTATTCAGTGTATCAGTTACAGTGGTAGTGCCACTAACTGTATTTTATATAATGTGCTATCTGCAGAAAAGCAGATAAGAATTTGATTTAACATCCAATTAAAAGCCGTCATTGAAAAATTACTTCAAATAAGCCTTTTATTTTCTTTAATCAGTCCTCAATTCAAGCCTTCCTTGGACCTACTGAACCAAGCATCAGGACTCATGAATTTTGATTAAAAAATTTGAGCCCATTTCTAACTTAAGCAGATTTTTTTTGTTGCACTGTTTGATAGAAATTTAATAAATCTATGAATCCTTGCCAGCGTCATTTATCATCTTTTTTTCCGCAAGACTAGCCTATTATGCCTCGGCAGTAAATTATGAGGAAGCCAGCAAACCAAAACTTTTCAGTCCGATACTGAAGAAGAGATATAATCACTTGCATTGAACCATATAATTATAGTAGAATATGAATCTCTGAAACATTAGGTCCTGTTTTGAATATGTAATGCCCATGCGTTGAGAGCCTACAAAGATTTCTAGCTGATCTAATATAGCTCAGTTTAGCATCATATTGAACAATTTGCTGTTAATGAAAATGACAGCAAAAGCCATAAACAACAAGCCGGGAGACTCGGAAAGAATTATTAGGGAAATTTTCCTGTCTTTGGGAGAACAAATCAGAAAATCAGTCACCTTTTAGGATTCTAAGTCAAACGTGTTCATTCCGAACAAACACAGGGCGCTTACCCTGGGGCCACGGTACCAACGTTTTGCTGGTTTAGGGCTGAAGTTGGGCCAGTAGTGGTTATGGACTACCCTGGAGCTACATACACACTGGTCAGCTGGTTAATACCAAATGTCTGCTACCAAAGACATCACACAACTGCTCCAGTCGGTTGGGCTTTCCGGAAGGTCTGGCAGTATCCCATCTTTCCCTTAGGAAAACCAAGCAAAAATATCTTTAGTATCTTCAGCCATCAAAAAAGGTTGGGTTAGATCCATTTTTGATCTTATCTGAACTCATTTTTCCACCATCACTTGGAAATGGAATTCTCAAAGACTATCTTATGACTGACTTTGTAAAATAATCACACTTCAGGCTTCAAGTTTTTTTCCTAATATGAAAATGACCTGGACTCTAGTCTGGCTGATGCAATGAAGCACACTGTCAGAAATGCTGTTCTCTGCTGTAAAGCAACATCAGTTTCTTATTTTACTTTCAAACCACACTGGAACTTTTGTGTGAGAGTCTGATGATATAAAGTATTCATTCAAAAAAGAAAAAGGCTTGAAAAGAAAGGTTAGGCTGAGCCATATGAAAATTAAGTACCAATGCACAAACAAGGATGGATATTCAAAGGGGAAAACAGAATTTTAAATGAAAAAGCCTGTCAAGTATTCAAGAATTAATTAAGAATAGATCTAAAGTAGATGAATATTCTACTTGAGCGGCTCTAGTATCATCAAACTTTCGCTAATAAAGCAGCCATTTCTTCTGACACTATCTCCTAAAGATTGATATTTCTTACATTATAGCTGCTCTACCACTTCTTAATTGGGGAGGTATTTTGTGATCTTGTAGCTAGGGGTGTGCAAATCTATGTTATTTCAGTACTGCCCTATAACATAAAAGGCTTTGCTAAAATACATGCCCTTCATTAAAGTCGGGAGATTTTTCAGACAACTTAGCTGCAGAAGACGAGAACTTCCCCGTGTAACAGCTGATCTCACAAATTTGTATTATGACTTCTTTCTATACACATATGTCAAACTCCTGGACAGAAGGCAGTAGGTATGAAGTTGTTTGCAAATATATTTCTTATTACACACAACCAAGTTCATCTTTGCAAATTCAGCTGGTGCATGAACACTGAGGGTAACCAGATTCAACCATTCTTATGGGACTCCTGACAGAAATCACTGCCGCTACCAGCCTCCGTTTATTTTACAGGACTTTCTGATCTCTCTTCATCAGATAGACCTACACACAACCACTAAGCCTCAGAGTACACTTCAGAAAAACAGTCCAACAGTTCCAGATTTCACAAATACCTGTTCAGGAAAGCATGCAAGTATCTGCCTGGCGGAAAGCTGCCAATCAGTTCTGCAGTTTTAAATATTTTAAGAGCTTCTAAAAGTAAAAATAATGCAAATTGCATTTTCTCTCATCCATGGCAGGCAACAAAATTTCTTCTTTTTNTTTTTTTTTTTTTTTTTTTTGTCTTTAATAAGCTTGGTAAACGAAGTGTAACCATACCTGCTAAATTACCTAACCGAGGATCTCCTGGCACAGAGAAGAATTTCTGTCTAATAAAAACAAAACTGTCCACTGTGGGACATTTTGCATTAGACTCAGAGGAGCGCAGGGAATCGAGTTTCCTGCCCTGATTTTGATGCTCTCTACAGGAATTGCCCTCTGGCCCCTTGGCAGGAACTCCATGACCCAGCTGAGCTTTCTACTGAATAGCTCAGCAGGGTGCAGGAGCCAGTTGTGTGGCTTCACATGGCGCAGAAAGCTGTGGAGCTTTTCTCCTGAACTGCACCTCAGCCATTTTGAAACATCTGCAATAGCTACTATTCATGGTACGGAGGGAGGAGGGAAGAAATTCTCCAGCTGTTACGTCTCTGCTGAATCTTTTTTATTCCCGTCTACTGCCCGCATGATGATTTTGAAGGACACCAAATGGTTTCCATCATTCAGAATGGAATAACATCTGCTCAACAAATATTGTTACTCCTTGGGAAGCACCTCATTCAAGCAGCAGCAATCTTTACAACACTACAATACAACACACTTTATTTTATATAGTATTCAGAACACAGTCTCACACACTAGCTAAAGGAAGGGAGCGAAAAGTAGAGATATCTGCAAACAAAAAGAAAATGCAAATGGCTTTTACAGGAAAGACCTTGTTCTGTAGTTGAAGGGTGTGGGTAGACCATGCCCCATAATCGTAGGGTAGCTCAAGAGGAAAAATGATCTCTCTTCAGTGCACCAGTTAATAAACCAAGAAGGAAAACTGTCACAGGGAGGTGGCCATGCTGGGAGAGGGTATGTGAGCAGATGGACATGAGGTCAGTAGCATGGAATAAGTCCAAAGAGCTCAGTTTTGAGTTTTATTTAGACTTGAACTGAAAGCTAAGAAAGAGAAATGGCACTTATTGAGCCCCACTTTCTTAGAGCAGAAAAGAAACCAGCTCGGGGCACTGAATTTTAAAGATTAGACTTTGTATTTCTGATAGGCATGCATAGGGTACGAGCTACCAGCACTAAGCTGTTACTGAAATCAAAATGTCCTTTTTGGCTGTTTGTTCTTTCACAACATATTTGCTAGAGCAGACTAAGCTCAATAATCCAAAAGTTGGGTAGCATTTAATATAGTAGCTTGGGTGCTGACAAATCATAGCCCAGCTACTTGCTGAACTGTGTCCCATGACTTAGCTAAACACTCTCACATATTGTTTACCGGTTTCATTAAAATGTTAAAAATCACACAAGGATAAGAATATGCATGTCTGCCTAGCATGTGGACATCTAAATCTGTTTATTTTCATTGTGTTACTATCAGCCTCATTTGGATGAGGAATTAAGTAAAGAAATATGAACATATGGAGACACATTCTAGCATTAAAATGATCTAGGGGCACACTTTTTAGCTTTATAATTTCTTTTTGTTCAGGGGATGAGTGAATTTAGCAACATCACCAGCATTTCAGTTTACTGAGGCTTCACTAATCCTGCAATTCCTCAGCACCTGTCAGAAGGGCACCAAAGACTTCCCAGGACTCTGCCTATGGAGATGCAGTCCTCAGATTACAAGAGAAAGCCCAGATATCTGCACAGATGACCTCAGGAGAGATCTTTGTAACAGATAAACCTAGGAGTTATTTACTGTACTTCTGGCAAATACCTATTTAACCAGATTTAGGGTAATTTTTGGCCTAGAGATAACATCTATCTAATGCTTACACATATAATTTCTGTGTGATCTCAAGTTGTATCATTTGTACATATTTGTACATTCATTATAAAGCTCATATGTTTAACGTTATCTACACCTTCGCGTAAGGTGCCAGATGACGTAAACTGTAGGTTTTAAAGACATCATGACATTTAAAGGTCTATTTCCACAACTATTAAAAACTGTTTAGAGGCATATAAAGAAATATGTTTAGATTGTTAAAAAAGTCTTTCAAAGTTTATATTTTTTAAGTGTTCATTCTATAACACTGTGCCAATTCTGACAGTTTTTGATTAGTGAACAGGGGAATAATAAGTATTTTACTTGGTAATTCATAGTGTTTTCAGCTTCAAAAGAAAAGCAGAAGACATTCTCAGATGTTTCAAAAGCAAAAAATATCTAACAGATAGTTGAAAAGTCAGAACCTTAACAGTCACCTCTAGCTTTTGTTTGTTTGCACATATAAATCATATTTTGAGGGAGGTAAAAAGCTCAGACACTATATGAATTTTCAAAATAATACTTTAAAAATGTTAATCCTACATTTCTGCTAGCATTTCATAGTCATATTTTACTTTAGATTACATGAGAGTGTATCTGTGTGCTACATTACTTCAATACTACCACTGTGTTTAGAGGAACAGCTTGAAAATAATGTGTTTAATGATAGCTTACTGCAGAGGAAGAAACTTGGCCCCACGAACACGTAACAAATTAGGCCGCTAGTAATCTCACATTCAACACCTAAACAAGCTCCTTGGCTGGCCCTGTCTGGAAGACGTGGGCCTTTACTGGCTTCAGCCTCCTCCACGGAACCCACACAGCAGCAGAGGAACCTCATTAACGACAAATCCTGGGGACACTGTCGCCAAAGCTCGTCCTGTGGTGCCTGCTTGTGCGGGTGCCCACCCTTTAAGTTGCGCGCTAAAGATTTTTCATGGTGAATGAGTGTTTCAGGACACGACAAAACAGAAGAAACAATAACTAAAGCGAGGGCAGGAAACAAAAACCCTGCAGAGCAGCAGGAGCAGCGGGCACAGCAGAGGTAGGAACAGACCGACGTTCAGCTCTTCGAGTCATTCAGATTAATGAGCTCTAGAAATGTGGGGTCCCACTGTATTAATATCCATTACATAATGTGCTTCCTCCTCCAGTAAATAGAGGATTCAGGATGCCTGGGGTACAGACAGTCTCTTACTGAAGATAATGGGCCCAAACTGATTTTTAGACACAGGTCCCTTTCCCTGGAGACAGTTCCTAATGATCTCCAATGTTACAAAGGCATGACAAAAACATAAAGCAGCCACGTTAAGCCCAGATAGATCTTTTACAATTACCGTGATTCCTGAAAGGAGTCCATCATATCTTATTCATAAAATTTGTATTTTTCTCTGTTTGCACTTGCATGGCCTGTCTACTTTAGTCCATTGTACTATAAACGGAATACATTTGGTTTTCATGGGCACAACAAACTGTCTTAAACAAAAGAAGCTGATGCTTCTCAAAGGCTGTTCTCAATTTTAGTTTTCTTTTCTAATAGTTAATTGTACCATGAGTGTTTTATCAAATTATACTACTAGAAATTGCTAACATTACAAATGTATAATTATAATGGATGTGGATGTTTTCTAAATACAGGTTCCAATCTGATATTTACTCCTGCTGGAAACTCTGGAACGGTTTCGCTTCTTATTTGAGCTTGTCTCCACAGGTGAGGGTCTGTCCCAAAACAAATCTGTATTTTGTCAGCCATACTGTCAAATTAAAACATTTCTTTATGCTTGCAAGACTGAAAGCCACAATTTTCAAACATTAATTACATTCGCTGGTGGTAGGGAGTTCATATATACGCGCTGATACATGAAGAAGATGGCAGCTTTCCAAAAAAGCCTAGCAGCCAAAAAAAATTAAACATTAGTAATTTATAAAGAACGATTGAATTTTAAGAAAATACGAACTTTTTGCTCAACTGCATTTTTTAAATATAGCATGAAGAAAAATAACCATGCTTCCTTGCAAAATCTGAAGAGGGAAACAGAGCTTTTGAAACATGCAGTTGGTTTTGATAGCTCATCCTCTGGTTATGAGAGCTCTCACTGAAAGTATCAGTGTCTGATAAGGAACACAACAAAACCAATGTGTTTTTCTCCTAAAGACCCTTCTCACCCCTGTAAAACTCAGCTGGAGCTTTGCCACCTACCGTGGTGGAAGCTGCTGACACTGCCTGCGGGACATCTGCCGCAGGACCTCAAGGACATGCACCACCTGAGAAAGTTCAGGCGAAGCTCACCCCAAAGCAAGCGCGCTTCCCTGTACCACATTAAAGAGCACTAAGTCACGCCAAATGCAGCCAGCCAAGCAACCGGCAGAGACGAAACCAGAAAATCCTCCATCCTCGCTCCTGGCTGCCTGCTTACGCCTCCACCTGTACATTTTCAACATCACTTGAATCCAGTTGAACCAGTACTGCCAGAAAATAAACAGGCAAGGGAGACTGATGGCTCAGGGTGATAGAAAAAACAACAAAATCTGTTAGGCTCCTGGTGTTTAAATACAGTATCTGGTTAAAGAGCTGGTAATAAAATGTGGAAGGACAGCGGAATAAAGTCATGGACGTGGGATATGTAAGGCACTGAGCTGTTTTGGTGAGCAATGGGGATGGCTAAAGATACAGAGACGTATTTGTCTGTAGAGATCTATTCCTCAGTAAGAAGGACCCTTCCCCTCTCTATGTGAGGGCTTGCATGAGCCAGTTCTCTTTTGTCCTCTTTTCTCCTAGGTCCTATGTGAGTCTCTCACTTCATAACTTAGTCCCCCTGCCTGTGTTGCCCCTTTGCTGCCGCCGGCTAGATGGAGCCCACCACCAGCCACGCATCTTGCCTGGGCAGCCCAAATGCAACCTCCTTTTGGACAAGATCAACAGAGCCACCTGAGCGACTGCAACCACCGCCACTCTCAGGGGTGGGAGAGATCCCGGAGCTGCACAAGTAGGAGCGTGGCTGATGGATGTATGGCTGTTCCTGGCCAGCTGCCCTCAAGCCGCCTCTCAGACGGCGAGTCAGGATCAGCTTGGCCCCCTGGAAGGACTCCCAAGGGAAAGCCTTGGCAAGCCCACCGGCTTTCCTGCTGCTTGCAGTATGCTGGGCTGGGTAAGGCACACGGGGGATCCACAGCACCTAACGTGGGTTGCAGCTCCACCAGGATTTTCATTTTCCTTCCCCTTGTTGCAGGCAAAACTCACCACCAGCCAAACGATACCTACTGCACCTGTACTGGTGTCTGCAGGGAATTCATTGTCACAGCAATTAGTCTTGTACCCTAATGACTATTTGATTGTGGGGCAGATCTGAATTTCCTGCTCAAGTCTGATTGAGTCAAAGGCATTAATATCAACACAAAAAGATTTGGCTGTATATTTATATATTCCGTTCTCATAATGCTCTAGGACAAACTCAGAGGAACGACATCTACAATATTTACAGTGACAAAGTGCTAGCATAACGTGTCTCTCTCTGTGCTGAACAATTTTTAAGTGTCTCATTAAAATGTACTTTTCGTTTCTTCCCTCTTCACCTTAAACTGGTCCGTCTCCTTGGATTTCACCATTTCCTGGGAGAAAACATCAAACTGCACAGTATCAGAACAGTCACTCTAAAGATGTCTTAAACTGAAAAACCCAAACTAGTTGGATTATCCTGACACATTCTGTGGTCAAACAAATAGCTTTGAAATTCACAAGTTCTGAACAATTTGCCATTTCTACTTCATTTTGTTTATTTCTAGGACAGGCTACTTATAATAGCTACAGGCATGGCTAATGACACAAATTAGATATTAATGTAAGCAAATACTGTACCAACACAGTTTGCTGTGATAATGTTCTACTGCTACAAGCTTATGCTTAATACGCAGGAATACAGGTCTTCAATCTACTTTAAAAATTATGTAAGATGCAATCTAAACAAACTCAAAGAATAATTAATAAAGTTGTGGAGAAGTAACGTGTGGTTGGTACTGCATGTCCAGCAGTACCTTTGAATGACTTTATTACTTGCCATCTGATTTGCCATTTCCCTTAGTATTTATATACTCACATAAAAATTCTGCTTATATATCTATGCAACACATTAGTTTTTATAGAAACAAATCAAATATAACAGGCAAAAGGTACGTTATTTTTATACAAAAGGTATGACCAAAAATAGAGTGTAAAAAAGGCAGGGATGCAGGACTGTTCTTGTCCATTGAATAATCCTTTTTATACAGTCAATAAATTGCCCAAGGAAAGTGAGCATGCCTCCAGCCAGGCAAAGTTTTACTATTCTCCCATGGAACATCCACCCACTCTGTTCCCGTTACATTTCTTTGCAGCTTCTGATTGCAGGAGAATATAAAAACTGTAACTAGGTACGATTGAAATGAAGCAGGGATAGAGCAAAGCCATAAAATTGGGATGCAAACTTTCCCAAAGTTTGAAGGTGTTTGAACCCAAGATTTTGGCTCAGACCCATCCTTAATTTGAAGCAGCATCTGGCAGGCCAAATGCTCTGCAAACGCTGGCACTATGAAAGATGAAGTCTCATGCGACACAGCGTGTTGGAAGAAACATGTCCTGCGCGGAGGAAGCCGGGTCGCACAGGAAGGGTGAAGGAAGGAAAGCTGGAAATTCCAGCTGCACGAGGGGACCCAGCTCCCACCATCCCCGTGGTGCTCACTTCAAAGGAGAAAAGACCTCC
The DNA here is from genome assembly GCA_013396935.1 of Baryphthengus martii. Lineage (NCBI taxonomy): Eukaryota > Metazoa > Chordata > Aves > Coraciiformes > Momotidae > Baryphthengus > Baryphthengus martii. The sequence goes on along the minus strand of VWZK01003954.1, from coordinate 197,784 downwards.
TGCTTCGGTTCATATGGAGCTTGTCCTCCCTGCTGATCCTCTTGTTCTCGCCACTATTCTTTTCCTGAGACCTAAACCCCATCCAAGTCAGGAACACAGCTGCCAAGAAGCTGGCTCTCTGGCGCTGCAGCCTGTGGTGCTGTGCTCAATGGCCCGGCTCCTCCCAAGCCCAGCGCTGTGTCCTGAGCTAGCAGAGCCCATTACAGGATCCCAGGAGTCTTTTCAGGCCTGATTTTCAAAAGTATTTAGGTGCTTAAGGATGCACAGCGATGCCTAAAGGGATCTTCCTTAGGAACAGAAGAAATTACAGAAGAACCTTGAGTCTGGTGTTCCCAGTGACTTGGAAAGTCCTTAGCATTTCTGAAAACCTCACTCAGTGTTATCCACGTCCTTACCCATACACACAAACTTGATCTTCCAGCCTTAAACTCACAAGTTTCCACCCAAACCAGGCAGATGCTTTATCCTGGTATTTGTGTATTTAGTGTTAACTGATACTTAATTATAGTTGAAAAATCTATTGGTATATTTTAACAGTTTGGATATGGCCGAAAATAAGTGGCTTATTAACTGCTGTGAGGAACATTTCACAATAGGATCCGCATTTTTCTAGAACTCTGTAATTAAAGTATGCACTAACGTGACCACAACATTTTTAAACAGCTGGCACATGGAGCTGAAAAAATAATTAGTTTTCAATAAAAAAAGTTGCTTTTTATTACCCAGGCAAAGTTCTCCAGTGACTTTTAAGGATCTGCCAAGTGAAATTCAAAAATGAAAATAGAGTCTCTATGCTGGCTGTTAGCCAAGATGAATGAAACACGAATACGCTGATTTGTGCCAAGTATTAGACATGCTGAACTGAGGCAAAGTGGTTAAGTATCTCCCCAGGTTTAATGTTACACAAAACTGCATCTGCCCCCCAAAACGCTGTACTCGGGGGGCCCACCGCTGTGGCTTTCACTAGTTTTATCCTTCTTCTCATAGCAGCCAGGAAATGAAAAAGTAGTTCAGAAGACAACCGACATACTTGTCTACGAGAAGCGGAGACCCTTGGCAGCAAAATCTATATATCTGGGTTTAAGTGTTACAATTAGGGGGTAGGGGAAAGAACGCCCGGCAACAAATAGGAGGTTGCAGGCCAATGGCTCTCTCTGGCAACAGACTCGTGAAGGCTGCCCTGGGCTGCCCTGGCCCCGCTGTGCCACACGCCCGCAGCTCCGGACATCCTCCGCCAGCCCCGCGGCCCTGTGAGGCGGCACGGCACAGCCTGGGAACGTGGAGTAGCTGCAGCAGTCAGCCTCAATTTTAACACCTTTGCTTTGCTGATAAAAAAGGGAGCTTGGAAGACTCTTTTATTTATGTTATCAAATCTATAAACCCCACTGTTGTACCTGCGAATGAGCCTATGGATCTTACCCACTCAGAAAAGGGCTTCTGATGTGCTTCTTCCCACTACTAGCCCAGCAAACTCTCTTTGCATTTATGTTAATGATAATGTTTTCAAATACGAGCAACCTACATGGAGTAAGGGAACCACTAAAAGCAAGTGACTTCACTAGTGTATGCTAAAGCAACAGGCTCTACAAGAAGGTGAGACGTTTGGCAGCAAAACCTGTATATTTGGTTTTAACTGCTAAATAATGACAGATGGGGGAAAGTAAACCCAGTAACAAATAAAAGATTGCAACCTAATGGCAGTCTCAGACAACAGCCACATGAAAGCTACAGCAATTTATGGACATACTGAAAGTCTTTCCAGCCTTCCCAAGTGTCTTAACCTTCCTCATCACTCGATAAAAGGTGAAAAGATAAAAATTAAAAGAAGTTTCTTTCCACTTCTCATTTTATCATCACTATGTAATTCCCAAATACTTACAGAAATGATCACTTGAAAGCTGATCATTTACCATTTGCAGCTATTGGGAACTCTTGGTGCCAGATCTCCCAAGTTAGACGGTGGTATCACAATTGGCAACTGAGCGCTTATCTGAAAACCGCAAATAACTCTCTAATTCAAGCCAGGACCTAAAGGTACTTTGGCCCACTCCACAGCTGCTGTAAGAGTTATTTTTACAGTACTGTTTATCTACTGATTTACTTCTATTGTTAAATGAATTTCAAAATTTTGCTTAAACCTTTGTCTTTGAAATTGAGGGAAAAATGCCTTCATTAGCAAAGATTGAGTCTAATAAAATGGAAATAAGTCGTCTGCCCCCCAACTCGCATCTACTAGCTCTTAACAATTAGGCAAAATGTGGTAAATGAGTTCCAAGGACAGGGGGAAAAGAGGCAGATTTGTATTTCATGCTCCAATAAGGATAATTACCATGCTATTGTTAATCTAATATATAAATAAAAGCAGGACAGAAATATATTTCAGCATTTGAGTATTCTATCGGGTCCCCTTTCACAGTAAAATGCTACAGTAAGCCAAACCTGGAACCAGTTATTTTAAAATATATTTTAATTAAAACACATGGACTATTTTCAGGTGGATCAAATCACAGTGAATTCAATGGCAAAGGGCTGACCGAAGCTGCATTTGCACACTGAGTAACCTGGTGTTAAATCACCACAGCAAAGGTGCTCTGTCCAGAAGGCTTTCAAGTATCACAAGTAAAATAAGTCTGGGTTGCTTAAGTTCTTACAGCTGATCCCCTTTCATGGAAAAAGCCAATTACAGATCACAGATGTCTAGACTAATCCTTTTAAATATCACAGAGGCAGGAAATAATGTGAAAGTGCAATAAATGACAATTTGTATAGCTTGGGTAGTGGTGGAATAAGACGGCACATGAAAAACAAACACAAAAAGGCTCAAACGTACAAAGGAAAAACAAAGGCTAATATTAACATTCAAGCTCGGTATGGTAAGACTGGAGACCACGGTCTAGATTCTGTTCTGATTTACAGCCTGCAAATCCCTTTCAACTGCATGGAGAAAAAATTAAGTGCAGAATGTCTGCCTGCACTATTGCGTTACTTGTTCCTCCTCCTTTCGCCTCCTTCCCCTTTATTTCATCATCGCATTTTATTCTAACTCTTATATATTTTCTGAAGTCTATTTTAATCAAGGGAAAGCAAAATTCTGTTTTCTCATACTGTCTGCATCTTTCCAAGGCATATGTCTAGTAATTAGGCATGGTGGGATCATTAGCATAAATACACAAAGATATTTGATTTTAGAACACGAACACCATTTTTGCTATGGAGCAATATAGGACAGGTGACAGGCCCAGCTGGGAAACCTCTTTTTCATTTTTCTGTGACCACAAATCAGACATCTTGGGCTCACAGCAGGACAGGCTCTACTGGCAGTAATTGGCACCATCTGTAGCTGTCAGAGCAGTGCCTGGCATTCCAGCATTTCATCTTTCCAGTCAAGGCATTCATCACTAGTCCAAAACTCAGCCAGCTGACACTGAAAGATTAACTTGCATTGATTTGCTTGGATAAGCTCGCCTGTGCCTCAGTTGGTACTGAACGTTCCTGTTTAATAGCCATCACCATCACAAGATGTTTACAAGGTGATAGTCTACTTAGCTTTTTCCATTCCCCTTCTTGGTCCTAATGTGTTTTCAATTATTATAATTTAGGAGATAGTGAATTCAAAGAGAGGAAAGTGAACCTAGCCAGCAATCAGAGAGCGAGACTTAATGAAAGGATTAGAAATTCGCAGCAGTGGCTGTTTACTGATCTTAAATGAGCAGCTTCTCCCAGCCCCATGTGTGTCAAGAGACAAAACTTGTTGATTTGGGGGTTCGGCAACAGACCGAATCTCCTCCAGCTGTCAGTCTGCATGATAAAACTAAATGAAACCGTTATTATTTTCAAATGCAATTTTCCAGTACTTGGGTAATTTGGTTTACGTTTTCCAGGAACGCTTTATGGTAGCTACACCAGATGCAGAGTTCAACCTCCTTCCCTTAATCACCTACAGCTATACCTACTTACCAGTGTTTTTAAGCCTCTGATGTGTTCAAAGCCCAGAGCTTAATCTTTCACAGTCATACAAGGGTCATTACTATTTCAATTTACAAACCTAATGCGTTCTCTAGAATGCTTTTGGGTGAACAAATTGCAATCTGAAAGTTAAAAATTCGTGTCTATTTTAGCAAATGACAGCCAAGTATAAGGACTGTCCAGGGCAACCTAAGACAGTGAAAATTTGCGAGCCTCACTTAAATGATCGTTATCTTTCTTGAAAATGAAAGTAGATTCATCTGTGAGTAAATAAAGGGGATTATTGGAGGATTTTTTTTAATCACCTATTATAACCCTATCAAAATCCTGCTCAGAAATCCCTATTACTTCTCTCTCCCAGGCATCTTCTCATTAACAGCTTATTTCCCAAAGCACAGGTGATATGTCACAGCCCACAGAACACATCCACACAGGGCTCAAAGGTTTTTTGGGGCCTTCTCTCTGTAGCTATTTCAGACCAAAACCTCTACCATCTCAGCCTTCTGTCTACATCCATTTTGGGAAGAAACTGCAAGGGTTGAGGAGTTGGAATTCCCACTGGAAAGCACCCGTAGTATCGATGTGGTGTATTTACAGAGCACAATAAAAGCCTAGGGAGCGAAACCTGCTAATGCTGCCCATATGAATGAGCTGCTTGGAGCAGTGGGGTACATCAGCCCAGGCCAGCACAGTGCTCCTAGCACCCAGCACCTCCAGTACCTCCCGGGGCAGGGAGGTATCACCCTGCATCAGGCCCCGCTGGCTGCCACGCTGCACTGGGCTGCACAGCCCTGCCTCAAGGAGGTCCTGCTCACCTGGTGGCACCCACGGAAAGAAAAGTCATAAAGCAAACTGCTCAAAGAGAACAAGTGCTGGGAGCGTGCATGAGCAGCGGGGACACCATGGAAAGAAAACGGATCAGAAAGGGATTGACTGTGAAGTCCAGCAGGAGGAATGGAATAGCAGATCCATCTATGAAAGTCCAAAGTCCAGCTTTGGGAATGGAGACCTCATCTGGGTGCGGGAGCTCCGCAGGGCCAAGAAATACCAAAATCAAACTCTACTTTGCATGAGGTAAAACACACACCTAAGAAGGTGATGCTGTGTCAGGGAGCAGGAAAGCTGACGAACAGAGGCTCAGTCAGAGGCCTGTGGCTCCCAGCAGAGATGAACTTGCACTCCTGAAGGTGACGCATTTTGCCCCTGAAAACAGGGTATTTCAGTTAAAAGGGAATATTGCATCTACGATTAGTGGTGCCAGATTTGACATTGACTGCCCCAAGAACATCCAGTCTTAGAGCCACATGTTAAACTAAGCATATAACTTACTGGGGTTTGTCCATTTTTTTGCACACAAAAACAGCAAATTTCTCTTCTTACAATGAAGACAGGATGTACAATATTCCATCAAACAGAAAAGAACAGTGGTATTAAAAGAGCTTATATAAATTACATATATTTTAAACTATCTTTGTTAAGAGCATTTCATCCACAGTGTTTGCCACACATCTGTGGAATAAAATAGAGTTAAGCATAAAAGAGTATTAAGTCATCTGGTTTGGAGGGATTTTTGTATTAGATCTTGGTCATTTATTAAGTGTAATGTGATAGTGGCCAGATGATTAATACAGTGTGGTGGGAGTGATGTAACAGTAAAGATAAAAGTGGATATCCTAAGGGAGAAGAGGATGGAGATGTGGAGGGGGGTACACAGGGAGGGTTGGGATAAGGAGGTTCATGTTTATAGTGTCCGAGTGTGACAGGCTTCCTCTGGCACGGGCTTATGGGAGGATTTACTCTTTCAGACATTGATTATATTCCACAGGATGTCCCAAGAGAGGGGAGAGAGCACAGTGTTACTCTGTTTTGAGACAGGTACTACCCCTAGGACCAACACGTTCAAAACATTTTTCTTCATCTAGAGGGAGTGAGATTTTGGTTGCCTCCACCTGTGCTGAAGGTTGCCCAGTGGGTCACCCCACTGGGAACCTGGCAGGCACTTGGGGCAGATGAGGCAGAAGGGATGTTCTGTGGATAAGGAGCAGCTCTGAGAAGGGAGTGACTAGAGGATTTGTAAATCCCTGCTATTAATTAATGGGTACAGCTGCCTTTGGCAAGAAATACCTGGAGAGCAACCTCAGCTATCAACAGTGTTGACTGCAAAGACCTAAAACAAGGTGGAATTTATCCAGGAAGTCTCACCCCTTTCAGATATTCTACGATGGTTGTTGACACCTCGCACATCTAACTGTATTTGGGATGGATCCTTTATTTGGCTTGAACCAGAAACTGTATAACTCAGTGGCTAATCAGGTGTCCCATAGGACACTGCTAAGGAATTTAGTTACACCTGTGCTCACGGTGTCACCTGGCAGTTTGGACAGCAAAAGGAACTCCTCACTACATGAACACCACGTCACAGAGTACTTCTATTCTAAGGACTGGGCATTTCTCTAAGCGTCAGATTTTCAAAAGCATTCAGCATCAGCACGTTTCACTGGGGAGGTCTGGCCGGATTTTCATAAATGATCTGATCACCCAAGAACATCTATCGAGTACCTAAACCTACGGGAAACATAAAGGATATTGCAAGTTAACCAGATTGTTCAACTGCAATTTTTACGGTATCATCACACCGATTCAAGTTTCATAAGGTGATGTCAACACACAGAAGAAGCAAAAAAGAAAGGAAAATGCTCAAGGTCAGCCACGGCAGCAAGGGGCACTGATATGCTGAGAGCCAACAGTTTTATCTCTAGTAAGCATACTTGACAGGTTTCACCCAGAACAGCCAGGAACATAAAACCATTGCTGCTTAGGAGGAGGCTTTCTCTTCAGAGTGGGAACTGCTCAGGGGAATCAGATTTCTGTATCGACTTTTACATATACAGAAGGTGACTAAAGGAATTAGGCCAGCCTGGATTGCTCCAAGGGGATAATAAGCCCCATGGTGAGATGGAAATATATGTGGATTGTTCTAAAGCCCTTTCTTTCTAAGCATTTTCATATACTGTTAAAACAAACTATACTTTTGCTTCCAAATAAAGGCTGTCTCCTTACTAGAGTTGCAGCTGGGCACAGACCCCCAGCAGAAGACCCAGCGCCCTAACTCTCCCAGCGGCGCCAAAAAAGCACCGTTACATGCAGAGATCATGGCATGAGCCCAAACACTGCAGGAGTCACCTAAGGAGAGGCACTGGCTGAAGGACACCCATTGCCCTGTCGGGGAGGAGAGAAGATGCAGAGCCCAAGCCAGGCTCTCTGGCCACAGAGCAACGCAAGAGAGAGAAACCAGTAGAGCTCAGCTCTCCACCAACCCAGGAAAACCAAACTGACCTTTTCTCTGCCTGACTTAGCTGGCACACTACTGGCAGCTCAAGACTTGTAATAATTCACCAATTTGATTAACTACAATAATGACAATAAAGTAGGCAGTATGACAACAAAGCCTACACAGAGGGAATTCCAGACAATAAGTAGTGGTGGGAGCTAGCAGCATTTCTTACAGTCTTATCAGCAAGGTCAGTAGGTATCTGTGGTGTGCTCCCTCTTGCATTACCACACAGAGGGCTCTCTTGCTTCTGTTTTCCTCTTCTGACCCTTCCAGATTCAATGAGGCAAATCCCGGTCTTTGTTTTGAAAGTCCATGAACAGAAGTCAAGAGAAAAACTTCTGACAAGAAGTCAAGAGTTATACGGGCTACTGATTTAATGTTTCTAAACAGTTTTAAAAGACACAATTCAGTGAGACACTGAATAACTATATATGGGCTCTGTTTTTATGAAGCTAATATTGGTAAGACTAGAAAGCTTTATACCCAAAATGTTAGTTCCATTAAATGAGAGCTTCATTCCATACCTTGCTCTCTGAATTCCACTCTTTACATGCATGTCAGGTCCTTTCAGAACAGTCCAGCATACAATAGCTTTAGGGTTACATGGTAAAACAACACTACGTTCACTAAGATTAAGGTAATTATAGAAGATGCATTCTGAGACTCTTTATAAAACAAAGCATCTTATTTATGGAATCAAGCAGTATCTCTTTGCTATCAGATCGACTACAGGAGTAAGGACCTTTACATTTTTAAGATAGCAACTACATTTTATTTCTTTTAAAAATGCATTTACTTTAACCTAGCAAGCACTGGAATAAATCCACCAGCTTTGAAGAAACTGTGCTAGCCCACTAGATTTACATAGAGTTTTGAAAAATGTGGTGTTCCTCCTAAAGCCTAAGCTACTACATCATTTGTTCACATGAAGAACTTGGTTTCAATTTATTTAAGAGCTTTCTAGCTTACACAGTACCAGCAAAAAGCTTCAGAATGTTACCCTTATTCATTTGGAAACCAGAAAGCAAATAAGACCACATAAGACCTTATTACTTTTTTAAAATGTCATGATAATTATGCTAGTCTCATGATTTTTTGAGAAAAACCTTTGGTTTGTCTTTATTTTTTTTTTGGTTGTTTTTTTTTTTGTTTTTTTTCGAAGTGCTTGTCAGTGACAACTTCCAGTTTGATAAATGGTTGGCTGTAAATGCAGGATAAAACCTGTGGCATTACAAACCACATTTTCCAAAATGACGATTGGTCTGTGTGGTTTAATTAAAGTCCAGTTTGAATTTCAAAATTGCTGAATGTTTTGTGTGAAACTCAGGGGTTTTTTTAGGGTCCCTTGGCTTGTTCCACTCCTTCCTAAAATAAACATTTGAAATTGTCCAGTGTACCTGAATACACTAGATACAAGTGTGCATCAGAGTGGAGTACAGCTCTCAGCAACGCAGCTCTGAAACTCTGAACACAAAGTTCCCTGGAATTGCTGAATTCATCTATTCCAGGTATACTCTGGAATAACACAGCAGAATTTGCTTCTCATCTAGCAGTAAGCTTCTACCAGTATACAACCCTGTGGAAAGATAAATTAGGGAAATTCATAGGACAACCCTAATTTGTAAGAGATAAAGACATTTGTATATGTTAAGCAGAATAATAATGATAAGAAAATATTTGAAAAGAGAGAGTCTGATGTGGTGTTTTAAGCGCTTCAGGTTGCATAACTTTGGAGTCTTGTCTGCTTTGCACTACATGCATGTTGTCCTCATTAATGTCAAAAGGATTTATATGTGCATATGGAGGGAAGAATGTACGCCTATGGGTTTGCAGTCTCACCTGTTATCTTTCTCTTGTCGCTATCTAGCAACTTCCCTTCCAAAGGACAACATTTATAGCTCACTGGTAAATATGAGGCAGATAAATTTTATGTACTGAAGCAACACGAGTATGAAGTTGGTCTGACTCAATTGTATCAAACCAGCTGAAACAGATATTGTGTACACAACAGACACATCTCTGGCTTCGAAGTTTTCATAAGGAAAAATTCCTCTGGGCAAAAGAAATCAAAACATTAGGATGAAATACATTGGATCTTAGGTATTTCTTTTGCAATTATTAGGATCTCCACAAAAACGAGCCATTAAAAAGCAATTCTTATTTTTCAATCCTATCAGCTACAGCACATCATCAGAAGTTTACATAATTCTTAAAACCAGACACAAAATGTCAACAGACTGCAGCTGAAGGCATCATAGATAGAGAATACTCCTGCAGAAGGTTTCATTAAGTCTAAAATGATTTACGGGACTTAAGACACATTGCTTCAAGATTTTTATATCGCTGCAGTAAGTACTCCAGGGATGTTTCAACCCACTTGAAATTGTTTTAGCTGTGCTATTACCTGGGTCAGAACTGATGGCAGCATATATCAATTAGATTGTAGCAGTTTAATACCTGCTCCTATGCATCTGGTCACTCAGAGATTCACATCCTAAGATTTCCATACCCTAAAAAGAATATTAAAACAGAGCTCTGGAATGGGCTACAGTTCCCTCATTTATTTAAGAAGCGGCCTTAAAGAAATGACATCTGTAGACTATACCCATCCAGATTACAGATGCCCACTCCATTCACCACAGAGACTGGTAATGCTCCTTTTTTTCCAAATGCTGCTAAGCATTTGCCTTGACCACACTGAAGATCATGGTGCAGCACTGCAACTAAGAACAGTGGACTGTAGACTTTTTGATAAACTGAACTAGTATCACTGACATCAACTAACTCTAGTTTAGGATCTGATCCCTCATTTTTAATTATTTTGATCCCTGTTAAATAGACAGGATTTAAAAACCAGTGTCACTTCAGTATTTTCTCATACCTAGAGTCAGAAACACACAGGTGTTAGTTCTGTATAGAGAGGTAACCACAGCTAATGACTATGTCACAGCTGATCACTGCCTAGGTTTTATATGACATGGCAGTAAGGTAGAGCTGCTTTGCTGCAAGTTGTTAACAACCGATTTGATTGGCGGTAAATTTGTCCCTGAAACTTACTCAGCTTGAGGGTAAGTGCCCCCTGTGACATAATTCTATTATTCAAAACCAGGTTTATCCACAAATTTTTCACCAATGCAGCACAATATGGTTAGAGCTGCTGTTTTAGTAACACCTGAGAGGCTTAATCTCTAAGGCAAGAAATTTTATCTGGTGTCAAAAGGTGAGGCATTTAAGGACCATCTGTTGCTTACTTCTCTGCTGTAGGAGTGTGAGGCTTCTAGACTGCTAGAAATACTGCATTTGGTACCTGATGTCTGCAGCATGAGACAGTTTACAGATAAATGACTTTGCACTGACTCGAGGAGACACTTAAGGTCACCAATGTATTGGTTGTGGTTATGCCTCTGAAATCTCTGTGCTGCTCTGTATGTGTTACTTCATATAGGTGCCATTTTTAGCATCAGAGTAACAGGACATCAAGCAAAAGACAGAAGAATCGGTCTCTGCAGAGCTCTTCTCTGCCTCTTCCTCAAACACTATGCATGCCTGTAACAGAGTACCTTATTCTAGCAAAAATGAGCTTTCAAGACCACCTACTTTCAATCTGCAAGTGCCAAGATGTGAAATAGCAACAAAGACAATTCAGTGTAAAAACTAAAATTATGGTTAATCGTCATGATCAAGACAAACATCAGGCTTAGTAATATTCTGTTATTGCAAAGGACTGCATATATAAACCAACTGAAAATCTAGCTTGCATATTATGTGACAGTAGCATTTTTACAATAAAACTGCTAAAGCTCTACAAAACCTTAGTAAAAGGAGAAACTAGGCAGAAAGCTACAGGATTTGCCCTCCAAACTTCCCAATGGGGGAAATCCATCTCTTTTAGCTCAAGTGTGTGCAGTTTTACAGTGGTCCTGCTTCTGCATGAAATTCAGAATACATTTACTAGAAAATTCATTACATGAAACATTTATCCCATGAATAAATTAGAGACTCTGAAATACAGTGCAATAAAACTTTTGCTGCTAGAAAGATTTTTATGGGTGAAATAATGTGAAAATTAGTAACATTAAATATGATTCTCCTTAACCCAGAATAGTCACCACACAATTATTTTGACATGTTCTGGCATACATCATCATAGATCTAGTCAAATAGTATTATAGAACAGATTTTGAACCCTTTTATAAAGCATCAAGGAACACATCAAGAAGGGCAGTGGAGAGGAGAGTTTTCAATCCTCAACTACTGAAGAGAGCAATTTTTGCCACAATGTTAAAGAAAAGCAGGATGACTTTTTTTCAGAATTGTGTTATTCAGTCCTTGAGTGGATGAGCAACTAGTTTTACTTTTGTCTTTGCTGTGCATTAGGTAAGATTATCTAGCATGAGGTAAATGCATTTAAACCTCCACGTGCACTCAATGTGAAGTGCACACGCTGTGTTGAGGCAGTGGATCATTTCTCTGCTAAAAAATTTCAAAACTTACTGTGTACACAAGGCTGTTCTGTGCCACTAGGTTAATCACAGATAAATCCCACTACCGAAGTGTTAGTGCCAGCCTTTTGGGGGCCAGATCCCACCACCCTACAGGCAACTGAATACATCAAAAGAAGATGCCACTTCCCATGAGTAAATACAGCTGAAACTTTAAACCCTTGTTGGAAGGTATAGTAACTAGGTCAACATACATTGAAATGTAGTTTCATGCTAGACTGACAAGGCAGGTGAGATCTCTCGTCTACTTTCTCACCTGATGACAGAAGACAAGCTAATCTTGGACAAAACGCCTTACATTCTAAGTGAGTAAAGTCTGGTGGGATGAACAACTCTGTAAAGATTTAAATCTAACTTCAGATAGCAGAATTTCCTTGTCCTAATCTTTCCCAAGTCTGATGGAGTCGCCATGTGTCACAGAGCTGCCAACGCTGGGCTCAGCTGCTTCAAAACAGCAGTGCCAGGCTTGAAAGAAAAGTGTCTTTTCTTGAGAGTGCTTGTTTGTAGGAGAAAATTTTTGCTTTATTGTGGAAGGTGTTTCAGGAGAAGAGAGACCAAATCTGTGTATTTTCTTTGGGTGCTTCCCTGTTCATAGATTTTTGCCTAGTTAGGTGGATCTTGGTTTTGGCAGACTAATGGCATGCTTTGTTTATTGCCTATTCTGAAGAACAGACATTTGTGTGGAGCCTTTCTGGAGGTGCCCTTTTCCAGACTCAAATGATTAAATAAATGTTTATGAGTATTAAAATATGTCTTTTTCTTAGGAGGGAAAAAAACCTGATGCAACTGAAAGTGCGATGCTACAGAGCACACCAGCTATTCCAACCCAGAGTGCACAAGCATTACTATATTTAGAGGAGTTAAATCAGACACCCTTGAATGCTTTATCTCCCTCTCTCTGTGTTTGGTTTCCCATGGCATAACTTTACACATTACCTCATGACATCTTTATAGTGGTGGAGAAAATGATTAGACTCCAGTCCTTGAAAAATCGCAAACACAGACTCATTTGTAGCATTTGGCGGCTCTAATTAGCACATCACTGAGGGGTAATGAATAGAAGTCTGTGAAGAAACTTAAAAATTAGTACCACTAGTAATGTTAGAGTAAAAATCAGAACTGTGAGTAACAGTACTCAAAGGACTCGGGTAATTACTGGATACTCCCAATATAAGGGCTGTCACTTGATCCTAAGGGACTCCAGGGCTTCAACAAGCCCCAGAGGCGCAATATTCCACCCCAATAAACGAGGCTCACAAAGTTCACTCAGAGTTAAAGACAGAATCACAACTCTATTGTTCTTGCTTTCTTTTTTTAAAAGGTGGTTCTTAAACCGCATGGAATTAGACAGTCTTCTTCAGTATGTTAATCATTGGATTCCTCCATCTGTAACAAGATATTATAGCTTCCATGTGTGCAAAAGCATAGGAATTACATCACTGCAACAACCAAATGTGCATGGACATCGGAATTCCTCAAGCCCGACAAACGCTACAGTATTTGTGTCAGACAAGGCCCTTTTAACATTTCGATAATCTCCAAGCAAGTGAAAGGTGTGTTTTGAGAGGTAATTGGAGGGAAGAAAAATGTTACTCTTCAGAGGATGGAAAGAGACTGTGACCATGTAAAGAAAAGGCAGGGCCTTCACCTGCTCTGGCCTGAGCCCCCAGGCCGCCCGTTCCCCCAGCCCACGAGCAATGACAGCACAGAGGTGAATCTGCGGCAAGGCAGACACACTTTCCCCTCTGAACAAAGGGCTACCACAGACCAGGGCACACCAGCCCGCAACAGCCAGCCATGGGCAGCCTTCAGACAAGGCCAAGCTGGCTCTTTTCCCCCCTGGGAAGATGTGCTGGCTTGGCGCTTCAGAGAGCCCTTCCCCAGCTAAGCAAGGGCTTCTTCCACCCTTATAGAGGGAAGCTTTCAATTCTGACTCATTCCCAATCTGATGTAAAGGGGCTCCAGCCTGTAGTTTATAATAAATTTTGAAAAGGCCCCTTAGGATCAACAACTTTTATTGCAACTTTCAGCTGCACCGTGCACTTGTAAAACTAGATTAAGCTGAGGTCTAAAGGGTGTGACCCTTTCCTCTTAGCTATGTCCCTTCTTTCCACCTGCCATCATTTTTTAATTTTTCTCTAAGTGAATTCACTCGAGGAAAAAAAGAGAAGAAGTAAGACGAGGGAAAAGAAAGAAGAGAGAAAAGAAAGAAGAAAGAAGGAAGAAAGAAGAGAGAAAAGAAAGAAGAAGAGGGAAAAGAGGGAATAGAAACCCAAACTGTGTATACAGGCACTGCCAGCTTTCAGGCTTGCTTTTCATTCTGAATCTAATGGGCACAGAGCGTCAGTGCATTTCCAAGTTTTTCCAAGTGAGCCTAGAGGGGCCTGTTTACCAGAGATCGAATCTCTGGCAAACAACTCATTGCAGCTCTTCAAACAAGCTGAAATTATGACCTTATGTTATTGTTTCTCAACAACCCAAACCTTTGATGTAAACTAATGTTGACCTTTCCAGCATAAATTTGACATGAAGCCACTTTTGTTTAAAACGCCCTATGAAAATTCAGCTCCACTCTTATTGGATAAAGCCTTTTTATGGGATAATAAATAATAGATAATAAACAACTGGAGCCAATTTAGTCATTGAAGTATTTTCTTTTCCTGACTGGCTATCATAAGGAATCTTTCCTACCTTGGCTTGTGTAGGGCTGTCTCACACCACAGTGTGGGCCCATCCAACCTAGACCCAAACCCTAGAGAAGTCATTGTAAAAACTAAACCATTTCAGGTCTTCAGTCTCTGAGCAAAAACTAGATTATAACTAAACTAAACCGTGTAACTCCCATGGACCTCTGTGGATTTTATATATTAGGAGATATTCCCACCACCCACCTTAGCTTTAGGTGGGTGTCCAAGGTAAGTAGATGTCTCCAGAAATGAGAGCATATAATTTGGGCAGTTAGATTCCTAATTCAGCCTCAGCAAGTGGTTACTTCCACCAGCTCCAGAAAGCACTCAAGAGATGAGTTCCAAACAAAAGCACCCTTATCGAACTGGTGACTCTACTCACTCTTGTTCTACCATGCCCACCAGTGGTGATCTGCACAGATTGCCGTCCTGCCCAAGAGTCGCTGATGAACAGTACACGTATGTAAGCTGCACGTTCTCTCCCAACAATGTATTTCACTTCTCATGACTAATCTCTAGCCCCTTATTGTTTTGCTTATTAATTTGTAAAATAGTAAAAAGAAAGCAACAGACAGAAAGGAAGATAATTTTGTTAACTTTTCAAAGTGCTGCTATTCAGTGCTCTCTCTAGCTTAGCAGTTTTAAGTATTGGAAATTTAGTTGGAGAATCCAGATAAAATATGAGCAACCTTTATGTGGAGTCCATTAACTAATGCTAAATTAAAGTGGTATTGAAATGGAATTAGAGGAATGTGTATAAAAAAGAACACGTGACAAGCACATGGATACCACATGAATCCATTACGATAAGTATTCTTCCAGTAAGAGCAAATGAATTCATTCTGACCACACACTTAAAATAAAGCCAAATCTTTTTTTTTTTTTTTTAATACATGTCAAAATATTATCTCATTGTTAAACCAAACATACTATCTTTCGCTAGGCCAAAAGTGTTAAAAATATAATTCAGTGTATATCACTATCATTCACTATATAATTACTATATATCAAATAGTAAGAGCCTCACTTTTCCTACAGATTTTGCAATCCAAATTGGGGATTCAACCCTTAGGCTGAGCCTGTTCCAGTAATCTGCTTTGCTGCACAACACACTCTTAAACTATCTGAATTCTTTTTTGCAGAAAGCTTGTGTTGTTTCCCTATATGCTAAACAGTAAATATGAGCAAGCTGCAAAAGAAAGGTGATGAACCCAAACATTTAAGGCGAGCTCCACTGACAGCACCACATTGCCTGACCTAATAACCACTTTTGGAAAGGAGCATAACTGCCATCTGAAATAACTACCCCTTCATATTTGAAATATTAAGCCTTGGGTTACAGTTTAGTTTGGGGGCCAGATCCAGAAGCCATGGATTTTTTGGAGAGCAGAGATCCAGCCACATAAAACACACACTTGTGAACTTTGCTTGCTAATCATAATGCAAGCCCCATGCAAATCACAGAAACAGCAATGACAAATTTCATGGGTTGGTCATGGCAAAAATGGCAGATTTCACAGCACGACACTGATTAAAAGACATGAACAGAAAAATCACAAATAAAGACATTTAAGCTGCCAAGAAAATTACGTTTTTAAGTACTGAATGCTTTCTTTACTAATATAGTTCTCCTGGGTGGATATTCTCCAAAGCAGCAAAACTGTCACTAAAACAGATCTGTAACACAAAAATACTCCCAATTTTAAGAATATTTTCCAAATTAGATCGCTTTCCCTAATTATTGGTTTAGATAACCACTGAATAATGAAGCAGACAACAATCCAGGATGACAAAATGAACTTCACAGAAATACATTTTCTGCATATAGGCTTCCCTGAACTGGCAGCTCGAGTCTTTACGCCAACATGAGCTATGAAGGCGCATTACACCTTTCTGCACTAGAAAAAATCCCAAGAGAAGCGTAGTGTCAGATAATAAGGTTCCAGTTCTCACCGATAGCTTGAGACTTCCTTTTTCTTTTTAGAGGCATTGACTAATCGGCTATCGCATGGTAAATCCATGTCCAAGTAGATCCATGCCCAGTTGCTTGTCCAAAGTTCATGAAAAATTCAAAGCCACACCCAATACAGCGGCTTTAGAGTTCACAGAAAGAGACGGTAAGTAGCTCAGCTCAATATAAAACCTGTGTTTTGGTGTATGGATGGAGTTTTCATCTCACCTCAGAGCTGAACCCAGGAATAAACAGGTAAAGCTCAAGTCTATTACAGCCCAGAGACTGGTGGGAACCCAGAATTTGCACAAAGGAAAGTGGTGATCTCCTGCCCCATCCAGTTTCTTCTGTACCATGAATGCTTCCTGCCATTCTTCTCCGTGCTCTGTGAAAGAGGCTGGAGAGGGAAAAGATAGTTCTGGAGAAAAACAACCCAAACTGCTTACTACAACATTATCCTGTGCTGTGGATAAAAGGACCCATAGTCTGCATTCCATGGAAAATTTGCTTTTTAAAAGCAACAAAAAAATTATCTCTAAGTCAGAAAGGGAAAAACATAGCCAAGACAATAAAATTCTGGGGAAATCATAATAATGTCCATTAATTTGAAAGGTAAATTCATAAATAACACAGTATTATATTGCAGAAAGATTTCAGAATGTGAATTGTTTCTGAGAAAGCTGTGTGTTTAAATTCAATTAAAAAAAACCCCAACAATATATTATATTTCACTTTTTTACTAAACCATGTATATTCCAGCTCATTCATTCATCAATTCTTAAGTTTTGGCCTTTCCATCTCTTCAGCGTCTTTGTCTGAACAGGCAAAGAGAACTACAATGACACAGTTCCTACAAGAACACTGTCCAGCAGAGGAGGATGGTACATCTCTCCATAGTATGGTTCCACAGTTACTCAAATGTGGTCCTTTACTGCAGGTTTTTTTTAGGACATGAAAGGACATGGTCTCCTATGAGAGCTTAGCGCTTCTCAGGACCATGAAGACGATGCAAAGAAAATTTTGTGAGGGAACTTCAGGTATTTTTCTATTTCCACATGGAAGGATCTATATGGACACCTCTCGTGAGCAAGGAAAACTCAGATGTCTTCTCCTCCAAGGAATGTGACACAAACTCCTCAGTTATGGAAAGTTGATGCAACACATTTTGGCACAGAAAATTAATCTGAGGCTTTTGTAAAAAACTGAGGCCTAGAAAAGTACAACACTCACAGTATGCCGGTTACTATTCTTTCTTACACAGCCTCTTACTAATAAATAGCGGCATAAGCCAAAGGAAACTTATAGAAACGAATGGTTCTAGCGCTTGCTGAGGAAACATAGACAATCCCTCATGCAGAAACAAAAAATGACCCCATCATTCATTTTTCAGAGGGAGGCAGCAATTTCACGGGGTAGTAGCCACACAAAGGACAAAAACTAAGATCATCTTCATTATTATCTACCTCCCTTTTCTGCCCATCTGTATCTGATCAGACAAAGAAGCTGTTCAGATTTATTGTGAACTTTACACCCTTGTTGAGGTTCAAGATATTAAGTCAACAGGCTGTTGACCAACAGTGGAAAACTACACCTGAGCTGGTTTAAAGACAGGTGTTAAAAAAAAACCCGTATACTTCTAGGGTTTGAGCTTTCTCTAGTTTCTTACACAAGAACAAAGATTAATTAGTATCTATTTCAAATTATTTCATCTGTCAGTCTAATGCTCTGGCTTTTCCTATGATGGACCTTGGCCTCTAGCAAGGTGGATAACAAATCTCTTCCAAATATCAGCAGTACACATATGGCATGATGGACATTTTTCAAAACCTGCTGCACCCCTACATTTTTCTTGATTGCTCAACACATTGGTAGTCATTACTGTAGCAACTTATTTCAAGCCAAGAGATATAAATGTCTCTCTGCGCTGACTGGCAGGGTGCTATAAAACAACGCAGCCAGCCAATCAAACACACATACTCCCTCTTCCTCCGTGGGGAGACAGTATATATTTTCAGTGGTATAGCTGGGACTGATTGCCATCAATCAAGATTTGGATTCCCAGTCCATCTCCACATGTGAGTATGCTGAATGAAAGGCCAATCTAATTCACGAGTATCATTTGGTAAACTCCTGAGACTTTATTAGATTAACTTTTCGGACAAAACAATAGAAATAATCACTTCATCAATTCAGGAAAAGATCTCAAAAGTCAAAATGCTTCCAAAATTAGATCTTCTCTGCTTTTAAAGGTAAGCAGATGGAAAACATTTGATTCTTATTTATTACCAGTTAAATTTATGTCCCTTATTTCACCATAAACTACAAGACTTCACAAAAGTGTATCTTATTTCACTGATCTTTAATAACCTGCAAACCGGTAACAGAAACCCATAATGAAGCACCTCATATACTGTAAATTAAAAATACATAAGAGACCTCAAAGAGGTTTTCTTCAAAAGCTGCGTCAGTTTAGTGTTTCATTTTATATATACACTAAGAGAGAGACATCTGTAAACATTTCTAAAGTATAAGGCAAAGGAACTAGCTACATTATTATCTATTCTAAGCACATGGTTCAACATTTGTTTATGCAAACCATATAATTGGAAACTCTGTCCATTTTCTGCTTGTGCTAAATATTCTGTGTATAAATACTTTTCATAGTAGATAAATAGAGGTTTTATTTAGGTCTTATCACCTTCATATTACATATTCATTGATTTCTAAACTGCCTTAAACAGCTCTGTAGATGTGAAACATTATGAATTCAGTTTTGGCACCTTGGTATTAAATTTGCATATCAGGTCACGCACCGCTTGACATACATGCAAAATTGCACTGCGGCTATTTTATTACAACCCACAAAAGATATTCAGAGACTGCATGCAGCATCAAAATAAATTAAAATGGATAAAAGACCCAATAGTGAGCCACATTTTTTATATTGTTTAGTAGTGCCTAAAGCCATTTAGATGTTCTAGTCAATAAACAAAAGTCAGACTAAAACAATTTTTAGTCTTTCTGTTATTATATTTTAATTGTAGGGGTAAATATATTTCTTTGTCCCTTTACCAATCGTATCCTATTTAAGTTCAAACTCTTTGAAATAGTGTGCTATAAAAAGTAACATATATGGATCACTGGCAAGCCTTCGTGTTTCTCTGCATATGTCAGAATGTATACAGACACAGAGTATCAGGAGTCAGACATACAAAGCAATATATTTGTCTAGTTGATTTTGTACTTGAAATGTTTTTGTAACTTACTGTGTATGCCAAGACTGCATTTGCATTGAGACTCTGCATTTACCCAAAGTGCATCAGTCAATGCTGTTCAGTTATTACAGTGCCCTTAAAATATACCAACTAAGTACATTAGGTGGTTCGTCTACAAATTACCCTCTTTATATCCAGTAAGCTGTAGTAAAGACGTCGGAAAATACTAGGGGACACGTTTTCCAATTGCCCCTCACTAGGGCTCCATTTCAAAGTCCACAACATTTCAGGATAAATGATTTGGCATTTCCTTTCACTTGTTCCCAGGCCACGCTCACTTGGCTGCTTAGGTACCTCAGCAAGCCTGCAAATGGGGGACTCAGGTGCCCTGCAAACTCCCGGGGGGCAGCACGGTGCCCACGCAGCAGCTGGGCCAGCCCAGGGCAGGTGCAGAGAGGCCGGGTGGACGCGGCCAGCCTGGCCGCCTCTCCCAGCTCCGCCGCCTGCTCCCTGTGCCGCGGCCAAACGCATGGGTGGTGAGGAGCTACCATGTGGCTGGAAGGAGCTCCCAAAGAGCCAGCCAGAGCTTGCACTGGGAGCTTCTGCTGCGTGCCCAACACTGCGGTTGCTTTTATCACCCTCTGAAAAGCCACAGTTCCCTCCCATGTACAGAAGTAGGCGGTACAAGCATCGTCTTGCTCTGTTGTGGGTAACAAGTACCTGTAAGTACAGGAATGAGCCTGTCCTCCTCAAACAGCTCAACCCTAGACCTTGTGCCAGAGCACTGGGACCTGCTGCATCCTCACAGACCTGCAAGGGCTCAGACCCACAGCCGCGCACGAACCATCACACCCCCCAACTTCTCCTGTGGGTGCCAGGGTAGCCAGCAGAGGCGACTTTTTCTACAAGTATTGTACTCGACCACTAATGACTCTTAACCTTGGGAGGTCCACTAGAAGAAATGGCTGGAGGGGAGTGGAGAGTTATTTAAAGAGACAGCAGTACCTTCTAAATTGCATATTCCATCAAATCAGGGCAACAGCCAAAACGAGGGAAACCCTGTAATTAACAAATAGAAAATTCGAGAGTGCATTTTACTAGTTGGTCTACTTCAAGCTAACACAAAAATTAGATGGCAGAGCCCCAGATAAAGTCAGCGAACAACCTTCACCCACATAAATGAAACAGGTGATGCTTCCACCAGTCAGTATTTGCTGCTGGGTCCTCAACCAAAATCTCCGGCTTCTATGTTTGCTCTATTTCTTCTCAAAATATCACCAACGGAACCTGAACCTCTAAACTCCTGAAAAAAAAAAAATTCAACCCAGGGGAGAAGGATCAGAGCCTCATCTGTAGTAGCTGGTAGAGGAAAGCAGATCTCTTAAGAAACCTGCATGACTGCAGTGAAAACCTAAGCTAATCAGGACCACTATCTTTACAGCAGAAACCTTAAAAAATCGACATAATATAACAAATTGGTTCAAAGCATTACTACAGACCACCATGCTAAATTCCCACATCCTTAGCAGTTTGTAAAAATGTTTAATTTATGTTTATGTATTCTTATTCAAAATGTTAGTTAACAGCCTGTAGGGACCTGGTAATAGGATCCTTTTTTCTTTTTTATGTTTATTAGCTACATTAATGACTGTTTCTGCAATTCTGCTACAAAGACTTGCGTTAATGAACGCCAATTAATTCTGAAATGATTTTAAACAAAGGGTGATGAGAATAACCAATCAACCATGACAGTGTAAAGAGCAAGCAAGCTGCTGTGACCTAATTTTTCTGTGTTGATTCTTTGCTGTCAGAGTGCATTGTTATACATCATGAGCACCTATAGATTTTGCATATATGTACTACAAAATTACAATTTTGGAAATGTTCTGTTCCTTTTCAACATGGGAAATTACTTCATTTAAACTACAGGTCTCAATAATACTGACTCACAACCTGCAAATACCTCAGAGGTCAGGCGTATCTCCACTCGCGTTAGAAGAATCTTACTAATTTCAGCTTCTTAAAATTTAAGACACGAGGGCTGGCTCAAATGCTTGGAATATTTGGCCTTCCAGACAGAAATATAACAAAGAACCATCTCTCTGGTGCACACTGTTTAATTAAAGACATAATATCCATCAATATATTTGTTTATTTTCCACAACAAATTAATCTTTTAGCCGCTTAATTCAATTCAGAAGGATGTGAGTATAAAAGAATTCCCTGAAACCAGCAACAAGTTGAGTGATTACACTCCTGAAATAACACATAGATGTGTCAAATCTGACCTAAAAAGTAAATAGACCATGCAGGCAGATATGACTTATGTGCCTATTGAGTGAACAAACATTAAAAAAGCCAGCCAACACTATTCTAAATTTAAACAAAATGAACTGAAATTGAGAAATGTCATTTACATTTTCACCTGGTACTCATTTAGGGTATGTGCTTCCAGTACAAGAGCCTTTCTAATAACAAAAGCTAGATACTTCAAACTTAAAAGCTCTACAAATCATAGAGTGAACAGACCAAATTCTACCATTTCATTTTGTAATGGACATACAGTAGGGAATGAATCTTGCTTATTCATAGTTCATTCACAAATGTCCTCTTCAGTCCCAACATACTAAGCGACATTAAATTTATCTCCCAGTAAAAAGTCATGTTTATTGGTGGCTTTTCAACTGAAGATAAGACCATAAGACAAAGATGCAGAAAACCATTAAGCCTATGAACAGACAAGGCCTCTACTGAAGAAATTACTTAGTCATGAGTCTCACTATGTCCAGTGCTATGGGGTCATACTATGGAAAACAGAAGAATGGCAAATAAATACAGAGAAAAAGTTCAGCAACAAACCATGCCTTTGTGCATTTAATAGCTGGTGTCATGGACAGAGCGTACCACAGAATTAGTGATGCTTGGCAGAAAGGGAGCCCCATATCCTCAGTGACAACACAAACTGTATAATTACTGACAGGCGTATATATGGGATATTACTTCTTAATGGAGGGAGCATTCATCCCACTGTCCAGTGATCTGTGGTACTCATGACCCTTTCTAAGCAGGATCCACAGCCACCCCTTTTCTCCACTCCATCTCAGCAGTTACACCTGTTTTGAGCTTGTCTTCAGATCTCCAGCCACACTGGCAGCCCTTCTCAGCTTGTTACAGCTACTTCAAACATGGACTTCCAAAAATCTAAATCCTGATAAAACCAAAGTTAACACAGTGAATTAAATTCCTTAAGGATGGACCTTAAGCTTTACTGTTGACGCCAAGGCAACTGCTCCTCCCATTCTTTGACTCAGAAAGAAGAGGACGGAAATGTAAATGGAACTGCACATGAGGTTCTGCTCTCAGAGCGACACCTGCAAGTATTCTTCAGGTGTACACTGAGCTACTTGAAATCCAAATCTGAGATCAGCATTTAGTCTCATTTTACAAGAGGAGATGCTCCCATGGAGATGTCTTTTGTCCCTCAGAGAAGCACATCTGAAGTAACCTCCTTGGAAAAAAAAGGGCAGGAAAAGAATGAGGGAAGAAGCTCTGGCATACAAATCTCTATTCAGTTCTCAACATGCAACACAGAGACACTTCTATTCTCAACACAGTATGAAAAACATTCTTCTGAAACAGAGCAGAAAGGGCTGTATCAGTTTTACTAGGAGACACTCCTTCATTGCAGTAGCTTCACTCAAGTAAAGGCAGAGGGCTGGATCCACAGCACCACAGAGGCACATAATAAGATGGGGTTTGGCACTTCTATGAAATACAGGCACAGACTGAGGCTACATTTAAAAAACAGGAATCCTTTCCATTCCCCTTCCCTCCAAACATAGCAGATGCCAGTCACTCCTGACCTACGATGCTGGCTGATCCATGAGTAGCGGTCCTCCCTGAACAACCAACAAACTACGTTCTTGACTTGTACCAGCCCAGCAAACATTTTGGTGGCATGATGTCAGGGTGTTCAGAGCCGCAGTGTCAGCACTCAGCAAATCAGTTTTTCCAGTGTCCATTTATTGAAGTCACTCCATATTGTTGCTGACTGATTCATATTTATAATGATAAAAGATTTGCATTAACATCTAGCCCTCTACAAAGGGTTTATTACTGAAATGCCAATTCAACCATAGCTGTAATGACCCTATTTTACAATGCATACATTTCAGGCACTTTTGCAAATGGTTTAAAAAAATGGAGCAGTTAAATTATGCTGCTAACATAATATGAATGTGTCATCACACCCTATCAAGCAATTTCATATCAAACAACGCTGTGATATGGAATTTTGCTGTTACAATACAAAAGAAAGAACTTGGAGAAAAAAGTGCAGCACTACAACAACGATGCCCTACACCACCTCACGTTCAGCAACCTGGAGTATCTTTCAGTTATGAGAAAGTCTAATGGACAGATGAAAGATAATGACAGACTGACACCTCATTAGTTCTCCTTTGGTTTGTAAGGGCAAGGGCTCAAATTTACCATGTGACTTCAACCAGAAAAACTGCTGTGTGAAACAACAGATATTTCAACCCTAAGGAAGCTTTATTTTCAAACTCAGAGTCTTCAGGCTTGTTATCATCCTATTGCTGTCTGCATTATACCACTAACAATGCAATATACAAAAAGGACAAAATGTCAGCACTCGATGGAAATGAACTCACCACCCTTCAACATTCAACAATCAGACCTTGCTTAATTTAAATGTGTTAGATCACCAGCCTATTATTCCTCCAGCTTTTTACAATGATTTCTAACACTGGCCAGACATTGTACACCTGGCTGGAAAATGTTTCTTCTTAAACAATGCAAGAACTAACCAATATGTAAACCCAATAATTAAATTACATTTAGCCGCTGGCCATTGTTATTCTGCACTACTTTCCCACCAAGGGAGCTATAGCGATCCGATTTAAACAGCAATCTAGCAGAACACTTTTCCTTGCCCGTGATTGCTGTGCAGAGTAAATTGGCTCACATCAGATTTGACTCTAATTTGGGCTTCAGAACAGTTAATTTGAACTCAAGCACCTATGGAAGAAGGGCTGTTAACAAGAGGTGTCTGCACTGGAATTCTTCTGATAGCTGTGCTGTTTAAATCCAGCAACAAGAGCTCCTTGTAGATCACATGTCTCTTGCAACACTGTACATGGCAGAAAATAACTTACCAGATATTTAACAACGTCAAAGGAAAAGCACATGGATGCACACAATGGATTTGTGCTATATGCGTGCAAAGCAGAAGTAAATACATTGATGTTCAAAGACCTAGCTACCTTGTGACTTAATCAGCTCAGGATTAAACGTACCTTAGTCCTCTACTGTCATACTTTGGCTGTTTTAGAAAAGCATGTAGCGTCAAATTCTGCCCATTCATAAGTTACCAAAAGATCCATGAAAATATCTAAAGGCTGAATTTCATCATCATTAGCTATTACATTAATAGCACTAGTGTCTCAAATCTTAATATTCTGGCTCATTAGCTTACGTAAAAGACTATTAATATAAAAGGTGTATTTCAGCCAGTCAACAGAATTTATAAAGGATTTTGTTTTATTTTAAAACATTGTATCTCTGGCAATATTAGTGGTTAATATAAATGTCAAACTATAATCATTCTATAATTAATAATTATCATCTAACAATATAAATACATGATCACTTTGGCTGTGACAGAGCTTAACTTTATCATAAATCAAGCTTGCTACTCTTAGCCATAATCAATTGGTTGATGAACTTCCTCCCCCCCCCCAAAGTACAATAAATTTATAAGGACTTGGAGGGAATCCATGGTTTTGATGGCTTTGGATTTGTTTGTTTTCAAAGATATATCAAGAAATAAATTATTCTATGAAAAGTTCAGAAATTGGTCTTTTAAGTGACAATGCTGCCCACAGAAAACAAAACTAAAAGTGTACAGAACATACCTCAATAACCAAGATACCCTAGTGGTCAAAGGCAGACTCCCGATATTTTGGCATCTCATTAGAAGACTCCTTCTATCTAAAGGCGATCACAAACAAGCGGTACAGCACAGACTGCTAAGCAGAAATCATGCAAACAGACTATTAGAAAGGAAAGTCCATTATGACAATGTTGAAGAGATGCAAGTTTGGCTCACTGATGTACAGTAAACCAGAGTCAGGACATACACTCTACATTCAAATGTAAATTCTAACGGTTATATACCAAAAACACCATTGATTCTGATGGAATTGAGCTAAATCTGCAAATGCTATTTTGAGAAGATTCCAGCTACAAAAATCAAGCATCATTAGAGCATCAGTTATAGACACTGCCCTGGTTCCAAACTCCACTTGTGCAGGCTGGGGGGTGGGGGCCTGCGTCCTGTTGGTGTGTTAAGAACAAAGAGTGAAAATATGCCCAGAGTTGTACTTGAATGACTGGGAGCAGAAATGCATTTAAGAAATACATACTAGATGCATTATTAACTCGATTTTGCTTTAATACTATTCTTTTGCATCTTGAATTGAATTATGAACTGTATTTTTAAGTTCGGATGTATTTAAAATAATTAGCAATAGCTACATCAACATTTTATTTTACAATTAAAATATGTTCCTTACTGTTTTCCTTGTGTACTTGTTCATTTCCCCCCAGACATAAGTAATGTGTAGACAGATACATTGTTTATTTACGACCCCAGTGACAGTTAATGTGGCATATGTGCCTACAATGTTTGACAGATAAAATGAGTTATTTACAGAAGCTGAGTTTATTATGTATGAATACTGAAGCAGCTATAGTATTTGGAAACTTCTCCATTTATTTTCCCAAGAGCTTGTTTCAGTGAAAGTTGCGCTGTTTTGAAGTGCAATGTAAGAGGATAGCACAAGTACTCAGACCAGTCCAATCTACAATGCAGTCGTCAACTGTACGTGCTAATTTCAGAGTGGTTCTTTCTGGATTTATTTTTATAGGTCTTAATCCAAACATTACTGAACCCAATGACAAGTCCTTTATAAGCAAAAGTGCATTTGGAATTCAGTCCTTGAAAATAAAAATTCTGCAGAAGAACAGGTTCACATCTGAGTCTCACTGGCACATTATGGAATAGGTATAGGTGTATGCAGGGGGTATACATGTATGAGACGCTTTTTCATCTATTAACCTTACTTATCAAAGGGCAAAAACTATTTCCATTTAAAACAAAAGTAAAAATTACACTGACTTTGGCAGAAGCACAAATTGATCCTCCTGGAGAAAAGGCATTGATTTTTCCTTTTAGTAAATAAAAGCTTAGATGCAAGATTTTGCACTAATTACTTATATCTATCTCTTTTACTGAAAGGCAAATGTGCAAGAGTGATGTGCTGTGGAGATTTTTTTGGGTTTGGTTTGTTTCTTTCCCCAACAAGTCTCCTTTACTCCATTTTCTATCCTTCAGTTTTGGAACAGTTCAGAACATTCTCACAACATGCTGCAGACGTCATCAGTGGCAGTGATTACTGTGGGCCGCCTTGGGTCTACGCTCACTGCCGACGAAGCACGGTGCTTGTTGTGCAAGCAGGTTATGCAAGTCGCTGCAACTTTAAGAGCCCAGTGTCAGAGGTAATCCCTAAGGAGACTTGCGTAACTGCTACATGAAAAAACATCAGTGCTGGTTTTCCTTGACTTTTTTTAATAAAAAAAACCCACAACAAAACAAACTCTGTAATTTTCCAAATATTCTTTTTTTCGCAAAGTAAATCTCAATAGAGCTGTGTGCACAGTTTGCTTGATTTTCAAATGGCTTTATACACATCCTATATGGTATATATTTTTATACACACATACAAACTCTTGCTGCAGCTATTCAGGCCTTGAAATTTTTGGAATCCTTTCAAGGAATATTTGTGCTTTCTGTTGTGGGCAGACCTGAGCTATCCCAGCCTGTGTTTCAGGCTGCAAAAAACAAGTGTAAGCCTGAGCTGAAGTTCTCAGCACAGTTTATGAGCTCAGACAGAGCTGAGGTGAATGCAGTCCTGTTGCCATTTTTTTTTTCTTCTTCTCAGAGCAGAGAGAAGGCAATCATTCACAGAGGAAAACTCTGTTCCAAAACAATCTGCTATGTTCTTTACCCAATGTGACACTCAATCCAGGGTGAGACTTTGCTACGAGGACGTAGGATTACATTAATCCATATGCAAAGTCCAGCCATCACAACTGTAAAAATACAGGAAAAATGGTGGGAGAACACATTTGAAAACCTTCTGTTATACACGTACCCAATTACAGAAGCTTTGGTTCTATACCCTATACATGTATACTACAATCACCTCGAGGTTTAAGGGCAGCTTGCTAAAGCTAAGCTTCCTAACAGCAGATACTGGATTGCTATTAGGTACCAAGCACTCACTTAAAATGTTCAGGCTTTTCTATGACAACTGAGTATAGGTTGTGCTGCTATCACAGCTGCAGCTGTTTGCAACACGCATCTGGTGGTATGTAAGAGGAAACTGGAGTTGGGCAGAAGCCTCATGCACATCTTACCTCTACTTAAGAGTGGGTGTATTAGTGATCTGACCTAAACCCACATCACTGAGGTCACTGCTACTCCCTGCAAATGGTGCAGACACGTCACAGGAAGAGGCTAAGACAGTTGAAAAGTCAAACAAGAAAATATCCTCCAGATTTTCTGTTTGCCAGGTGGGCACTCCTGCTGCTGCATCCACTGGGCAGCCAGAGATCAGCACCCTACATCTTGAATACCTGCAGGTGAACACCTGCCTTGCTCTTCCCTTGCACTTCTTGCCTTCCCAGGCCCTTACCTTTCTGCCATGTCCACTAAAGCATGTACGATGCCCTGCAGTGTCTTCCTCTTCTCTAGCTCCTGAGGGACACAGTTCTGCTTCCTACACCATGGGCAACAAGCCAAACTTTTCTCCTCCTTCCCTCCTCCAGCTCCCAACACCACAGATCCACATCCTTCCCCACAGCAGGGGAAACAGTAAGTGCTGGGAGCCATGGAACACCAGCACTGTGGGCAAAGTTGGTCTTATTTCATTTTGCAAGGGACTGTGGAAGTAGCTGTGGGAACAAAAAGGAACTTAAGAAAAAAACATATGATCCCACTCAGCAGGAGACAAACAACACCAGCAAATTTAAGCATTGAACACAACAGAGAGTATTCAGCTGAAAACTAGTTCTCTTGGGTCTCACTTTTGGAGGGAGGACCAGAAACTACAATTGTTAGAGCCTGTGCTAATTGTCTGTATTTAGGGCCAAAACCAAAAACCAGATGTAGTGAAGATCAACACGTGGCTTTATGACACAGGAGAGGAGGCAACAAAATGCGTAACTCCTTTCCACTTTCATCATGTGTGATCTATTGTGAAAGCACAGCACTGTGACCGGGAAAGCCTCTTCAGCTTCTCTATTGCAAGTGTGGATGCAGAAACAAGTGGTCACATGACTGTCTATACACTGCTAAGCTAAAGCTTTACATCTCGATTTGTACACAGGCACACGCACACAGAAAACAAACTGATGATATCACCACCAGAAAAATAATCATCTATGAAGTCCACAAAGCCAAAGTTCACGCAGTGCACAAGTCTTTACCTATTTCCAGGACTTTGAAGAAACAGGTACCCACAGAAAAGGAAAAGACAAAATCTGCAAGAACCCCACAAAGAAGAAAGGGCCTGGTTCTGGAGAAGCCCCAGCAGAGGCTGTAGCAGTTGGGAAAGTCAGGTAACACACTCTCAGCTTCTTCTAGGTCTATCCCCCACATCCTCTGCCACAGTTTCCTACTGGAGCTCCTGCCATCAGTTCCAGCTGCTCTTGATCAAGTCTCCTGTTTGGCCAAACTGCCACATTTTTACTTGCAGAATCATCTTCAGCCTGGGCTCCAAGCCCACTGGTGAAAGCAAAGGCATTGCTCCTCTTATGCCTAGCTGCCCCCATGCCAGCCCTCGGCCTGGGACAGCCACAGGAGTACTCTCTCTATGCTCCACTGCCACAAGTTTGGTCACTCTCTGGACTTCAGTCTGTCTCCACCACTACAACAAAACACCACGGGTAACCCCGGAGAGTGCCGAGTAAATACTTTTGCCATCATACACAGGTTTGCTACCATAAGAGTTATGTTCAAGCAAACTTTTTATTAAGGGCATGCCACAGAGATAGCATCTCTTCTTCCTGTCTCTGGCTGTTGACTTTAAGCCTGGAAATCTCACTTAATAGGGATTTCTAACAGCACAAAAGTCCAAGGTAACTTGCAGTAAAGCACTATACTCTAGTAAAATCAGGCTAAAGCCCAGCTCACTGCAATCCCATCTTTATTCACCATGCAGTGCCCCATGTTAGCTAAGGGGAAAACGAGCGAAATATGAGGCCTTTACATCGTCAGGATCTCGAGGAAACTTGGCCTCATTAAACGGACAATCCTTACAATGGTTTATCTGTGAACAGTATATTTCCTATATATTTGACACAAATAGCCTTTTCTTCAGCATCAGAGCTGCACTTCTTCCTATTCCAGCTATTTGTTCTTGAACAAACATATTTACTGTAGCTAATGAGAGGGGAAATCCCTCTCTGTTCATGCCTCTGTTCACTTCTGTCCTTCAGTGACCTGACATGTGCCTCACCCTAGAAACCAAAATGACTGCAGGAGCCAAGAACACAGAGAATTGTTCTGGGCTCCCACTTCTGAAATGACATGCAATGTTTGCTATGGAAAATCTCCCACGCTAGACTGAAAAAAATCAGCTCCCTTTTAACGTGCTTAGTTATGGAAGTTGCCTCTATCACTTACACAAGTTTTCTTTTCTCAAAGGGCTGGACTTAGGCTGTCCTTGTAAAGAAAGGTGCAGCCCATGGTAAGGAGAAGGCAGAATCTTCTCCATCCTTGCCGCCTGCTCATATAGGTGTTTATAGTTCTTATAGGTAAGCTCTACCAGTCAGACACCCTTTCTATAATACCATGACAGTTAATTTTGTCCCAGGTCACCACCTGTCCTAGTGCCAGAGAATTAAGCTCTATCTACACCAGTAAGAAGCGCAGCACAAAAGGGGTGATCTGTGGAGACAAAGAGTTGGTGCCAAGAAGCCAGTGAACACTCTGTGTGCATCTTGAAGGAGAAGAGGTGAGAGAAGCGGCTGCCTGGCTCCAGTCTGACTTCTCCTGGGCACCAGAGAGATCTGGAGCACAGTATAGGCACCCCTGTAGAACTTCTCATGTTTTTCTTTCAACATAAAGAAATTTATTTCAGGTATCTTGGGACCACCTCTCAAATGAATCAACGAGCAGCAACTGTGGAAGATCAGATTTGTTTCCAAAGCGTGCTCCTAAGATAAACTAAAATGCCAACAGAAATGCACCCTTTTTCTTTCTAGCACCTGGCTCTTGTAACCAAGAAAATCAATAGTCACATGATATTCCTGATTTAGCTAAACATCTGAAATCTGGTTGCTTATCTGAAGTCTTCATTATAGCTAAAACAGTGGTTCTGAAAAAGTGTGATGAAAATTGCAAGTAAACAGGCCATTTCTCACAAGATCTGATACTTGGGACTAGGGATTTAAAAGTATGTAGAATACTAATAAAAGCAGAAAAAATATTATTATCAAAATAAATCAAATATATTTAATATATCAAAGTATATTAAAAACCGAAGCAAACAATTTTCTTGATGAAATGCAGGTGCAGTTACCTCTTAATAAAACGTGTTTATGAAAACAGCGTTTGCAAATTCTAATTTTTTTCTTCTCTGAAGAGCAATCATTCTCTATATTCTTGCTACATCCTTCTCTTGCTACTAGTCCTGAATAGGTCTTATTCAGACTGATCATTTATGGCCCAATTTTGCTGCTTCTGTTCAAAATCAGAAAGCCTTAGTCCTCATGTGGAATTAGTGGGATTATTTGCACAGCAATGCCAACATCAAAGGGTAAGATGGGTCTAACCTGGCTGTATTTATACCCCTTAGAGAACTGTCTGCTCCTCGGTCTGGTTTATTTTATTTATCCAGACTATAGTGAATGGAGTATTTTATGTTTTAAGGAACTGACAAGAACTAGTTTAACACTACATGGATGGGGAAAAGCAATAGCAATTTTAAGTACAAATCTGGTAGGATTTAAATGTGCTACTTTGTTTTCATGTGCAGAAATGCCTTGAATGCAGCCCTGCTTCCACTGCACTCTGCACAGTCATTTGGTATCTGGTGGTGGAAAAAATGACAATGAAAAAATGTCAACTGTTGGTAAAGACAGTGCATATCCCCTCATCTCCTTTTTGTGACTCCACAGACCTTAGTAAATTTTAACGGTGAAGTTTTGCTTTCAGAAATATTGGCAAAGCCCTAAATCCTCGATTTCCTAACTTGGATCTGCAAACCATTGTGGTCCATGACACCACAGTGCGTGGTCCTCGCCATGAAACCACGTTAAATGGTGACCTTAACAATCACACTATCGCGCAGCAAATGATGTGGTTGCTAGAATAATTGCTGTGAATAAAATTGCTCTTTTTAATATTTCCCTAGCTAAATTTATGCCGTATTTCATGTCAATGTGTAACCGCAAGTGTTAGTGGGAAGGGAAGATGTTACAGTCTCTCCTTTTTCCCAATGCAAAATACACTGTGAAGTTTTATTTCACAAGGAAGCTGCTTAAGAAAGTTACTCCTGGATGTAAAGAGAGGTTCAAAATTAAGCATACTGAAGTTTCACTAGCATGTGTTAGCAGAAAATAAATATTTTGAGATGTTTTTAGTTTCTGATGACATGGAAGTTAAGGCTTCTTGGCATCAGAAAGGATCAAACTCCACAGATGTATGTTACTAACCAGGACATGAGGCCTTCACTTAGGGTGAACTTTAAGTAGTAAAATCCAAATCCTGACTCCTCCAAGTAACCCAAGGATCTTTACTGTTTTCTAAGTTTATAAAGGGTACATGTCAGCGTTTTAACATATTTGTTTATATTTAAAACACTGGCAAATGTAAACGGGTGTCTGGATATTTACAAACAGCAGAAGTAATTGCCAGCTTGTCTGGTGGATTTAAGTGTCACAGCTTGCAGCTCAGTGAAATATAACCCAACGAGTTTACACATCTGGGGGATATAACAATGGGAAATTATTCTGAGGAAGCGTGCAAGGGAAAGCAGCATGTGTTAACTGAAATATGTTTAGACTGGCAGTATTAATTGGCAGTATTAATAGGCATTGACTTTTATACCTATGATCGCTGACTCCTCTCAGAGATCTTTGCAAATCCAAGCAAAAATAGGCTCATTATCCTGCAAAGTGACTGAATCTGTACTTACCTCACCTCTTCCTCCTTCTGCTCCCCAAACCTTTTCTTTATGCTCAATGTTATTTTACAAATAGCTACTTGAACAACACTCATACAAAAAATGAAAATCATCATCCACCTTCTTCTTAAATTCCTTACACTGGATGTACACAAAACCATCCCCACCAGCGTGATCATGAGAGATCAACCCCAGGATGCAACTTCAGGAAACCTCCTGGAAGCGGTTTCTACATATTCTTTTGTTATGAAAAAGAATGGTCATCCCCTCCCTTGGAAGAGAAATGGGTTCTCCCTACTCTGCGGGCCAACCATGCCCTCTTTCCTCGGTTAGGAATTGGGTATCTATAATGCTATCATAGATATCTCTACCTCCCCTGTGTGCGTTAATTTAAGAGTATGAACATGGCCGTTTGTTCAGTCTCATTTACATACTTAACTGAATTTATACTATTCTGCTGCTTTCAAGACTCCGAATGAGAGAACAGGGAACAAACTTTGCAGTGACCCAGCAGGAATAGAGGCAAAAGTAAATTCTACTCGCAACAGGAGACCTGGCGGTGTTGGTACTTCTACATCATCATGATTTTCAAAAGAGAAATTTTAAAACTTCCTTTGGCCTGAGATGAAACTCTCAGCATTTTTTTAACTATTTTTCTCTTGCTTTATTATATGAGGGAATGATTTAATGCTTTTTTTCAAAATGAGAAACGGTATCACTCTATTTACCATAATGAAAGCCTGGTTTAGATTGTTTCATGACACAGTTTTTAAATGCACATTGCCATAGCATTTCAGAGGAATGTATTTACATTTACCTTTCTAAAACACACAGTATATTATGTTGCAATTAAAAGCCCACAAACTCAATCTGATATTTCTTCACTAATTTATTCCCAAGCCAATATGTATTTTAATGTTCCAAACCGTTGCTAATTAACACATGGAAATATTTTAACATGGATTTTGATTAATTCCACTTAACAGTCTAACCAGTGCTAAAACATATGTGGTGTGTCATTTCTTTCTTTTGAGGAAGGCATTGGCATTAAATCTTTCAATCTTCCTGAGCACCAAATGCTAATTTCAGGAAGATTAAATAACAGACTGCAGCTACAGTTTCCTTTCTTTACTTCCCAGAAGGTGAAATGAACATATTTATGTGGGAGGAATTTCTTTACTGCACAAGCCAAAATACAGAAATTAGATTTTTTTTTTTTTCTCTGAACATTGCTAATACACCAACAATCGCCTGCCAACTAAATAACTTTAACCTGTATCTGCAGTTTGTGGAGAGTTGCCAAGTTATATGTTCAACTTTCTTTCACTCTCCTTTTTTTTTTATTAAAGTATTCCCATATGATGTTTTCACCTGTAGCTCCTAAATGCTTTTCCATACTTGAATCAGAGACCTACCAGCTTATCGTGGGGTGGCTCTGGCCATGGAGCCAGAAATGCTCATGTAAGACCCTCCTCTGATTTTCACACTTTGAAGGTATGTTAAAAATACGATTCATATGGTGCTGCTCTAACGGTTTAAAATCTGAGCATAATTCTACATGTCAACGAACTAAGCATACAAAATACTCAGAGGTGTGCATGGGAGTAAACATCTTACGTATGTAAAAATGCAAGAACGCAGAGCAGGAGGCAGCCGCCTATCTGGCTCATGGGGTTAATGGCTTGCACATCACATAGAGTTTTTCACAAGATGGAGTTTGAGGAGTTTAAGAACAGCTAAGCACTTTTGCTCCTGCGATTCCCAACAAAAAGCTGACCACACCTCAGTACTGCAGTTCCTCTTTCTCCCATGGTGAGTCCAGTTTCCCTGCCCTCACCTGCACTGACCATCCTCTGCTTCATCGTCAGCACGTTCCTACTGAACGCTGAAGCAAAAGTTCAATGTATGCTCAGATCACACCCACATCTCCTTAATGTCTACCACACCTCTGCGGCATAAATAACCCTTCTCTTCTCACTGTTTCCCTAGGCCTTATTTTACTTGTTGCGATATTCTGCATAAATTCCACTTAACAATATGTGGTGGTACTCGTCCTCTTCTGGTACCTCTCACTAGCTGTATTTCAGTCTTGACTGTAACAGAGCATCCGAACACTGGTTTGTGTTTGGTTTCCTATTGACTCTACGGTATCTAATCACACTTTCTGCACCATTCAGCTGCCCAGACTCCTGGCATTTGCAAGACACTATTTCAGTTGTTTCTTATTGATCTACATCCATCAAATAAAAGCAAAGTCCAATTTTCTACTTGACTACCATTTTCATCAGGATTATAACTTTCACTGAGTTTACATTGATGCCCTCTGATTTTCTTTATGTCCCTCTTCATACATTTAAGAGGAGTTTTGGATGCAATGTTTTTATCATATTCACTAAATGAGTGGCCCTGGGAGAAAGTCAATTATAGCTACTAGGAAGAGTCCTTGCTCTTGTTCAAGAAGCAGTGGCTGTCCTGAGGAGCCTCAGGTTCAGTCCCAGTAATGATTCTAACAGCTGTCACTGCCCATGCAAAAATGGGTGCATAGTCTTCTGCCTGTATTTTAAAATACATGTGACTTCAGTGTTCTCAGACTATTCAAAACCTTAATTCTTGTGCTTTCTACAAAGAAAAGTACAGAAGAATCTGTGGAAAAAATATCCGAACGTTATGACAGGAAAGAGCAGTGAATACGCAGGTACGTTCTTTCAAAGCAGCTGTGTATTACTTCTGAGGTTTGCATCAGATAAAATAATCTCTAACATAGCCGACGGTAAAGTTTACAAATGGCCATTCATTCCAGCATAGAAGGCCAAATGCCGATACCCAAATACCTGCCAATCCTGTTTTCAGCAAGAAGTGTGCATGCTCTTCACTTGAGGGCTGATCGCAGTCCAGAATGAAAACACACATCGTAAAAAATCCAAATACCTGAAAATGGCGTTTTCTCATCTTTTCTTACATGAGCATTCTTTGTTTTACAGTTCACAGAGAACAGATTTATTAAAGCAAGTCATGTTCCAGGAAAGTATTAATGAATAGTGCAAAGACTCCAACTTGATTACACCTGTTGAACTGGTCCTAGAACACCAGCCCTGTTAGCTGACAACTGAGTAGACGGTAACCAAGGTTCAAGAACATCCTTCCTTAGGCATTTGCATGGCATACGGATGGAAAGAAGACGTTGAAAAATTACCTCTACCAACTGCTGGTCATTATTTAAAAGGTACATTACCAGTGAAGGTGACCATATCACAACACTTAACGCTTTTTAAATGGCTTGTGAAGTTTTCCTTACATTAATGGGAGGAAGCAGAAAAGATAGTTTTGGCTACAGAAAAGCAGCCATAATAATGCTTTTTCATCAAATATATGAACACTATTCCTCTAAGGGTGAACAGTACATATTATAACCCCTTTTCCTAATCAGATACACCAAAGCACTGAGGACCACTAAAAATGAGAAACAGGATTAATAAAGATTTCTGCCTTCTGTTTGATTAAAAAATCTGTATGAATTAAACTGGCTATAATGACTTTGAGAAGTACCAAAGTGACTGTCCCACAGTCGCACACCAAATCTGCATGCAGAGTTATCAATATAGCGCACTGTCCCCCAACAGCCATTAAATGATGCCTCCGCATCTTTGCTCGAGGAAAACAAATTCTACCACTACTCTCCCCAAAGCCTTTGAGGTCCTTTTACTTTATGACATTTCATACGACACTATTTGAATAACAGTATTTCTTACACTTAACTCAGACCACTAACAAGCCACTTAGATGCAATTACTTTGGCACTGGGAATTTCAAAAAGTTAAAAAAAAAATAAAAAAGAAATCACTTTTCAAGATACCATGAGACTGACTCTTCACAAACAAAGGTACTCTAATTTCAGTGAGATTTTTTTCTTCCTTCCCGCAAGAAAAGGAGTAGCTTGCAAAAATAAAACCAAATAAAAACACTATCAAATGCACAATGGCCACTTCTTTCAACCACACCAATTCAATTGACTTCAATGTAAGTGCCCTGTTTTGCAATCTGATGTGAAATGCAAAGTTCCCGTTGGTCACAGTGGTTTAAAATCAGGCCCTAAATACACTTATTTATGTTTGCTTTAAAATAGGCAAGCTGTCCTCTTGCTACCCTTGCAAAATAGCTTTGCTAGCAATTGTCCAAGCAATGGGACAGTAGCCTTAGAAAGGCCACAATAAGAGGTCTTCAGTCGAGTGGTGTCATACGGTCTTCATTTAGAAGTATCACAAGAACATTACTTCTCACAGTATTTACAAATGAAAAACATATGGTTGTAACCTGTAATACTGCAAGAAATACTGCTCCTTGGGTTTGCTTCTGGTCTCAGACTTTTGAAATATGAACCAAGCAAAGGGATTTCAGCTTAATGCGTGATTCAGCCCATTCTTCTTCAGAGCTCAAAGTCTGCGGGACAGCTAAAGCTTGCAGCTGCAAAAAATGGTTTGCCCACAACTATGGTAATGTGCTATAGTTGCCAACCAGAGTAGTATGCTTATCAAAAAAGGCGTGGAGGTGGTTAGAGACATCTATTTTCCATTTAATTAAAAAAGAAAAAAAGAAATTTAACTGGCTTTGGTTCCTATAAAGAGTTTTATAAGTCATATATAAGCCTCTTGCATTTACTATTTAGGTTCAATCAATATGGTTATCTACCTGTCAATTTTTCTTGCTCTTTAATGCAGAAAGAGAGCAGCCTTTTTTATAGCTAGCTCAGAAAGTACTAAGCTAATCAATACATGCGGCGATAACAGAATGATTTGAAACACGTAACAGAAGCTTATCACTTTGCAGTATACTGAACCCGTCAAAATATTTTCCTAGAAGTAAAGTGAAAATAGAAGTTCTCCATTTTTCACTACTTAAGTGGGTGGTGACATAGATGTTGTAGGCCTTTTGGATTAGTTCCTAGCTTTGTATGTTTGAGGAAATTTGGTACACAAGCGTTTGCTACTTCGTAGGAACATGAGGCCAATTTTGCAGCGAGATTTAAAAACTCTGCCTTGAGAATCAAACAGTATCTCAACTGCACTTGATTTCCCATCTCTAAACATTTATTGGAAATCCATGCATTGTTCTGCAGAACTGCACATAAGATTTTCCAGCAAAGCATCTTCTGATGCTCCCGCAGACCTTAAACCCCTTTGCTTTACTCAGTGCTCTCAGTAATTTGTGTTCGAGCCCAATCTGAAAACTAGAGGCTTTCTTTCAGCCATCTCCTGCTGCGTTAGTCGATTTCAAATAATTTGTAAGCATCTGATTCTTAGAGGTTTCAAAATACGTACACATATCAAGATTCTGGATTTTAATGCAGCAGAGAGAGGATCAGCTGTTACTGTGGTGTCTAACCTCTACTTTTTTAAAGAAATATGTAGGATTTAACTATACAGTTCTCTGAGTGGGAACTAAAAATCATCTGCCATCGTACAATTTAAGTAAATGGAAATCTACACAATACAAAAGCTCTTTGTGATGTGCCAGGCTTGCCACAATTTACTGTGATGTCCCAGGCTTGCCACAATTTACTAAATGTTAAATGTAAGCTCGGACTTAATATATATATGTAAGTACATATATAAACACAGACTAAAGAATGATAGTTAAAATGAAAGGAACAGGAAATAATGTTTACAACTTAAGACTTCTATCAATTTTTTTCTATCAGTTTTAGCTCCAGGGCCATTTTTATCAATGCTGTGTCATGATCTTCGGTGCATTTCTGCATGGCCCCCTGAAGTCACACGATGCCCTTATGGCCGCCCTGTTCCAAAAGGTCTGCTTCAGAATTTCTGAATCTCAGAGGCTGGCTAGCCTGGGTGCTAGACGGTAACATTGGGTTTTGCTAAAAGTACCAAACCATAAATTTTTTTACCTTCACCCTTAGAAAACACCACAGTAAGTAAAATGAAGAAAGGTAAGAGAAATCAAAAGGACAACAAAATCAAGAAAATCCTTGCAGGACATAATTAAAAGTCTACAAAGGCTCTGCTTTCCTACTTTTCTACCAGAACCAGCTGTGCATGGTACAGCCAGGTCTGGTCCACTCAGAGGCAAGGATTAGTCCACAGGTGTATAAGCACTGCTAACAAAACATCTCCTGACCCAGCCTGGTAAGTCTGGGTGAACTCACCACGAATCTCTACAAACTCAGAATTCTATCACTAAACCATAAACCTTTGCACAGTGGAGACATGCCAGCAGCAAGGCATTAACAATGTTGTCCACTCCAGAGGAGCTGAAAGATGGATGGGCACCACTGAGGGTGGAATTGGGCCCAGCGAATGAGCAAAGATTCTTAGAGCAACACCTCAAGTGACACAAATTATGTTATAAAATTGATCACTTCCTTACAGATGGCAAAATGCTTCCAGGGCACTCAACATCCTATTCCATTAAGCCATGACAAATGAGAACATATTTCCACATCAGTCTTAACTCATCTTTTTTCCTTCAAGTATTTGGTTACTTATTCCCCTTCCACCCCTTAAGATTGCAAAAAGTGCCTTTTTCTTTTCCAACTTTGCACATCTTAATAGATGCCATTATTCCAGGACCATCACCTGGAAGTTTTATTTCCGCACAGAATCTCCCATCTTACGGGTATGTAAAATTTCAAGAGAAGTCACTGAAAAGCATTTGGGGTGCAATCTCTATGCGCACACTCAACAACTTGGAACACTGGACGCAAAGATACTGGAGATCCACAGAACAAATTACGGAGAAATGCCCCAAAACAGTAACTCTCCTAGTGCTAGTTTGAACAAGATCATCACCACCACCTGGAACAGAATGAGGATGGAAACCTGCAGAGCAGGAGAAAAATTGTTTCAAGCAGATCACTACAGCTGGAGGTGGCTAGGGAAGGTTCATAAATTGATAAGCACCACCGAAGGATCATAAGGCTCCACATCAATTGTTTAAAGATTACACTAGAGCCACTCGCCGCAGCCATTCTGAAAAGGTTACGGGTTTCACAGGTGTGCACTGTCAGTTCTGATTAAGCTTAAACTAAACCAGTTATCTATAACCTTGGATTGGAAAGAGGTTTATTGCTGAACGCGAGGTAAATCAAATTCAGGATACACATCTGTGGAAAAACACAGAAGGCCAAAGTTCACAGTCCTGACAGAGGCAAATAAATAAATAAATAAATAAATAAGAAATCCGACTCTCCAAACCCAGGAGGAGATTTGCCTGTAAAAGATCCATCAGTCTGGCTATCGTCATATGTTCTGAGTCGGAAAGTTATTCATCGCCTTAACATGGCTTTGGGTTTTCTTTCCGTCTTCAAATTATTGCTCGCTCTTACAATGCAGATTGTTTTAAGATTATTATCTGCATTTATTTCTGAAGTGCCAAGAGTTTACCCTTTATCTGATCATAATTGAAATTAATTATACACCTATACTTTTCACTACACAAGATATAAACCAAAGCAGCTACAGCAACAAATTCACAATGTAATTTTTCACCTGTGTGACTGGGAATCTTTCCAAAAACAACAGTTCACTTCAGAGGTTCTTAGAGCTATACAAAAAGACTGTGAGTGAAATTCTGCACCGAAAAAACATCGCTAACTCGATTGATTTCAACAGTGCCAGAATTTCACTCAAAAATTAAGGAACAAAAAAATCCATTCTTAGTAGTTGATAAAATTTGGAAAAGGTACATTCTATTTCCAAAAATACTTCATATCAATGCTATACTTTGAAGTGCCTCTATTGACTCATAGTGTTAATAGATGACAAAAGTGAAAAAATGTATTTGCTCTTGCAACATCATTATTTCCTTTGCATGCAATTATTTACTTGCCAAACAATGCTAGCAACAAATCGCAACAGACTATGAAGCCATCTACATCAGCAGATTTTTAACCTAAGGTAAAAATAAACAGAAACATCTGTAAAGTAATCTTGTACAAAGCTACGTTTATTAACAAATACATTTTCTAATAAAACACCATCTGCAAGCAACCCTCAGCTTCCACTTGATATAAATAGGCCTTTTACTGTTTTCAGATGCAGTTCCCAGAAAATTATTCCAAGCTCTACTGCAAAACACATCAGTCTTTGTTGCTGCCTGGAATGTTAATAAATAACATCAAGTTTTTAAATAGTCAAACAAATTATTGGCTTGAAATAATTATTCCAATAGAAAAAGCTGACCTTTTGCAATAAAGTGGTTTAAGAACGCACCGCTCCTCATTCCTACTACAAAAATATTACCAAGCAGAGAAATATTCTGGGGAAAACAGAAAGCTGTGAAAAAGCCATGTTACATTTCTGCACATATGTACACTATAAACCTTCCTTGCAAAAGTTAGTGTTTTAGAGAAACTCAGAATAAGAGAGAAAGCATACAAATAGTTAAATTGGTCTCCCTATTATACACTGGTGCTTGGAATGGACACGAATATGAACGAACTAAAATGTTCCTCACAGGACTACTGTACTGACCAGCAATACAAAATTCAACAGCTTAAACTCTTGGTAGCAGAGATTGGGACTGAATCCCAATATTAAGAGCACTTAAAAATGCATAAAAGCTTTAATGGGACACATTTCCATAAGCATTACTCAGAACTTAAGCCACATTAATTCCATTAAAAGCAACAGGAATTTAGCAAACTCTGCAATAAACCCCTTATTGGTGGACCTATTTAGTACCACTGCAATTTGAACACTGCCATTTTCCCTTAGAGTTTAAAACAGCATCTTTTTATCAAACTGGCTCCTAACTGAAAATGCAAGAGTGAAAACTGCAGATGAGCTATTAGAGTTCTGTGTCCAGAATTCTAGCTGGTATAAATTTATGATACTCAACACAGATAGACCTTTTAATATTAATCAGAAACGAGCATTGCTAGTATTCCAAACTGTGCTTTTAAAAGTGCATTAAATATTGCTATTGGGACTATCACAACAAACTTTGTCAAAAGTAGTCATGCACATGCTAGAAAAAAAGAATGTAATTCCAGGAAATGGAGCTGCATATTTGCAGAGAAAAAATATTCAGTGTATTAAATACTCAAGCAGTACTAGAGAGAGCATATTTTAAATTACTTACTTCACTAACAGGAGGAATGTTGAGCTTTGGTACTTTGTTCTTCGAACTAGGTGTGTTCACTTTTCCTTCCAGCAGCGTTCCAAAGGACTGATTTCCATATCCACTCTCAATTTCTATCGGCGGTTTCAGCTCAGGTGAGTCATTGGGTACCTGGTCCTGACCATCCATAGGCCTGACATACGCTGTAGGCTTTTGCTGGACCATGCTGTTTTTACAGTGGAGTCCTGGGGGGAAGTTCTGGGTCGAAAGACCATTGTTCGCAGATAACAAAGAAGTGGAAGGAAGCGGAGATCCAGGACCATGACCTACAAACTCAAGCTCTGTGGGTGACTTTGAATGACTGCTTTCTTTGTAAGTATGTTCTCCAGGTGCTGACTTTGAATGAGTATGCCTCCTTGAATGTGAAGATGCTGCCATAGAATTTGCTTCCTCAGTTGCTCCAGTTTTATGTTGCTCACTCTGACAATTATAGAGGTCTTCATACCTGCCCTGTGGCTGGTCGTGAGAAGAGCTGTGCTTGGTCCGACTCTGCTGACTACTGGATTGGCTTGGCTGGGCCCCACTGGAATTGTGACCACCACGTGCCCAGTCTGTCCTTGACTTCCTGCTGCTCTGGTGACTGTGCAGCAAAGTAGAATTAGATGACAATGAAGAAGGCGGAGGCATTGATGTTGATGAGTGGCCGCTGATCTGATGAGACGGGATCATTCTGTTTCTTGGTTCTGGGAAAAAGTTCTGTTCATTTTTGTCAACGGGTGTCTGTGGGACAGAATTCTTTGGGATTCCTACAAGGTGGCTCTGGTTGGAATGGTTGGTTAACAGGTCCTTCATCTCATCATAATTTCCCAGGGTGTTCTGGACACGGTTTGCAAGGGCATCGCCTTTATTAGTCTAAAATACGACAAAAAAAAAAAAAAAGGAGTAAATTTCTGATTATAAAGTTACTGCTCAGAAGACAGCAAATGTTAGCTGTTTAACGGTGTCATGCTGACATTTAATTTAATTTCAATTACATTTTGCATGTGCTATGTAAGAAAAACCTATCAATAACTATGTTCAAAGAATCTCTTGACACAGGCTTGCATGTGTAACACTTGCACACTGCTTCCCATTTTCTTAAATATGCTCTCAGAGAAGTGTTTAAATTGCATCAGTTATGGATGTTAGGAGCTGGTTTTGTGTCAGAGATGTTGGGCTTGTACATTTCATATCGTGCAAAACACGAACGTGCAATTACTGGCTACTGAGCATTTGAATTGCAATCACAGTTTATTTAAGTATGTTATTGCTCTATCAGCCCCTTGACCCACAGTCCTGCCATAAATAGAAGCTGGGTAGTCTGTAATAAACATGTAGCATCGAACTCTTCACTCCAGTGTAACTCCAATTACTTTTCGATAGAGGGTTCAGTTTGACCTGTGGAATCTATGATCTGAATCCAGAAAAGAAAAAAAAGCTTCTACCCACTCAAATGCTACAGTAGCTTCAAATACAAGATCACTCAAAAATATTTTCTTATAGAGCATAAACAGACAAGACTGCCACATTCTTAAGTATCAGGATTCTTCAATTGTCTGAGAGTTGGTTGTATTTGTGAATTGTGCTTTTCTTTGAATTCTAGTAATTATTAAATAAATACTGACTCATCTGTGTTTTACTGCTATCATACTTTTTCTTTTGAAGCATGAAGCGTTTGGGTTGGTTTTTTTTTTCTTTTTCTTTCCTCTTTCACTTGTAAGAAGCTAGACAAATAAGCTGGAAGCTATAATTAATACACAGCTAATTTCCTTACTATTCATGTTCTAACTCAGCCCACAGAGACACAAAGTACCAGCCCTCTTACTGACCTTTATGTTCCATTCAAATGACCAGCAGAGAACTGTAACATCTTACTCCTCACGCTTACTATCTTACAAGACTCAAAGGACAACAACAAAGCAAAACTATAGTTTCTGTTCAAGCAGATGGTTAACTTCTAAAGTAGGGAATTAAATGACAAAGTTGCAGCGTATGTAAGATACTTCAGGATACAGCAAACCATACTTTTACTTATGCTTAGAGTTTTTTTCACTCAGTACTGTAAGTAGAGCCACAGTCCAAAACCACCTTAACACCAGGCCATAAAGATGGGAAAAGGCAGCACTATGAGCTTGCACTTGGCCAGAGTGTTACACCTCATTCCTTGATGAGAGATCCTACCATGCCACTGATCCCATTTTCATCAAGTATTAAGCACAAGTCTAAGTGATGAAAAAAAAAATCCATGCATGGATTTCTTCTGAAATATCTGCTTATATTACCCAACGCTGAACTAGTCAGGAGAGGAGAAGAATATTGCTGAAAGGCTGGGTTTTTCCTTAGTACAGCACATGACATAAAAAATGTTGAAAAAAGATAATAAATGCAAATTTTCTTTTGCATATTCTCTGGGATTGTGACATACATTACCACTGCACTGAGGCAATGAGTTAAAAATAACTACTCAGTGTTGTTCTCACCTATATACGTTTTGCCAATGCTCCTAACTGACAGAGTTAATAATCCCAGCTGTGGAGAACCACGAATCACTTTTATTCACTAAGTCCCTAGGTTGGTCATTTTAGTGGCAAAAATTATATTCTAGCTAAGCCAAGAATAAGCTTTTTGTACACGAGCAGTCTCCTTCAACTGAGTTGCACAATGAGCTGTTTGGGCAGCAGCCAAAACCAGGCTCTCTCTGTTCAACCCCCAAATTAAAAACAAGGAGATTCCATTGTGCTTAAGGGCCCAGCAGGAATTATGATGCAAAGTCTAAACACTTACATACTTGTGCTGTTTCCTCTTTCCCCA
Organism: Baryphthengus martii; assembly: GCA_013396935.1. Taxonomy (NCBI): domain Eukaryota; kingdom Metazoa; phylum Chordata; class Aves; order Coraciiformes; family Momotidae; genus Baryphthengus; species Baryphthengus martii. The sequence continues at coordinate 152,930 of VWZK01003954.1, read as the reverse complement.
AACACTTTAACTCCTTATGGGATAGCACATCGGAAACCACCAACTATCAAAAAAAGTCTGACCACCAACCTTCACCTCTGGTTCAGCTACAATTGCCAGGGTGCATTTCACTTTCCAGAAAGTAAAAGTGTTTTGGGTTTTTTTAAAACAATTTTTAAAAATTACCGACAGCGTATCATCACTGTGACACTTCAACTTCACAGCATATTAAACAGCTCTTGTCTAGATTCTCACAGAGGGAATCAATATTTTAATTTGAATGTAGAGCTTTTCAATCATTTCTGTGTTGGAGGTATCTGATTCTCTCAGCTGACTTTCTTTCACATGTCACATAATGATAAATACAATTTTGCTCAAGATTAACTGTTTTATGCAGAATGTTCACATCCTGGGGATAAAAGACACTGTATAAGTGTTAGAAATTGTTATTTGTAGTCATTTACAGGGAGCATTAATAAAAAATATGTATTTCCTGAAAAGCATGGAGATTAAATTAATTTAAACATCCTTAGCATATTTTAAGTGCACCAAAGCTCATATCCAATTGTTACTGAAGTGAATGGAAGGATTATTACTCTCTTCAGTGGCCTTTGGATCAGATTCCAAAGCAAAAAACACATAATGTGAGTGGTAATACGGCTTATGCTTAAATAAAACGAAGTCCACACTTGTGCATCACAATGAGAACGAGCTCAGGTGTGTAGTGGAGCATACGATTTGCATTTAAGACATAAAGCATAACATTAACTTTTTTATTTTATTTCCTCAATAAATTCAGGGCTCTCATGAGCAGCAGAGTATTTTTGACAAGCCTGGATACCAGCAAGACAGACACAAAATCCAGTCATAATTTCTGGTTGCTCTTTATTACTTCCAGATTGGGGACAATTTCCACTTTCATATTCTGGATAATTGGTTGACTTCTTAAAGGAAATCTCTGTTCATCTTATTTTCTGAACAGCACGTTGAATCACAATTTTGCCGCTATCAAGGAAATGTAGCATTTTCTGAGTATTTCAAGGCATAAATTATTATCTCGTTTGTGACTCATGGCTAGTAGCCTTCCCCCTCATTCTAGGCTCTTGTTAATTTAGGAAACGTACACCTTCCTACATTTGCTTCTATTCCTTTCAAAAAAGATCCATAATAAAATCCTATTGGAAGACTAATTTGCTAGCTAGCTATTGCATTATAGTTCTACAAAGAAAAGAACTAATGCACTCAAACTTACAGGCCCAATTTTCAAGGGTTTTTTTTTTAAATTTGTATGAAACTTGAGGTTTCATAATTCATTCATTTTCTCATGCCTTATAGTTAAAACTAATCTCTATGGATTAGAAACTGAAATCTTTTTTTATGCTAAGCTTGAATAGCATGGAGGGGCTTTACCTGAAAAAGACAAATAATTTAATATTCACCCAAAGTTCCCCAAAGGAAATGCTGCCTACTGGGTTCTCCTCAAGTTGAACTCTTCTGAGGCAATTCCTTTGTAAATTAACAACAATGCTCCTAATGTTTTCTCCAAAACACTCATCTCAAACTCCTTACTAATTCAAAATATTAAAAGGTACTATTATTTAGTACTAAAATAGTAGCTTCTCTGTGGAAAATTCTGACATTGCTTTTCAAAATGTCTGTTATCGTAACACTGCAGGCTCTTCTTCAATCACTCCTGAAAAAATCAAGCATTAATAGGTTGCACAAGAGTTCAAAGGCAAGACCTGCAACCCACTTGCAATAAAGCGCAACACAGCTCTTGCTGCCCGACCTTTCCAAAATAATGCTGGATGTCATCACGTTGTCAAAGGTGTTGTTTTCCCACATGAGACAAGAGAGATTCAAAAGAACACTTTCATCATTTAATAAGCATGTACAAAAGTATTTTAGATACCCACAGAAAACAATCCTCTCACTTCATGTACGTGTACACATATATATGTAGTCTAAAGAAGCAATGTGAAAACACACACTTGTCCAAAACTATCATGACAACCTACACTTCAATCTGATAGAGGGATAAAGGGATGTTCTAACAACTAGAGCAAAGAAATGATAGATGGAGGCAAGTATTCCACACATCTCCTCATACAAAATGGCAACAAGCTCCCTGAGAAAATTTGGGCTGCTTTCTTTGACCAAGCTTTAATGTACTCAGCTTCACAACAATCTTAAAATAGCTGCCAGTTGTTCAGCCTGCAAAACATCAGAAGAGCAGCGGTGCTAATCCCTACCCCAACGGCCCCTTCGCCGTGTTACTGCTGAAGTAAATGAGGAAGGAATTCTAAACAGTAAGAACACTAGATCTGGGAATAAAAGAAAGGAAAAGAGATATTTTCTGTTCCTGAGACCCCATATTCCTGGCCTTCCCTTTGCACTGTAGTCTCTGTCTTCATTCACAACCCCAGATCTTTCAGAAGCGTACCAGCCATCCCTTGAGCTGATGCTCATTAGTAGAGCTACCCCAGATGAGGTGGTGGACCTCGTGCCCATCGCATGCCACAACAGTAGACTTTGCTGGATAGTATTGTCTCGCATTCCACTCCTCCTGATGGCAACCAGAAGAGATAAAATGGGTGTAGCTTGTTGTGTGCGCCAGGCCTCAAGTCTCATCCACACAGAAACACCTATTCTTTTCAAAATGGTAAAGAACTAAAAGTTCAGACTAAATGCGCAGAAGATTTGTTGTCACCTCATGGTCTTTTCATTTTATTTTAAACAAGAACAAACCCCTGAATTTAGCTTTGCACTTGCTTAAGAACACAAGTCACTACATATCCACTAAGAGTTTGACCCAGCTTTCATTAGTTCCCAGGAAGCTATACTGCGGCTGGTTTTTAGCAATGCAGAGCTTACAAAGGAAGTATCAGGCCATCGCTTTGTTGGGTTTTTTTTTCCTCCTAGCGTAAAATGCAGGCAAGATCTAGCTTTCCTACTCAGTCTTGGTTCTCTGTTTTGCAAATTTAAGACAGATGTAACTATTTTTGCATGCAATTTCCCCTTAATTTTTATCTTTCACTATTTATAATTACAGTGCTTTTTTAAGATAGTAATACATTATATTTTGTTCAGTCCCACAGATCTGACAAATTTCTCTACTAAGCAGATGAAAAGCAATTAAAAGAAAAATTTGCTCAGAAAAATCACCAGGATCACTTCTCGTTTTTAGTTTTTCAGTTTTTGATAAGACATATGCTCTGTGTATACTTGGGGCAAACAGATGTAAAATCAGATATTACCATTCTTATGGTATAGTAGATACTGTGGGGACGTGTTTTTAGTTCAGATACAAAATTTTGCAGTTACTTGCATATTGGTCTACCTTCTAAAATCGAAATAACCACTTATATAAACAAAAGCATCGGCATGACCTGCAGGAAGTTTCAAAAAATCAGTTCCTAGTAATTTATTATTTCCATAAGGGTGCTAAAATACAGTCCAATGCAGAAATAGCGCATGGATTAGATTTTTATAAAAAAGCAACAAAACGATCCCACAAAACCTGTCCTAGTGCACACTCCCTGTCACAGATGAGTGCAACGCATCCCACACACGAGAAAAGCAGCAGTATGGTTTATTGAGGTAAAAAAATAATTGGACAGAGTTCAGTAAGTTTGAAGGAATTTAATGCAGTTTAATAGTGGTTTGACAAGGTTCAGTAAGTTTGATGGCAAGGTTCACCTTACTAATTACTGCAGGGAAGAAACACACAAAGGAAAACGAAGTTCAAATCAAGTAAGAGTAATTCACACACAGAACAGAGACATAAAGAGTAAGGAGTACCCTCCCATTGAGACATGAGGTTCAGAGTGGATCCCTTGCTTTCTAAACTTTTGGAGCCCAGGTGTGGATCTGATTTTAGTCTGAGACTTGGCCAACAGTTTACGTTTAATGGAACTATCCCTACAATATTTACAATAATATTGAGCAGTTACATGGATGAGTAATGTTTCATGGTGTTAATTCAGCGTGCCTTTAGTCTCTCACCAAGGATCTGTCAGAGGTAAGAGATCTCTCCATTTCGGGTAAGAAGGGATTTCTTAGACTTGGGTAAGAAGGGATTTCTTAGACTTGGGTAAGGAATGTCTACCCTTGAGAGGCATCCCTGCTCAAGTGGAGATTTACCTGGCATGAAGTCCAGCTGCAATTCAGGAAGAGCTCAAATTGGGCCCATTCTAATGGTAATATTTATAGGGTGAAGTAGTTGGCTGCTAGTCAATAGCATAGAAAAGATAGTTGTCTTTGTTTAGTTCTGTATTTCGGTCATATTGCACTTTTAGATTTCAAAAACACCTTTCAAAATATTTTTCAAGACACCTTCACTCCCTTGTACTTGAGTCAGGGACTTTCCAGCTCACAAGTTCACCCCAAGGAAGTAAGGCTTGTTGCTCCTTAGTCAGCCTGAACCAAATACAGCTAGGAGTCGTGTATTCGTCACACTCTCCGAGTCTATAATTATTGGACACCATTTTAATAATGTCAGTCTTTCTTCCTCTTTTTCAGGCAATTTTCAAAGAGCCCTGATCCTCCCTACAGACGCTAACAATGTAAAATGGAAAGATGAAGTGGTGGCCTTTCAATGGATATCACTGATTGGGAGGAGAAAGAGATATGGGAATTTCCATCCTGATGAATTCTCCAGGGAATGTCTTACTGAAAATCAAAGCAGCAGAAATCATAAAGGGCGACATCCCTTGGTGATGAAAATCTCAAGCAGCAAAGCTCCTTAGAGAGAACAAGACTTGTCGTAAGTCCCTTTCGTATACTTGTTATGCTCCCCAAAGATTCGGATAGTCTCCCAAAAGACTTCTTTAGTTGGTTACGATTGCACAAGAAAGCTTATGGACTCATTATCTACAGAGAGAACATTGATTTTAACAATTCTGGTATATTTCCTTCTCAAAAATGAAAGGACTAAGTGCTAGATTTGTAGGTACGAACCCACTTCTAGAGATATCAGATGCATGTACTCCTACTGCAGGACTTTGTGCTTAGAGGAAGAAATCTTGAACTGGACAGTAATCAAAATTCTGATTCTGTCAATACCAGCATGCAGTGTTGGGCAGAGTATTGAGTTTGCTCTGCTGCCATATGCTGATCTGCATAATCAGTGTATTCACAAGTATAAGTACCAAGGCAGATGCAATACTTTCATTTCTTACAGGTGATGAGAAACTTTACTTGTATTTGTAAAATACATTCAGGCAAAAGACATTCTGAAAATGTAAAGCATCAAAGCAATCTACCTTATAGGGTTCCCCAAAGAGGTTAAAACCTGAAGCGAAGAGATCTTCATCTTGCTGGACTTCCTGGTTTCTTCTCTCCCATTCTTTCCGCTTAAGTGCACTCCGGTCTTGCTCATAGTGACTGAAGAACAGAAAGACAAAAAAAAAAGAGAACACCTTATTTTCCCCGTAATTTAGTTGCATGTTTATTACTATCATTAAAAGCAGTGAAAATTCAGCAACAATGTAGCTACCGAGGACAGTTCTGAAAGAAAGAAGCAGCCACTGACTAATTTTCCCAACCGTAAATTTGGAATCAGAATACTATGTGAAATTGGACCGTAGGACAGTCAATACGCTTCTAAAACGGAAAAAAGGACACAAATGTTCTTTTCAAATTAAGAGTATTATGCAAAAGAATAAAATACATTTTGGTGCAGTTGTACAGTCTGTAAGAGATGCTCACGCATGCACACATACACACGTGTGCCCACTAACAACGCGTCCGTACAGAGAAAGCCCATGTGAAGTCAATGAAGCACAGCAACATCTTCAGATCCATTTAAATGTGTTAACATTTGTCTCCATCCATCCCAATGCTCCGGTTCAACCTCAGCCTCGGGTGATTTAGACCACCTAATTCTGTCCCATGTACTTGTTGAAATTTACGTACAGCTTCATTGTGGGTGTCAAGGGGGTTTAAGAAGTTTTTCTGTGGCAGGTTCCCAGAAGAGACTTGAGGACAGTCGATTCCAGTATCAGATAATTCACACACACAAACAGAAAAGGATCTAGTGCCTCAGTGTAGCAATGGTGAGTGGCACTTATCTGTTTGTCAGCTTACTTTGTGCACCTGCCAGACCTAGATGACAAGCTGAGAGACCACATTCACTTCTCCCCTGAATAGCACTGAAGTACTTTGGTCTCTTGGCTTTGCAAACTACCTCCTGCTCCTCTGAGAAAAAAAGATATAATTAAAACCCTGAAAGAGGGGGGAAATAGGAAACAGGAAAGGAAAAGATGCATGCTTCAACTTGCACTGACAACCTCTTATGTGACAAGCATTAAGGGACACTTCTGTGCTTTCAACCCATATTTGATTTGTTATGAGGCTTTTGGCTCTGCTTTCTGTCAGTTAATTAGCTACCAAATTCCTGACAACAATCTGACTAGCAGACTCAGTATACGCTCTGATCTGTTGTAATCAGTATTTCCCTGATAGATTCTGCACATGCGTGCACTCCCTATGTACAAACCCATACATACAAACATACATTTTACACATGGAACAAAGAACAGTTAATTCTCCTGTCTCTTGTGAGAAAGAATTAAATCTCCATAGAGCTCCACTGCACTTGGAAGATAACCAAATATCTACAACTTTCGCCTTTTTAGCTCAGCATGATGTTGTATTGAAAGCTTCACACCGAGAGATATAATGAGGAATGAACTGCACAGTGATGAGGCTTTAACAGTGTATAAAGTCACTGATTTCTGAGTGAAACCACAATTACTAATTTGAAACACCAGCTAATTAAAACCACAGCTATGTATTTAGCCTCTTGTTATACCTACTGCAGTTTATAATTATGAGGACCTCTTTATCTACTCAATTAAAGTTCTTATGATTCAGGCAGGTTGTGTTTGAACCTGCAAGCCCTGCAGAGAGCACAGGAAAGCATATGTCTGTTGCCTGATGACTCCATGTATCCTTATACTCATACACTTGTTTTTGTACAGGAAAGGAAAGAAAAAAAAAGACAAACACCATAACAATATTCCTAAGTAAAAAATATGAGTTAATAATTGGTTTAAGCAATTCAAGATCACTCAGGCTTGGATTGAATAAGGCTTGAGTATGGCTTGTGAACTGAATGCAAATCCATCTACATAGGCTAAGCAGAATGATTTCCATCTACATTTTTCTTTTACAACTTAGAAGCCTGAAAAGATGTCATATTTATTTCTTTATAACACCTCCTGATGTAGTGACACCAGTGGCACCAAGATCAAACTCCAGAATACTCTTATAATCATTACTGGTATTTTTGCACAAGCTACAGTACTATACACTGTTGGATTTCTGAGGGAAACAGTAGGGAAATAGTAAGCAACAGTCCCTTTACTATACGATACATGATCATACCGCTGACACACTACTGGAAACTGCAAGTGACTTGCTCACTGAAAGGTGAAAGGGGGCACGAGTCTCCCTTCCTTTCATGTCCTAAATCAAAATTAAAATCCATAGGTATGGGAATAAGTGAGTTGAAACTGCTTCTCAAATTGGTACACAAAGGTGAGGACAAGGTTGATTCCATCTCTCCCCACAACTCTTTTGGAGTCAGGGGCTGGTTTAGCCCAGGAATAATTCAGCCCAGCAGACGTAAGAACACACTGTATTCATCCCTCTCAAGGGTGATCTTTCTAGGGATTTTTTTTGCAGCTTTCACTTCAGAAAGAACTATTCAGGAAGGTTAGAGCTGCACTTTACAGGTTCCCAACAGTAACTTTGGCCTGGAGATTCAGAATGAAATCCTGGGCCCATTCAAATGAAACTGAATCTGCCCACCGAACATTTAGATCACAGAATCACAGATTACAGGACAGAGCAGATCTCATACTTCATGGGAGGTCCCCAGCACTCTGTTAGCTAAAAGCTGGCTCTGGTCTCAATCATGCAATGCAAAGTATTTAGGGAATCAAGTGAGGCATTATGCCGTATCCAATCTGACAAAAAAGCAGCAAAGACTCTAAGACTGCTAAAATGTGTTTTGTGACACATTACAAAACCACAAACTCAAAAATTATGAAAACAGCAGTAATTCAAAATGGCATCATCACTTTAGAAAAAGTAAACTTAAGCTAATACAGTTTTTAGAATGTGAACAGTAAAAATCTAAAAAAACAGTATTTTCCAACACAACAAAGTGAAGTATTTCTCCTTCAGTGCATGTGTTTATGAAAGATATCTATTCCATGCACCAAGAGGTGAGAACAAAGGCATATCTCATGTCCTGGACCCCAACAATGTTTACAGACTATCAACCTGTGAGCATCCATTCGGCAACACAAGCAAAGCCCTAAGTGAACTGCTACCTCTACATCAATCCAAGTCTTTATCATATATTCTCTCATCAGAACAAAAGAAATAAACAAAATTAAAGGTTCATTTTGAACTTTCCAGTCACGTGTCACATCGCCGCTCTTACGAAGTATCTAGTCAAAAGGAAGCGGCCACTCATCCTGCCAGGTCAATTACTTGGCTTATTTCTCTGCAAATGTACTTTTGCTATAGGAATGCTTGACAGGGAGCTGAATGCGGCTATCGAAAGTCAAATATTATAAGATCATATACAGATTAGAATAACAACTTCTTTGAGTTCCTTCTAATCCAAAGAGGGATGCTGATTAGATCTTAAGTCTGCAGCACACTGAGAACCGAATGGGATGCTCTCCAGAAACTCTTAATGTGGCCACAATGCAATCTCTGGGACTTATGTTTAATATTTAGCTTAACTAATGTTCTGTGAAATACAGATATGTGATTAGTGGTGAAGGTGTCAGTGAAAACTATAGTCAGATACCAGGAAGAACACCAGAGTTCAGTCTGTCATATTAGTATGAGAAATATTTTATGGCTCCTCTAAAGCCAAGAGAGCAGGAAATCACAAACGGACTTTTGCAAACGTTTTTAGAAAAGAGGTTTAGAAAACAGCTGCAGGCCATGACACTCACTGTATTTGAAAGGGCCAGTTCCCTAGGCACAGCTATTACATGACAATGTAGCTTAAATACACGAGCTTTATTGTTTTGTTACCACTCATTAGATTAATAATTGAATTTAAATGGGGAAGTCTATACATAAATCTGAGAACACCAAGGATGGTGAGCAGCAAGAATGCTACAAGAGCACAAGATCACTGATACACAAATTACCAGCATGCTGGATATGGCAGAAAGAATAGTAACCTTACCTGCATTATTGTTTTGGTATGTTTAATGTGGAGGCAGGCTACAAATGCATTTTGAATAACACCATTTCATACTCATTCCTTTAAAAAACAGACCAGCATACAGTCATTTGTCATTCTTCTCAGCTACGGACACCCTAGGGGACAGTGGTGAGCTGATGCCCTGTGACAGGCCAGGTGCTCAGCCCGTACGAATCCGCAGAGTGTCAGAGGCTCATGGAGCCGCACCCTTCACGCCTGCGACGGCTGCAGGGACAATCCAGATCAAACAGAGAATGGAGAAGGGGCGAAGGTGGCTTAGGCAGGAGGAGATTATATCAAGGCAAAAGATAACAAGCATGCACGTAGGTTTGGGACTGGAAACTATAAATGCAGAGCTGGCGATAAGGGATGGAAGTCAGACATGCACTGTCTACAAAAAGGAGAACTAGAAGAATAAAAACATTTAGAGTATTGGAAAGGACAGTGCAGTCATCTGTGGTGAAACTGAGAGGATGTGGTGCAAAAGATCTGGAGGGAAAAGAAAAAACCTTTTAGGACAGACTGCAACAGAGCAAGAGGTTAGAGGGAAGAGTAAAGGAAAGCTGATGAAATAAGATCAACAGCTAAAGGCTGAGACCTTGCATTTGGGGTTTATTTTCAAAGATGTACTAACTAAAGCCACGAAAGTAGTCTCCCAAAGTGCAGAAGACCAGGCAAGGCAGACAAGAGCCTGAAAGACAGAATAAAGAGTAGAAGAAAGAAGTCAAACCAGACAAGCTTGAAGGAGTAAGTCACTGTGATATGTAGAAGAGGAAAGAAAAGGAAAAAAAAAAAATAAAATATCAAACGATGTTGCAGAAGCATCATGAATGAGAAGAGAACACTGCTCCGCTGATTCAGTCAAAACAACAAAAGGCCAATAGGGAAAGAATCAATAAAAAAGCTGGAGCAGAGAGGCTTTACAGTAGTGATAGACACATCCATAAGGATAAATGAACAACATCCAAGAAAACTAGCATTTATCCCCAAGTTAAGGATGAAGTAGTTGCTGGTCTCAATAACATGTCTGCATTCACAAAACTGCACACTGTGATCAAATCAAACATCCCCCTGTACTAGTTCTACCTCCCTTAAAAATATATGAGATATGCCTAGATGGTGAAAGAACTTCTCAAACTGAAATGTTTGTCATTTGAGGAAACAAATAAACATAAGTTTCGAAACTGAGATACAGTGGACATAAAATTATATAAATTTAAGAACTTAAAGTCCTTTCCCAAAGTTAGTTCTTCATAGTTCTGACTCAGACAGAATCACTGCTTTGTCACAAGCACTCTGGAAGCTGGTGAAGTAAAACTCAGAAATCGGGCTTCCTGAAAGACCAACTCATACGCCTGGACAAGATATTAACCATCCCAAATAAAAACCCACTCATTAACACACTTGACAATCAGAACTCTCACTCAGGTCAGATCCTCCCATTCTCCTAGTATACACTCTGGTATTTCAATACATTTATTCAAAATGGAAATTACAAAACAAAAAAAAAAAAAAAAAGAAAGAAAGAAAAGAAAAAGACACAAGCAGACTCGGGTCTTAAAAAAAAAAAGAGAGCAATTTCAAAACCTGTTCTTTAAGCATAAATATGGCCAATTTAACATATCCTTCTTGCTCATCTGAAGTCTGTTTCACTTACTGATAAACATCATAAGCAGGACTACAATGAAAATAGCAAAATTCCTCTCCCTCTGTTTATCATCGCTGAACTTTCATTTTTGTCCTGGTAATCGAGGAGCAATCAAGCCACAATAGAACAGCTTTAGAAGTTCTCACTAGCTTTCATATTTAACATTTACTTTAATGTTGTGTTCTTCTTCATAGCATGAATAGTTACTGAGAGTATCTAGCACTGAACATATCTATCATTGCACTTCAAGATAAATGATTTATTTTAAAACATAGAATATTCTGTCTTTGATGTTCAACAGTTCTGTAGAGAAACACTTGAGATGGTCACTGGTTATCGATCCACATGAGCTAAATCTCTTAACAATTTACATTAAAAATAATGCCATTCCGGTAGCACATTTGATAGAGAACACAGAAGATTAAAGCCTCTGAACAAAATAATACCCAAGAGACCCCTGGGCAATTTATGGAAATTTAAGCTAGAAGGCTAAAGGTTTGGCTTGTATTTGTCATATTCTTCATTCTCGTTACTTATCCCCCCTCCCACGGAGTACCTAGAAAATGTTATTTTCACTGAATTTTCTTCTCTTTTTGGTATTATGCAGCCTCAAACCTTCCCTTAACATGAATTTGGAAGGAACGATTCTGGGGGAATGGATGACAGAGATAAGCTCCTGAATAGTAAGCGTAGAAAGAATAGATAGAGGAGCATTTATTGTTTCCTGTATCATAGCACATTGTCTTTCAATATGATTAGTTATCAGTCTGAGTTATCAAAAACGGGGATGAAATAAAGCGCTTACGCAGTTATGCTTCATTGATGTCAGCTAGGGGAGCATGAAAATCTCCATGAAGTTGGGTAATTGATGTGTAAATCAGAGCTCAATCACTCTGTAATAGAAATGGTCCCACTGAAAGTATGGCTGTTGAACAGTATTGCAGAGGGGTGGGAAAGAAAGTCTTATCTTGACTCTGCTTCTTATTTATTAAAAATTATAATAACTGGCAATTTACACAATTTTCTCTTCAAGAGAGAAGTGCTGTCAGATGTATTTAAATGCAAGGTGCTGCCTTCTGTATTTGGATATTCTTATTTGGCAATAATTAACTGTTTCTGTTTTATTAAAATGCTTGGGGACACTGTTACGGATATTTAAAAAGCAAATTAAATGAATGTGTTCATCCTCTGAAAGGCAACACGTGTAAATGACATCAGCAATTGTAATTTGGTTAACAATGAGTGTTCAAGGTATGTTTTGGATTCCTATTACAGTCTTCTTGTCAGTTCAAATTTGCAGTATGAGAAACAAAAGTAAAACTGAAGGAAAACAGGAAAAAAAAACAACTAAAAATGGTTATAACCACTGCTCCAAAAGGACATTAAAAGACAGTCATTAGAACATCAATCACAAAATAGCCCTCCAACATACGATATTTCTATGAGTAAACATCTGATACATAAATAAGAGCTAGTTAAAATAACACCAGGGGGTTATTTTTGTTGGTACTTGTTTTCTTTCAATAAATGAATGCACATTAAGGCATTTATACCAACTTCTCGGAAACACCCAGAATTCAGAATCTAGTTACACCTTCCACTAAACCACTGATAAAGTGTAACAAACCTACGTATGCGTGAAATTTATGAGCATCTTTGGCATCAAATGAATTGCATTCAGGACACAGGAGCTGGATGAGGAAGCTTTATTAGATGGTTAATGTGCTGTGACTGTAAGGTGACTCTGATTACTACAACAGGGTTGAATAGGGAAGGAGATTCAACCTAAATTCCAAATTCCACTGCCCATATGAGTTTAATAGGATATGACAAGGATTTTTTGTTTGGTTTTGTTTTGTTGTTTTTTTTTTAGTGCTGCTGATCTCTACTGGAATTTGAAGTTGCTTCAAAATTCATTGATAGCAACAAAGCCATTAATTCTTTGCCCAAAATATATACTAATTCAAACATATTTCACAGCATCTCTCCTAACAGCTTCCAAGCTGCCATCATACTTCACATGCCCACCAGCATTCTGTGCATTAATGTGTTACAAATTAATATAGTCAGGCTTAGTTGCACGCTTTGCAATATTCTTTATATGCATCGACAGCAAACATGGCATAGTACTGATACAAAGTGTGAGTTTGTACATATATTACTCCCAAGGCATAACACTAAATTGATGCAGTTAAAGATCTTCTGACAATACTTGTTACAATCCGTTTTTCCTTCACCTGGAAACCTCAAAATATGAAAAATTTCTTGAGGTTCTTTTTGTTCATGTACCATTTGCAGAGATTAAAAAGTAGTGGAATTTATGGAAACAAAAAAAATACTAATTTACTATTGTGTAATATGCACAGATGGTACCCTTACATTTGAGCTGAAAAACATTTTAGAACTCTACTTTTGCCTTTATCTTTTTTCATATTTAGAATTAAAATTTTTCTTCAGTATTGCTACTCAAAGCTTCTCTGGGCACCTGTAGGATGCTTCCTTAAAAATGGAGTCCACACACTTGTATTTTCTTGAAATATTTGCAATGATATGTAACAGACAGTTACCAGAAATAAATCCAACCTTTCGAAAACATTACAAAACAATCATTGATTAACACAACCTTTCGGAGACAGATGAATCAGCAGACTCAACTCCATGAGTATTTTATCACAGAAGTGCTTCCATGCTACTCCTACACCTCTAATAAATGTATTCATTTACTAACAGGTACCTCTAGTCCCTTGAGCATTTTCACATGCTGCGTAGCTCTTTAACCGCAGGTTCTTAAAGTTATCCTGTGCTAAAAAATACCACCACAGAAAAAAAGCAAGAATTCAGTAGGATAACTATTTCATTCACCAGTTTTAGACTGAAGGAGAAGTGCACGCAGGTCTCTCTGCAGTGCACACAGACTGATTTAGACTACAATGCACAGAAAAATAGTGCTGTAAGTCTAATATAATTTAACTGATTGCTTTTTAGGACACTGTTTGGCTAGAGAAATTATCTTCTAAATAAATTATTCTTCTCTCAGTTGGAACCTTATATCATTGCCTCAATTTGCTGTAGTAGTATCTACTGGAAAGGAGAGAGATGATCAAATAAATGCAAGGTGCTCTCGTTTCAAATTCAAGTAAACGTGCATTCCCTCTTCCACGCTGCTGTGAAATATATTGCTCATCTTGGACATCAGCAAACTACAGGAGCTGCGATCATTTTGTACCTTCATGAGACTTAATGGTCATCAGCTTGGAGAGAACCTAAAATGTTGCAAACTCCAAATTTTTAAGCTTTCTCCTGCTAGACCTTAAGAAGCCTCACAGCAACAAGGTGCCTGTTACACACAGCTTAACAAATAATAATACTTGTACTCAGTTTTCCTAAACAGATTCAGTCAGCAGGTCAATAGATTATCATCATTTCTGGCTTACGGTGAGGAAGATGATCTATAACAAATACTGCTCATGGCTTCAGCAAACCTGTAATATTTATTCCTCATTTATAAACAGAGTATAAAGTATGACAAAACAATTTAACCAAAGCAGCACAAAGTTCATCAGCACTGCTGAGGCTTACATCCTCTCTAAGGGCACAGTTCAACTTCAACTCATGCTACTGGCAATTTTCCCAGTGAATTCAATGAAGGTTGGATGGGATCTAGTCATTTAATAATGACAAAAAAGCCAGGTCTCATAACACAGCCAGCTCTAAGCAGTAGCAACTTACTGGTATAAAGTAGTTTTTCTGTTATATTTCTCATGCCAACAGAATTTTTTATCTATTGCCAAGAGTTTAAAAAGTCAACTACAAGCTATCACATGCCAGAGCTACAGAGCTTTGACAGTCATTCTTTACAACAGGTATTGACTGCACAGATTTCCTGTTTGATAAATGCAAATCAAAGGAAATGTAGGAATTTCTTCAAAATGAGTAAACAAAAGGAGTGAGTAAGTACTGACATACATACACACACACCAGGCAACAGATCACAGACCTTGTCACTATGAAAAAGTAAAGCAGATGTACCATGCTCCCTGAAAAAAACACCACCTTGAATTTAACTCAACATGGAATGCTGTGCTATTAGGGCACCTAGGTGTAACTGACAAATTTGAAATATGCCCTGGGATTTAAAAACTAAGAATGAGCACTTAAAAACTGTAAAATAATTTCACTTCTTTAGATAGAACAAAATCATAACACAACCTTAGTTAGACTGGCCACACTACAACCTCATGTCTGAAATTACTTGAATTTTTAAGGTGGGTATGATGCAAATTATTATTCCATTACTGCATTTTTTTTTCAGAGTCAGACTCTGTATCTGCTCCCCAATTATGTTCTAAATATGTTTGAAATCTCATGTGTGTAACTGCCTCCATGAATGACACAAATATCACAGTGAAGAAAACAAGGCCATTTAAGACAATATTCCCTGAAAAAAAAGTAAGACCAAAGCTCTGTTTAACCCCCACCTTGCCTCTGACAATGGCCAACAGCAAATGCCCAGTAAAGCCCCCAGGAATAAGCAAAGCGTTCCCCAAAAATACTGACATTGCCCTGAGAAACACTGGGCCTGTGCAGCTGTGTGTTACGTACCAAGGATCTGGTATCTTTGTACTTAACATCTCTAGAAGACTTCTCTCCAACGAGTGCTCTCAAACAAAATACTCTGTGGCAAGGGGTTTCAGAACTCATCTGAAAATTACTGTCTTATCTCCAACTAGGTTTATCTCTCATCGGTCTGAAAAGCTGACTGATTCAGTAAGATTGTTTGTATTTTATAGAAGATGTGCATCGGCGGGGGCGGGCATCTACACTTATTACAGACAGACAGAATGTTGCTGTGCTCTTTAGTCTCTGGAGAATCTCAGGCACACAACTCAAAGCATTAACTATTTCATGCATTTTCAAGGCCAGACACATAGATTACTCCATCCTGAATAATAGTTATTTCCACTCCAAACCTTTTATATTTGTGTCCCTTCTGCTGTTAATCAACAAATGAATATCACTTATTTTCTTAACATGAACACAATATGTTATTTAATAAAAGTGCATCCTTTTTAAATTCCCTACCATCAAGCATTTGTCTAATAGAAATATTATACTATATAACATGCAAATATTAAAATGCAAAGTAAGTCAAGTGATATTCACTGGAGGCTGGCCAACTCCAGCACATTTCAGTATTTAATAATAAAATAGTCTAGTGTAAAAATATGTAAAGTAGCTTCCATCCTGCTTTAATACTCAGCTAGCATGAGAAGAAAGTGAATGCAATTTTGTTTAATTATTAAACATTACATTTCTTCTTTTGATTACTGAAGTATTATTAAAGCTAAATGAAAACGTGTTTGCAACCTCCTTCCTCTGAAGCCTTCTAGGTCACTGTTATCACTAACATTTCGTCCCTTTAGCTGACTTCTTTGGGGGATCTCAAAGTTCTTTACGAATCAGAGTAAGTCATGTCGATTATACCTCTGGGAAGGAGCAACTACTGTCAAGCAAAACAACTGAGGGAATGAAAGTTTAAGCAAGTTGATGACAGTCATTCAAGAAGTAAGAGATGGCTGTGGGAAGAAATCTGAGGAGTCCCAACTCTCAGACATTAAACTTCACCGTAAGAGCAGCTGTAACTTGCAACCATTCATCTCCCACTGAACTCTTAGATGACAACTATCAAGTGGAAATTTAAGACTATCTAACACCACCATCCAGCAAGAAAGAATTATCTTTATGTGCCTTTCCAGAACATTGGGTCATTCAGTGAGAGACAAGTTTTCTCCTGCTGAACGTCACTGGGAGAGGTCAGCAAGGATGTTCTTATTACATTTGCTGGAAGGATGGAGTGTATCAAATTATTTAATTTTGTGTAGTGCCCCACTTACTTTGACAAACTGATACTGCACAGGGCGTAATGTCATCGGGTGTTGAAAGTACAAGAGCACTCAGCTTCCCACCTCCTTTCATACCAATGGCTCATAAAAGCTACAGCAGCAGGCTCAAACCTGGAAAAGTTGGGCCTGGGGAGGCAATAGGGGCCCAGTAACATAAAACACCAACCTTCTCTTGCCAGGAACTCCTATCCTGGTAGCAACCAGAAAATAGCTTCATAGCTCCCTGAGAGAGCGCACCGTTCCCTCAGACTCCTGAAGCACTCCCAGCACTGGCAACAGCCCAAAACCACATGCGACCTTCAAGTATTATGTCCCCGATCCTCTGATCCCAACAGTAAAAGGACTCCAAGTTAAGCTGTACTGACAGAAAAGCGATAGGATATGATCATGAAAGTATGGTATACTTCCACTTTTCAGCTGGTACTGACTTAGAAAACAACCAACATTGAGCTCTCCTCATTATGCCAAATATCAAAACCTCAGTACCCACAGTAGAAAATGCATGTTTTGTCACACACACTCTTTAATGTGACAGACATACAAATTTATGTTTTATTTCATACAAATACCTAATGGGGTTTGAATAAAATAAAATCTGCACATCGCCATGTGGAAATTAATTTTAAAGAACTGTTT
Organism: Baryphthengus martii; assembly: GCA_013396935.1. Taxonomy (NCBI): domain Eukaryota; kingdom Metazoa; phylum Chordata; class Aves; order Coraciiformes; family Momotidae; genus Baryphthengus; species Baryphthengus martii. Next base: position 135,526 of record VWZK01003954.1, on the reverse strand, counting down.
ATCAATTTAATTCCACTGATAGTAACAGACAGATTTATGAGGCAATTAACTAAATATTTGTTTTTTTCACATTTCAATTCATTATAGTAAATTAACAATTTTCCACTTGAAAGTCTTGCATTGCTACACTGAAAGCCTGAAAAAAAAAAAAGTATGTTACGGTCTGTCTAGGAAGGATTCTCTGATTTTCACAAATGTGGATTATTCTCCCTCACATTAACTTAATACACTCTATGTAATTCAAACCTCCCCCATTTCTGTATTACTGCAGAACCTGTCATTTTTTAAATGCCAGTTTCAAGCAACCAGACATAAACAAAGAATAATTACAGCTCTAAAGCCAGTGTAACATCTGTCCAAGCAAACAATCCTACACAGTACATTTTATAGCCACATAACACCCACCTACAGTTAAGACAAGCCTGAGAGACAAAACCAAGGGCCTTGACAGATCTACCCCGGCCTCCTGAGCCACAAATGCCCACATCAGACAACACGCCCTAAAAGGGCTGATGGGAGGAGCAAGATGAACCAAGTCTAACATTAGCTTAACACCAAGTAGAAAGTTCCCACAGGCAGGGTCAACTTTTACTCTAAGGTAGTTCATCTCTGGCTAGAACAGAGCCCAAACCCTCAGAAAAGGAGATCCCGGCGAGGCTCACTCCCTGTGCCCCAGGAGCCACCACTCAACGCCCCCGGGTCGGTCGGCCACGGCCAAAGGAAGCTTTTTGGCGCGCCAGCTGGGAGAGAGCGGTGCTAATGGCCCCTGCAACAGTCCGCGTATCGTTAGCTATGAGCCCTTTGCCTGCGCACGTATAGCCACGTCTCACATCTACCTTTACTTATTTTGTGGATTTAAATGTTTTAGTGATTTCGGCTTCAAGGAGGTCATCTGGTTGCAGTCGTCTGGATCTCTTCACTGTTGAGGGGCCGGTATTAGACACGTTAAGCAGCAGTCAGAAGACAGCACTACAGTCTTACGTTCTTTTAACTGTTATTGTTCCAAATTAATATCAGGAGAAACATACTCTATAAATATAAAAGCATCTGCTTGTATGACTCCTTAGATTCTTTTCTCCTCCATGCCAGTGTTTCAATACCTGATCAGAAATAGCCTTGGTCCCTCCATACCTCAGCCTGCCCTTATGGGAGAGCAGGTCTATCAATACCTACTGATTTCATGGGTTTCTACCAGGTCAACTCGTCAAGCATGAACCCTCCTGAGGAAACTGTATCAATTACCCTCCTCAGTTCTGCACAGATTCTGGCTAAGTATTTCCTTCAATAAAGTATGGTTCGCTCACTTTTTAAAAATTGTCCTGTTAATTCACTGGATTACAGCACAATCACATCAAGGCATTAGTCTAAACAGGATTTTATAGCCAGATCTGATCTAGAAGATTTAACATTTTAGAGGCTTCCATCTCCTAATGCTGACAGAAATCATCAGGCAAAGGGAGAAGATGGGACCGCTTGCCAAACCAAATTTTGAGATCCTGGGATTCATCAGATGAATTGCTCATTTTTTCCTTTGTTAATATTGATAAATTTGCTAACAACAACAGGGAACAATGGCTCTCCTGACAGCTATTAACTTAGAACAACGTGCTTAACACTAGTTAACCAGTTAATTACCATTAGCAACATGGATTCCAAATAGAGAAACTGAGGCACAGAGAGATTAAAGGACTTGCTCATGGTCACAGGATCAACCAGCAGCAGCAGTGGGCACGGAACCACTTCCAATTGCCTATGTCTTAGTCTCAGCAGCTACAATTCTATTAACCTCCCTTTTTAATGGTAAGGAATTATTATTACAGCATCTCTACTCGCACTACATACTGGAAAATACGCTCCCCATGTATAAAGCTTTAAGGGTTAAAGCCTAAACTGAATGTTACCATTAATACTCTGTTTATAGTGTTTGTCTCTTTCTAGTTGTAGTACTACCACAGCCACCACCAGCAAAGAAACACTACAAATTTAGCACTCAGGAGGCTAATAATTATCAAATCAGTAAAATACTAACAAATTTTTAAGCACTCCAACTGGCTAGCAGAGGGGTATTAATTCTTGATAAATGCTCCATACGTTATTATTGATCGCATTTTTAAGCACTGCACAGTATGTCATATCAATCTATCAGGTTAAAACAATTAAATATAAGCACAATATTTGAGCATCATTAAAAATGCAGACAGCAAATTGGTACTACTCTTTTTCACTTAAAAAAAAACACAAAAAACAAACAAATCAGTAAATGAGTGACCTCAGTACAGGGCATTTTCCGGAGACTTAATGATGGGCTGGGATAGATGGCCCTCATTTGTATTTTAGGTTATCAACTCCTCCCATCCGATCATTAATTCCCCAGGAAATGCCTTTTGCTTCAATGGCTTTTGCATAAATAGATCACCAGCAAGAGAAAAAAAAGTCACACCACTAGAAATGAACTATTGTAGAGCCTCTGAGTTGCCTCTGCCATAATTTGCACATAAGACTTTACAGGTGACTTGCAAAGGCCTTTTTAACTGTATTTCTGACTCCTTGGTTTTTTTCCCTTAGCATGATAATAAAGGCAGCCAGTGGGAAAAATTTGTGATGCTCCCTATAAGCTCATAGAGAACGTTTGGAAAGGTTCTTTAAGATGCGTTCCATGAGCTCTCATCCATTAAAAAGTGCAGGATACTGAGTCTTAATTAAGAGCTTCTTTTTAACAGTGTGAATTTCCGATACATGAAACAGTATTAGGCCCCTGTTTTATCTTGAGGGGAAGGGAAAGACAGGAGAGAAGGAGAAAATAAGCTTTCAACTCCTACCTAAATAGCTAAAAAAACCCTAAAAGAGCATATGAGCAGCTTCTTACTTTGTTTGCAAGACACGTTTACTATCGGGATGCTGTGAAGAGGCCCTGCATCACTCAAGTTTCATTATCATTACAAAATATAGCAGAATGTCTTTACTCAGAAGTTTACTATCATAAATAATTAAAACAAAACTATCCTTATGGTATGAAATAAATGAACAAAGCACATTATAGGATGCATTTGGTTCTGGGTTTTATAGCTGTTTGCTGGCTCCCTGTATCAGAAAATTCCGGAATTTGCAATCACTCTCCTGATCATTAGCCTGCATTGGGAAAATTTTACTGCAGCTGGCTCTGTCAAAACCAGGACCATAAGTGCTCTTTACTAGTTGCATGCACAACATACATTTTTTTGACAAATCAGAGTATGCGATATGCAAAATGCTGAAAGAAAAATCAAAGTACAGGATGGATTTCTGAGAAAAACAAAGAAAAAGAGAAGAAAGAAATTCCAGCTCTGAAATGAAAAAGACCGTCTGACTTCTAATTACAAAAGCGTGCTAAGATACAGATGAACCGATTAAATCTCCGCAATGCTCACGCTAACAGTACGTTGTTCTTATCATCTTGAAAGTGTTGGGCACACTCGTGTTCTTTGAAGTTTTGCTTTGTTCCTTTGACTTATTTTATGCAGGTCAAAGATCACCATCACTGCACGTATCTGTCACTGAAGGATAACAACACTACAACTCAGTTTGGAAGCAGGCTGGGCTGGCATGTTAAACTACCAACAGACACATCAATCTTACTATTCTTGAAGAGCGTGCAGTACAGCGCCGGGAGGTTCAAACTCCGAACTAATGATAGTTACGAGCTTCTGCATTTTGATGCACCGGGTTAGGTCTCTCTTCTTTTGAGCTGCCTGTCCCTATGGACAAGCAAAACACGCCAGGAAAGCAAATCATCCTGCTAATCCAGCAAACACTGACTAAACCCTACTGGAGAGCAGCAGGATTGTAGGGAAGCATGCAGAGACCCACAGCAGCAAGAAAGCTTTCCAGGGAAAAGCCCAGGAAAACAGAACAGTCATCAGCACTTGGGTAATAATCATAATTTGTGAAAACTGGAAATACTGTCATTATTTGTACAGCAGCATAGAATGTGAAATACTGGAGCGTATCTGTTGCCAGCTAAGTGACTGATAAGCACAAACCAATAGGCAGAGCAGAATAGAATCCCGCACTCATCAACTAGAAGTAAGTTTTCTTACACACTACTAGACCATGGTAAACGGGGAGTCAAGTAAATTGTTTTTACCTAAGAAACCAGCATCCAATACGAGCGCTTAATGCACTTACCTGCCCATCCTTTGCATACAGCAAGTCCAATTAAACAAACCCAAGGGGGTGTGGTACCTGATGAAATTCCAGTCTCTGTGTTACAGTTATAAATAACGGAAACGAATGTATGCCTATACCAGAAACAAGGCATATTTCTGCCTCAAAATGAAACTCATCTGCCATGCCAAATGTAAGAACTTACTTTATACACTAAGACAACGGCACTTCTTAGTGCCAAAAGCAAGAGGAGGAGACGCCATGTTTACATCTAGTCTTGATACCTTCACTTGCCAACACAAGGCTCTGATGTTAAATACCAAAGAGGACATCTTTGTTGAGGGTTTTTTTTTTTCTTAAATTGAGCCAGATTCCAGAGCAGGTATGTATGTACAGATGCAATTACAGTGCACCAGTTTCTTAAATGCCCCCAACTTACACTTCTCGCCACCTGAGCTACCACAGAGGGAAATTTAAAAGAAACATAGCATGTAAAAATCATACATGTAAGTGCTTGAAAAACCCTGGAGGCAAATGGGCATCTTTTGTGTTGAAAATGTTGCAGCGTTTTAAAGCAAGAGGAAAAGCGGCTCACAGATGAAGCAATGAGTTTAAGGGGCTACAATTTTCTCATATGACACGGAAATTGAAACTGCAAAAACAGTAAGAATAGATTTGTTTCTAGTTCCACTGGGTCATCATCTCCTCCAGGTGCCTAAAGGCAAGTACCACATTCCAGTGTGCAGTTTCTATTCCTTCTATCCCAAGCACAGCTTACAGACTTGTGGATCAACTTTCCCTCTGAGCACCAGAACCAAATACCTCCAAAATGAAGTGGAAGCTCTCTGCTGATATCAGCGAACACTGAATCGGGCCCTAGTGCTTTTAAATGATGGCTTTACTTTCCAAACAGGCAGTATTTATGAAAATCACATCAAATTACATAACGTAACACACAAGTATAACTTCTTTTAAAATACACACACACACACATATAGTAGTTTCTTTACTTACGTATTTTAACCGAATCATTATTGAGAAAGAGAGTGCGTGGGGTGGTGCGTGCGAAATCTCTTCACCCTCAAAACACCCATATACTGCTATTCCCTTGGGAAACTCTGCTCAGAGAAGTACTCTAGGGAGTCAACTACAGCGGTGCCACAATAAAGAAACCATGTATGGTTTCATATTTACAATAAAAAAAATGTTTGCACTTACAATGCAGAACTGGTTAGAGAAAAATATTAAAATATGTAGGATTTTTTAAATGGGAAACTGAACAGAGCCCTCATCAGCTAATCTGTAATCATAGCATGTAACAGCTCAAAATCATTACTGAAGCTGCACAAACTTAAAAGAAAATAAAAATCTTGAGAAATAACAGTGAAATTATTAAAACCAGTTCAATGCCCAATAACACAGTTGACCTCAGAACCAAACAGGCTGCTGGTCTGTTAGGGCACAAGATGAAATACCCTACAGGAGTTTAAATTCCAATCCTAGCTCAGGAGTTTCTCTTAATATCAAAGTAGCTTCTTAGGAAAGCAAATGAAGTACATTACCTCTGGTAATGGTAACCATTTACTCCTTGAAAAGCCTTGAGAGAGTTCTCACACAGGGTAGCCTATGTTTTATTAAATCCTTTTGCATATTTTTATTTTCAGGTCATATAATCTGAAGGACAAAGGATTCACTTACATATTTTAAAGCATTCTGATTTTGTCAAGGATCAGTTATTCTAATTCTTCAATAATTCAAGCTTCATCCTAACAATGTACCATGTTTACATGTGAGCAACATTAAAGCAGAACATATGTACAACATATTTCTATTGAACCCCATATGCCAATCATTGGCAATACAATCAATATGAAGACTCTGTACAGCATGAAGATAGAGTCATGTCTGCCTATAGATAGATATTCTGATATTTAGAAAATGAGAAACAGAAAGAGGGAGAGAGACATTCCCTGTTAACTCATTGTTTTATTACAGTTATATCAAATAACAGACTATGACTGCCTTGTGCCCTGAAGGGGGGCAGAAAAGCCATGTTAATGTGTCAGCTAAGCTGTGCATACAGGCACCTGGTTTTGCAAAAGTAGATCAGTAGTCCATTACATATATTTAAAGTAACAAATAATAGATATATTATTTTAAAATAATTTTTACAATAATTAAAATAATCCAATTATCAAGGTGCTTCTATTTGGAGCCTCTTGTGGTCATTTGAACATTTATTTTGGTATCATACAAAGCAGATAGAGAAACTTTACCCCAGGCATTGGGTAGGATAAGAGGTCACGAGATCTGATCCACACAGGCCAACACAAGGACATGTGGGAAAATATGTACAACAGAGGAACCAAGAAGGAAAAGCAACTACAGATTTAGCTGAAGTTCTGCTAATGACTGAAAAGATCAGGCTTTTTAGAAAAGCGATGCTTGACATAGAGACATGAATTTCCCTCCATTTGCCAGATGAAACACACTGCTTGCTTATTCTTCTTTGTCACAATGTACCTCTCAGCCTTCTCAATAGGAATGAGCGAGTCCCGATACTGAACTGCTCAATCAAACACAAGTGGGACTCTTCTGCTTAACTGGTTTATTCCCTTCCTCCTCTAACCCTTGGAATGGACTCAGACAAGAGCTATAAGAGCGATTAGAGCGCCTGGAAAAACTTGCCTTACAAGGAGAGACTACAGCTCAGTCTATTTAGTTCAAAAAGGAGAAGGTTAAGAGGCAACTTGATCACAGACTATGAATACTTATACAGGAAAGAGATTGCTGAGAGCAGATGGGTATTTAAGCTAGCAGAAAAGGCGTAACAAGATCCAGTGCTTGGAAGCTGAAGCCAGTCAAATTCAAACCAGTTCATGCAGCATCAATTTTCAATGATAACAAAATAATAACTATTTTAACAACTTAACTAGAAAAGCAAGGTATTCACTGACATTTGTAGCCTTTAAACAGGCATTGGAAGTCTTTCTCAAAGACACACTACAGCACCAGGAGTTGGGCATGCCCCTGGTAGAAGGGCTCAAAGGAAGCCCTCTCCAGCCAAGCAGCACAGCTCTCCTCTGCCTTCGCCTTCCGTGGCCCAGCGGGTGGGATCCTCACTCAACACTCTGTAGGTGTGTTTCTGAGGCCTGGGAAAGTCAGATCTCTTCCTAAATGGCCTCTCCTAACCCCATGACACTCATCACAGGAACACAACAAAACTGCACACATTCACACTGACATTCACAAAGTTGTGCCCAGAAGGATGTTGAATTTCTAAGCCACAATACAGAGAGAGAGCTGAAAAGGATCTTAGGTGAAAAACATAAAACTCAGCCCAGCAGACACAAAAGATACAATGTGATGCACCTGAATCCATCACTGTTGTACTGGTCTGCAAGACAGGAGGCATTCATGTACTTTCTGACCTACCAAAATATATTGGCCCGTTCCAGTACCTCACCCCAGACAGTCCCTTCTGCAAAAGCAGCAGTTGCCCATCTGCCACTGGGCGACGGTGCCAGGCTCTTTGAAAAAGCTCTGCTCTCCACTCTTACCCAGTAAGGACTGGGCTGGCTTGTTTCAGGCAGCAATGCAATAGTTAAACATTACTGAGTTGCTATGAAAAATACCATCAAACTAGTTTATACCTCACTGTATTTCCTATCCATTCAAACTGTATTATGCTGCCTAGCATTTCATCACTTCACAATGCCACAAACTACCTTTTAATGCAAAACAAAGCTTTTCAATGTAAAGCCCCATATCGTAATCCAGAAGAACTTTTCTTATCTATTTCGACAGCAAATCTTTAGTGACAACCACATGTTATTGTGTTTTAGGGATTGAGACTTTTGTATGAACATGCTGATTGTCTCCTTGAGACATATATAATCAGCATTTTGTGCCAAGAAACACTTAAGCCAACAGGAGACTTACACCACTCTGAAATGTTGTTGGAATTGAAAATGCGTATTTTGGCTTATTTCCTTAAGCCTGCAATAGCAGGCATTTCTTACGGTTTATCATCATTTTATTTTTAACTTCATTCTCAAACTCTGAGACTGAACAAAAAGTCAAAACATATGTTCTGAAAGAAAGCAGCTATACCAGTAAAATAATTCATTTTGATACACCAGTGCTACCTAATGCAGATCCCTCCTGGAACAGACACATCTGCTTCAGAAACTATTTGGTCAGTCCTGCCTCTGTCCACGGCTGCAGAGCCGCGCCTGTGCACGGCCCCTCAGCAGCAGGCGGCTGTGAACATGGAAAGGAACACGCTTCCTTAGGTGTTCGAGGGAGTGAGGACTGTGCACCTTATACATCAGAAACGGAGCAAACACAAACCCAAACAAGTGTCTATTCGTGTATTTGAGCAGCTCCCGAACGCCAGTTTACTGCTCAGAGGAGCTGCAGGAGTAACACGTTCAGTATTCAGAGAGCATCCTGTCACATTTGCCGCAGCAGATATTTTTAACTCCCTTTTGCTCCATATGTAGAATGTGCAAATACACAAAAGAATGTCTTAATTGGTCCTGCTTTATATAAATGAATAATGGGCTAAATGGGTTGAAGTGAATGCCGTATTTATCTCTCCACTGAGGAAAGACATGATGATTCAGAAACAGTGAAGCCAAGAGGATTCAGAGCCTTACTCACAAGTGGAATATATATCTCCTGTCAATACATTATGTATTCCATTTCTACTACAGCCCCCTAAAGGCATAAATAGAAAAAGAGCAGCAAAATCTAAATGTTTCATTTCTGCTCAACATACATTCATGGATGTGGGAGGTTTTTATACTTGCTTTCAGGACTTAGGAATCAAATCTCCAGAGCTCTTTATTTTACCAAGTTTTTGTAAATATTAAACTCTCCAGTGTTAGTTTCGCCATTTGATATTACCATTGCCAAAAGACATTTTATATTCATAGGAAGTAGAGACACAAGTAACACAAGAAAGGCCTGAACTTGCCCTTACCCACATGAGCAATCCCACTCAAGCCAACAGCTCTACTCAGCAGCTCCAGCATCCTTCCAATTAAGCAGAGATAATCCCCTACCAGGCACTGAAAAGCATGTAAGCAAAAAAAAGTAAAAATACTTAAAGAATTGGGGTTTTTGTCCCAGCTTACATGCTTCCACATGCAACTACTGATTAAAAACCTAAATAATCAGCATATGAAAACTCTTCAATCCTCCTCTCAAAAATACCAGCATCACCAAAGAGCTCCAAGAAAAATAAGAAGTAGGATGTGCAAAATCGGGTTGGTATTTTGATTCTGCTGATTCCAGAAGCTGATATTGTCAACTGCTGGTCTGGTTGGATTTTTATAATTACACTAAGCAGAAAGCAAGTTTCCTCTGCACTCACTCCGCCAGGCAGGGAATCACTTTTAGAGCTGGTGGAAAAGTGGAACATCTCATTTCCATTAATCTGGCTCATAGCTTCAGATTCATAGATGGCATTAGCAGATCACCGTTTTCAGCCAGAGTGGAAGTTCAGCCTTGTGTTTAACTCTGCATTAACTTGAGCATGACAGAGTAAAAATGCAGGCAGGATGACAAAAAAAAAATAAAAAAAATCATCATCTGGTAATATTTTTTTCTGCAGAAGGAAAAGCTTTACAAAATGTATAGGTTCAGTTATTCCCTAAGCAGTGTTTTGTTAGTAGCACAGTTGTGCACACAGTGCCATGGCTGGGGGATCTGCCTTGCCCACGGCAAGTAAGGTAAAGCCTCAGGCACATGTAATTTAAAATTCATTTCTACTCTAGCAGACAGCTTCAGACCTGCACCTATTTTTATTTTATAAATACAGCACTCTCAATTTGCATTCCTGTGGTCCCCAGGAGCTAACACCAAAACCATCTTATGTTCTAGATGTGTTTTAGAAAATAATACACAACTGCATCTTTAAAATCCATCAGGACGAGTTGCAGAGGATCCCTCTGTGTTCTCACGTCAGCTGGAGCCTGCAGTCCTTTCCCACGGGACACTATGGAGCTCTTCCCATTAGACAGTGGCACTGCTGCCAGAAGGTATTTGTGCTCAAACTAAAAACACATGGTCCACACATCATACATTTTAAATACTGGTTCTTAATTGAAAGGAAAAGGTTCCCCAAAGTTGAGTAATTCTTGACTCCACGGACAGTTAAAGGTGAGCTCACAGATGGTATTTGGAGCTGCCGCATAAAAACAATGGGGAAATATCTTGTTGTCACGTTCCCCCCCTCCTCTACTTCATTATATGGGTACTTAGAATATCGGATATGAGCAGAAATTGGTGTCAGTTTGGATATTTAAAAGCAGATAAATGGTGTCAGTAATAACCATTCTCAGCAAATTTAAAACTATCAGTTTATAACAGGAGTGAAATTTGGAGGGGGGAGATTGATAACAAGCTGACTTATATCTAACTCTTGCTAAAATAACAGCCCTGTGCTGCCCTCGGTCACCTATGGCCAGGAACAAAGGGCTTTCACATGTACCAGAACTTTGGCCTAAATACCATTGTCCTGATCAAATAATTAGCTCATTTTCTATGTTATGCCCTTCAAATACAACTGAATGCTCTCAAATCCTACTGACTTCCCTATAAAGCCCCAATTAGATCATGACTTACAGGTGGGAACTCACAGCAACTTTGATTCTTCCAACTGTGGCATTTTAAGTATGTCAGTGCAGGTTTGGGTTTTTTGGATACGTGATGGTGCTTTGTTTTAGTTCAGCTGGGTGCTTTGGGAGGGTTGAGGCGGGTTCTGTTTGGTTTAGGGTTTTTTTTGGGGTGGATGTTTTTTGGATTTTTTTTTTTTTCAAGGGGGTTGTGTTGGGTTTTTTTTGGGGGGGGAGGGTCGTTATGGTGGTGTTTGTTTGTTTGTTTAATAAAGATTATACAAACAATATAATAGAGCTGGGGAGCCTGGAGCTTTACCTTGGCTGGAGGTGGCAAATTTCAAGTGAAAATACATTCTACTCTCTGGGATCACGGTCCTTCACTACCACTGGCAGTACTGTATATTGACCACAGAGATTTAATAGAAGTTTCTGTTCAAAGCAGCTAACAACATATCAGCAACAGTATTTCCAAGACAAATATGAAATTTACATGGCCAATGTTGAGCCGTATCTGTATCAAGTCATATCAAACCCTGGCTTCCACGAGTCTATGTATACCTTTGAAGAGTTACTGTAAGAACTAAAGAAATGTCAACTCCAGAGATGTGTTTATTCAATTTAGCATCACATCAACAGTGACATTTCAATTAATATTATTTCTCTTAAAAACATAAATCTTGGTGAAAAATACATGGTAAAGGCACCTACTGAACTCTATAAAAGTGCCAAGTAAGTAAATGGAGTTAGTAAGTGTAGAAGATGCCACTTTCCAAACACCATTTAAAAGTGAATCTTGATTTCTAAATAAAAATAACTGCCTGACACACCACAGTAACATACGTTATCCAACAGATCGCCCCACTTGGGTTCTTAACCATAAATAGTCAGACAGCACGAACAAAGGTCAATGGGTGAATTTACTGCTGGATGACTCCATAAATTACAAATTCAGAACACCTAAAAATCCAAACTATACCTACAGGCATTTGAGACAAACAGATGTCACAGTCTCAGTAACAACAGAAGACAAGTGAAATCTGGTCTGCTTGAGTGTTTGACACAGACTTTTTTTTTTTTTTAAACTTTAAAAGTATAAATACTATCACAGATTCTTTATGAAAATTTGCAGTTATCAGGTCAGGGATGAGTAACAAATATTTCACCACCTATTGCAAAATTGTTTAGGACAATTAGCCACAGGTAAACACCTCAAAGCACTCAAAAATTAATGCTGATTTTCATCTGAACAAAAGCTCTTAGATGTATGTGCTTAGTCATTAAAATACCAATTTGTAGTTTCTAACACCTACTAGAAGCCAGCTTGCTGTATACAGAAAAATCACATAAATGAAAAGGATAAAGAATCAAATTCTTTATTGTATCCCAAGGACTTGGACATGACAGTGAAGATTTGGGTAAGTTCTTAATTGATTTGTTCAGCCATGGCTCAAATAGCAAAAAGTTTCAACTTCACTTAATACAACCGGCTCTGATGGACATGTTCTCATCAAGCATGCTCTAGCATGAGATGTATGTGACACAAAAAAAACACAGTATACTAACCCAAGAGTAAGAGTATTCAGCATTCAGCAACTACAAGGATTTAAAAGCATTTTTTTCTTTCTACTGCTACGACTTTGCTGAAGGTGAGACGAGTTTGGGGGTTTTCATTCATTTTCATTCCCCTGTCCCCATGAAAGCTGAGGCCAAATTCAGAGGGTATCAAACTGCTTTACTTCTGAAGAACATGGCAGGAGAGCTCAGATTGAAAGAGGAAGCCAAAAGAGGAAAGAGGAGACAGTGAAGGGTGGTTTACAGCAAAGAAACTATTCAAATTTCCAGCATAATATTTGGTTATTAACTCTACTTATAACAGAAGACATTATGCATGCCGATGAGACTTAAGATCCCTCCTAATCCCCTGAAAAAGAAACTCTCTCTTTCTTCAGCTACGCATTTGGCAAGAAAAGATACAAGCAATGGGATAAGCTTGGCCTGTGATCCCAGTACACCACACAATACTTGCTTCCACTCTTCCACAATCAGTTAATAGCGGATTTCAACTTTACTAGTCTTAGAAATACAGTCAGGAAATGAGGTGACAGAAGTCTACACTAAACGCATCGGCTTCTCCTGCACTCGCAAAGGGGGGACTCCAGAAGTCTATCATTTCAACCCGAAATGCATCTCATTGCCTGCATTTTTCCATGGAGAGAGTCCACTGATCAGACATTCAAAATCCAGCAAGAGAAGTCGTATCACAAGTTTAAGAAATGTATTCAAAGAGGCAGAAGAAAATATCCTGGAAGATCTATCTGTACATAGCTGCGCTAAGTCCCCATTGTCCGTGCACACCTCCAGGTGCCAGGGTGGTGTGACAAATTACTAGACCAACCACTTGATTCAGCAGTGGGTGGAATCAAAGGGTTTCAAACATTCCAAATGCAAATGGCCAGTGAGGCAGTGTAGGTCATAGCTCCCACTGTGTGAGGTTCAGGCATTTGTCTCCTTTGCTCTGGCTTCATCAGGCTGTATTTTTGTGTATACTGCAAACCTCCATACACAGCCAAACCAAAGGCTTTTTCTAAGCAGCACTGGCTCCCCACAAATTAATTCCTGCACTGGGAACCGGTGCTGCAGGTCTGTTTCAAACAGAGCAACATTTCCAGCCGAGTCCAGCTGCCACAATCTACCTCGTGCAGATGGACTAATACATTCCTTCACGGGTATTATCTGAGTTGCAGGGCCAGAAAGCGGGAGAATGTGTAACAGACTGAGCTCTTGCCACATTGTGAGAAAAGGTAAATTGTCAACAAACATTTCCTACATCTGATATCTTTTGTATGGAGAGCTACCCTTTTAATAAAGAAGCAGCTGCCACTGCTGAACGATTAATCAATACTGGTAAGCTGACATCTTAAGAACTTGCTGAACTAAAGCTTTTCTTTTCCTCCTGCATTTACAAATAAAGTGCTCACTATTTGACTAAAGCCTGTCTACTTGACTGGAAAATATCAGAGTCCTATTTAAATGACATTTGCAGAGAATGAGATTTTATCCTGGTCGCTGCTCCTTATCGCTAATAATAACATCAGATTAGTGGATTTAGGCCAGCCGAGTAGCAATGCCTTTTCTGATCCCTTCTTAAGGCAGCTCTTTCCATCTGTCTAGCCAAGCTTTCCTCTGCTTGTATGGGCCAACGATTAGGTCTTAAATGGAGCTTCAATTGATACCATGTGGGATATCTATACAGAGGTTCATTGTGTTGCTAAATTCCAGCCAAGACATTTATCAACTCTGACTGCTGCTTACTTCAAAAGAGCAAAACACCTGGAAATTTACAGGTATAAACATTCCCACACCCTGTTGCCTTCTTGATTATCAACAATAATTAGGCAATCCAATTTTAAAAAACACACAATTTGCTCTACGATTTACTTTCCAAATAAGATCCAGGATCAGATGCTAAGCTCATGCCAAGTAACTCGGCTCAGCTGAGTACTGTGGGGTACTTGATGCACAAGCTCCTGCACATTCAGAATCTGTCCCACAGCCTGTCAGTTAATGGGTGACTTACACGGCAGCACAGTGCAACTTATTAGTAAAGTGGCTTTCAATCAGGGCTTCAGAGGCAATGACTGAGCAAGTCGGGCACAGACAAAGCACACCGCACACACACCCCACAGACACTCAGCGCAGTAAAATTTTAAGGATGATTATTGGTTTTGTCATCATTGTTTTTATTAGCAGCTGAGCTTAGCAGCATAAGCAAGATGTAAAATCCAAATGCCAAACACGCTCAATAAAAACTAAAGCAAATTATAAAGTAAATCTATGTTTTATTTCCCCTCCCCTTTTTTGTGGTTTTCAGTTTAAAGGTCATTTTGTATTCCTAGCCAGGCCACTTAGAGTACGTTAATAACTGACATTTCCTCCTCTTAATACATAATGCAGGCCTGACAACTGCTGCACACTAAAGATAAGATGTGAAACCAGTAGTTCTCATAAGAAACCAGTGTTTCTAGACCATGCAAATCTCCTAACTCCTGTGCTTTTTTAGTTTTTAACAAGGTCTAGCTCATTCCTAACCTTGACCAAAAAAGTGTTTCCACATGGCCGTCAGATTCATGCCAAGTACAGCTACACACAGAAACTTTCCTGACTTAATCAAGCAATGGTGGAGACATGAAATGAATATTTAGCAAGGTCAAAGTCAGACTGCTCTCTGAGAAGCAGCAATTGCTGACAGTTGAATGAACAGCAGACAAATCTGAGATCCTATTTTAATACCTACATATTTTCACTATTTGTCATCCTGTTAACAAAACTGCATTAAAACACAGTATTAGAAATCTAAGAACATTTTTATGGAAAGAATACAATCTACTGTATATTTATGCATGTCATAAAGCCCATAATGTATCTTGCATGAGACCATTTATCTTCATTTCATAGGGTCACAACAAGTACACACCACTTTTCCTTCAGGAAGCCTGTGGCACGTTGAGCCAGGCATCAGTCATAATAAGAAGCAAAAAGACAAACTTATTTCATTAGAAAAATAGTGCATGAAGTAAAATGGAAAACTCCAAATTTTTTAATTAACAGGATTGTGAGCATCGCTTATCTTTGAAAACAGCAAATTGGAATTAATCATATTTCAAGACCAAGTTAATATTCTCTCTCTCTTCTACAAAATGACTGTGATTGATCTAAATCTAGTTATTTCATGCAAAACTAGGTTAAATACTGTGGATCTTTATGACCACACAGAAAGCATTATCATGACGGACTACGCTATTGTATTTCTGTTGCTGGGTAAGCCACAGAAGCTTAGCTATCAAATCAGGAAAAAGTCTCCAAGCCTTAAGTACAAAACGTTTGCCTGGTAAAGTTTCCACAGGAACACATTACTGAATTTGCCTGGTTGCTCAGGTCCAGTAACAACCAGTAACACACCCCTTTTCTCCTTGGCACACAAGGGCACAGCAAGCCAAGGGCAACACACCGCACCCACCAGCAGCACCGCTCAGACGTTCCACAGGCTGCTCCCACATCCAAGTGCCCGGTCACCAGCTGGAGAGGGCAACTGGAGCACAAGGTGCTCCTACCACATGGTCTTCCAAGTCCTCTTTCTCGCGAGGCACAATAGCTGCCTACACATCTGCTCCAGGTACAGTCAGGACTGGCACATGCCAGGTATGTTTCTCCATGAGAGGATGTGCTAATAATCTTCAGTAGGTATCTGAAAACCATGGTCTCTGAGTCTGGGCAACTCTGACCATATGCACACACCTATTGGAAATTATGTCATTTTTTTTTAAAAGAACAAAAAAAAATATGTTTAATATCTTTGAATTTCCATGCACAGAAACATGCTGTTACCTCAGCATGGCTATAAACCATTCCTGCTCTGTGATCACGCAAAACACTGTTAAAGTCTCAGTAATTTGGCATAACGAGGAGTAATAAATTACGGCAAACAGAGTTGTAAACCTTTTTTGGATTCACATGTTATTTTGTGCACATACATATACCAAAGAGTCTCTATAGTTTAACCACCAATACTTAACATCCCAGTTCAATAAGCCTGAGTTCAGGATTTATCAACTGTCTGAAGCTAAAGGGAACAAAGGCCATATTTGTTTGCACATCTAAAAAGACCTACATACCGTCAAAGACAGACCTATACAACATCCAAAGACTGGTAGCAAATGCTGGTTTTATTGAAAAAAGCTGGTGACCGGGTATTTACAAGTTGTAAATGGCATTTGATTTGGTGAGCCTTCCAGCCAGACCCTAAGACTGCAGCTCACCATTTCTCTGATCAGACTCTGGCAAGACTTTTTTCCCCCTCTAACTCAGTTTTGTATAAAATCTTAAAGAACTTCCTGCTAGCAAGAAAGCAATTGCAGAGTATGTGGGTATACGAAGATAATCAGATTCCTGGGGGAGCACAGGTCCTCATGTGTACTTTTTTTTTTTTTTTTAAATCCTCAGGGGGGTGATTTTCTCACAACTCACACACCCCCTATCCTATCACGCCTTATTGCTTAATTAGCTACCAGATGAAATGTAGTTCTGTTTGCACCAACTTTATGTCTCCTGTAATTGCCTTGAGTTGCAGTTTCAAGAAGAAAAAAATGGATCAAATAACTACATACATTTTGTTTGATTAATCATGAAAAAATCATTAAGGGATTAAAGTGAAACCATTTTACTCCTGTTGATCATATTCAGCAATTTGAAACTATTTTATGATCCTGATCAATGTAATTAATGAGAATGGTTGCTAATTAGTTACACTAGCAGGTGGGCCATGAAAAACGTATTCACTTAATACCATAGAATATCACGCTATTAGAATTTGTGTTGATTCTGTAGTATTCACAGAATACGAGCTTAAAACTGCACAGGACCATGGTTTTTGAATTTTCAGCACACACACCATCATACACACGTGTACACTCAGCCACGCAAAATTACTGTCATAAAGACAACACAGACATGCAGCTGTCTGGAGATTTAAGATCATAATCAAACATTCTTCTTTTTGCAATTGCTTTCTTTATGACATGTCCCTACACCAGCTCTCGCAGCAAACCCCCCCACCGATACATCCAGAACAAAACAGGTTTCAGAGTAACTGGGGCTTCAATCTCAGCATCTTGATAATCTAGTCACTCTCATCTAGTCTTTTCTAGTCTCTCCCTGAGGAGAGGGCTTTCTTCAAGAGAAATAATCTCTTGGGTATGAACTTGAGACGGACAATAAAAGTGTTAAGTGCTCAGCAGCGCTATGTAACTAATTAGTAGTTTAAGGGTGGTTTTGATTATCCTGGGGTCTATGAGGGATCTCCATCCCCAAGGAATACAGGCAGCTTAGTACTTTTATTTCTTTTTGGTTTTGAGAAAAATAAAAATTGAATTGTGGAAAAAATGTGTGTATTTACATAATGTGATAGAGCGCGGGTTTGCATTTCCTGTAGGATCAGAGTAGACAGTATGAAACTGCTCAAACTGAAGGAGCAGCACAGCTTCCAGAATTCCTCTCCAGCCAATTTACAGATTGGGTCTAAACACTGCAACAACTGGAGAGAACAAACAGTCTCACAAAAGGCAGAAACCATTTCTAAAGCGTATCGGACTATTTAAAAGACAATACAGAGCCTGGGCACACTAACAGACTGGGCAGGACAAGGACAAGAGGAAGGGATCTGCCACACCTGAGCATAAAACTTCTGTCCCCCTTTTTTTCAACAAGAACTTGGTGACTCAATAACAGACCCCCTTACTCCGCTCTCTGCTTTATCCAGACACCTGCCAAGGTTTTTCTCCTCTTTCTCCCTTGTGCTATACTCCTAACATGTACATGAGGCTATGTATAAAACCCCTATATGACATGAATTTAGCTATACCTTTCAGTCACAACCACATTGCTGTACTAAAACAAATAGACAACCAGATATGATAGCCACTAAATTTAAAATATTCCTTTAAAAACATATGTTCCTGGGGTTAAAACAAATCACCAAAACAATCAATCAAACCTTCACAGGTCATCTTTAAATACCAAAATGACAAGTGCATTAGAATTAAAGATTTGAACTTCTATTTGGAGAGGAAGCTACTCAAGATCAGAGACCCCAAAGGCAGAAGGGGGTTAACAGGCCAGTTCCCAGCCGCACGCCTAACCGCGGGCCAGGCTGCCGTGTTTGCTGTTGGTAGGGAAACTCCAGGTGAGCCTGAGCTCCTGATCAATCAATCCCTGACACGCTGGGTCAGCCCATGGCTCTGAACTACACTGTTTGCAGAAGGCTTTTTTTGCTCTTAGCATCAGAAAGATGGCAAGGGCTGTCTCCCTTCGAAAGAGACTGACAGATCAGTGGATGAAGAGACAGCAGAGCAAAACTAGTATTATAAACCTTAGGGGTGGGTAACCCTGCAAGAGGCCATTTTCAGCAGGACTCAAGTTCAATGGCTGTGACCCCTCATCACCAGAGACATCTAGGTATTAGAGGAAGGGCTATGTTTTAGAGAAAGTATCTCTCAACAAAAAGTACATCTTCCGTACTTCAAAAAAAACGGAGGAAAAAACCACAAAACAAACATCACCATTGTTTCTATAACATCTTAATGATAATCCCAATGGACTGGATCCAGATTGTGAGGAATCAGGCTCAGTCTTACCTGCTGGTTCCTGCACTAAATATTCCATGTACATAACTGTCGGTTTGAGCCAGTGTATATTGGCCTCTTCAGATGAAAGAAAATTGGTGTCGGCAGCCTCCTGAGCACATTTTAATAATCAGCCTGATCATGGGTGCATGGCAGCTGCTCGATTGATGGTGTTAGACAGCGAATAAAGAAAGATGCCAGCAGTGCCCTCAGATCTGACATAACGAGGGAAACATCAGTCATTTGGCTAAAAGGCTCATAAAGGCTCCATCAGCTGTGACACAGGAGTCTGTCTTATGCAAAGCTAATGAGGAAATGTGGCAGTGTTAGCATTCTCTTTAGACAGTAACAAGTTGTGAGTGAGCTGCATTTTAGATGAAAAATCCAGTTGAAAACAGAACAGTTTTCGTGATCTTTCCCTAAATAGTACGCTGATGTCTGGGAAAGACTGTTAGAAACCAAAAGGTTTTGAAATGCTTTTAGGGTGGCTGTTCCCAGTCACAGTAGGCTGCATACTCATTCCCAGTTGCTGCCCCATGTATCAGTAAATAACATGGCTTATCTCATCTGACTAGACTTTGACCATTCTCACTGTGGATCTCAGACTCACATACACTTATTCCTCCTTTCACTGCTGGGAACCATTGGGCGTCCAGAGGTCACCAGTTAACAGTTCGGGCACCAACAGGGCTTTCCACCTGATCTATGTAGATCTGAACGGAAAGTAGAGAAGATACATCTGCATAACCCAGTCCTGCACTGGTTTGCTGCTTTTCTTCCCCCAGGGCTTTAGTGGGTTGGAGTCATTTGAGAACAGTGCCCATCTCTACTATGTGTATATTTTAAAGTAGTCATCCTCCAGGAGGGTCCAAGCAGCGAGCCCTGCATGTGTATTGCGTTGCAGGCAGCCTGTGAGAACAGTGTACACAGGAGTTGTCAGAAGGGTTGCTGTGGAGAGTAAGGCAATAGAAGGGAAGTGGAGAAGAGACTGTCAGATGAACTTTCACTTTCAGTCAAATTTCCATTTCTAACAACTACTTCCATTTCAGCTTCCTAGCATGTTGATATATTACACTAATTATCAAAATGACCTGCTCCCCTTCTACATTTTTTCTTCCTACCACGGCTCCAGTCGATAGATTTACAGTCTAATGTTGTTTCTGTGTATGCCATGAGAGCCATTCCAACAGCAACAAGGGCATTATGAAAAAAACAGTCAAAAGGTAATTAGAAATCTTGCTGAAATGTTATGTTTGTTACATGAGGATTACAATGAATGATTCAATGAGCCTCAAAGTTCATCCTTAACACTGATAAGTGGGTTTCTGCCAAGAAATGCACAGCTGGTGACAGCAGGGATTCAGGGTTTGGGAGGGACACACACTTCTAAGGTGAAATTGGAGACACGGATTAGAATCATAGAAAACAAAGAAGGTCTTTATTCCTGGAAATGCTAAAGTCATTTTTCAGTGGCAAAGGAAATACCATTTTTATAGCACATACCTAATCTTTCCCTTCGTTTTGATAGCAGATGTTTAGTTACATAGGTAGAAAGTGGGATTCTAGTGTTAGAACTAAGAGAGTGGCCATCAGCTTTTCTGACTTTGTTCCTCAGTCACAACGGGACTGCATCACAGAGTTTGGTGGCCCTGCACGTGCCACGCAGTCTACCTGTACCTCTAGCTCCATGCTAGCAAAGTAACTAGTAAAAAACCCAAAATTATATTGATAAGCAGGGTTAACTTAGTGTGCAAAGTGCTGTCAAAACAGAGATCCCAGGACGCTGGGACCGCGGACGCACAGAAGTTTCCCACAAGTCCTAACACCCTATTCCAGACCGTTGCTGCCCAAAGTTACACTGCTAATTGCAAGAGTAATACAGAATGTAACCTGTCTGTAAAAAGCAATCTGCTTAAATAACTTCTCCTAAGAGGTTGTCCCCAAGTACTCTCAATTGCTGTAAGTAATGTTTCATTTTTCTTAGAGGTCCATCTCAATTGATTTTTATCAGTCCTCTGAATGACCATTTACAAGTTTCAAAATAATACTCCAGGACTATAGCTGCTATTAAAGTTAATTAATTAATGTTTCTGAAGACTGTTGAGATTCTTGAATGAAAGGTAACATGCTGTAATATTGGTGCTTCACTGTAAGAGGAAGAAAAAAGAGACATATTTTCTTAAGAAAATTAATTGTCTGGCCTCCTTTTAGACCTCTGAGCTGTAAGCTAACTTTTTTTAAACCGCTTTCTCTGTAGTAATGACCTACAGATCATAATACGTTTCCTGGGAAAGGACTTCAAAATTGCACCAGCACTTCGGAACGTCCTGTCAGTATCAGAGAGTTACACTGCAAATGGTCTAAGTGCATAATTTTTTAACAATAGGGCTTTATTTCTGCTGAAAGTTAATATCAGCGAGGTATTTCACTTTTATCTAGCTCCATTTGCACTTACATTTGCTTGCTAATGTGGCTTTGCCAAGTTACACTAATATAAATTATAGATTATTGTTCTGGGACACATTCTTTTTTTCAGCTTATATCCTATGTGGTATTCTTCTTCGTTTACTTCCTACAATGTATCTGGTATAACCACACTGCCATTTAGTATAATGTATTAGGTTAAGGGTATATAGTGCCTAGTTTGTGAGAAGCCAGTGAAATTTTCCTGAGAAATAAATGCATGCCCTAAAGCCGTTTTTGCAAAATACTAAATGGTAAACAATTACAATGCTTATGCCACGCTCCATGTTAACAGCTGCATGTATTACAGACTGACATACCCAACATTGATACAGCAGTGTCTGTACAGAGCGGATTTAAAACCGTATTTCAAAGCTTGTAACATGCCAACATGAAAATTAATAAATTCTTCTTCCCAAATGTCACCAGCACAGTGATTTCCTGCCAGCCTGAGCGTCATTCTCCTGAAGCAGTAAAAGTAACATAGTCAATCTCCTCTGAATCCTATCTCCCCTGCTTCCTGCAGGGTCCCTGGGAGTTTATGATTCATATTCAGAAAGCTGTACGCAGGAGCCCTTTGGGGATATATATTAATGAAGAAATTTTCTCACGCCAGAGCTGCCTCTTTATTGGAGTACGAAGGGTACAGTCTGTTCTGAGCAGCTTTTTAATTTCTCATAATTAACCCTGCCAGAATTAACATCGGTGGCATCACTGACAGCAAATTAAAGAAGCCACATCAGCAGCATTAAAGCTTTTTCTGTCTTCTCCTCTCCCTCCTCTCTTTTTTCTGCCCTCCCCATTTTGTATGTGTTTCAAGAAGAAAGTTCTCAAAAGTCTGTCAAGATGATCCTCCTGTCATTGCACTAAGTGCTGCTGGGACAGGTATGATTAGAGCATATTGAGCCTCCCCTGCCACTAATACCAACCTTACCTGGCCACATGCCACAGATTTGTGGCAAAGATCCACGGTTTCAGTTTCTTTCACTCTATGAGGTACAGTGGTTCACCTGATCTCCACTGTGAGCTGATAGAACCAAGATCTAAAGCCCACTGCAGCATTCAAAAAGCCTCTTCTACTAACAATGTATTAAGTGACGGATCAGCTGTGTTCTGTGCCTCTTTAATCTAGATTCATTCCAACCTCTTTTACACAAGCCTAGACGGATGATGAAAACAGACTATGAATACTAAGACAGACAAACAAATACTGTTTTTTATTTCTGTTAAATCAGAAATGAATGGATTAAGTTCTGATACTCCTGCAGCCAGTTAAATGTAGAATTTCCCAGAAGGAGAAAAAAGATGATCTGCCTCTCATCTGATGTTCTCCACTGCACATCTGAAAGGAGAGGGGAATCCCAGAGAAAGCCCAACAAGGTGAACATCATTGTAAGAAGTACAGTTCAGGCGAGGTGGGTGGGCTTGAGTGTTCTGAGGATCAAGGCTCTTGAGGTCAAAACCTAAATTGGCTTAGACAAATATTTTCCTCCTTGTTTGATCTTCTGTTGAAAACTGACAAATTTTAAAATTGAAAAGTCTACCAAAGGTGAGATATGGTAAGACTGCTGCTGTTAGTCACATGTGAAGCACCAGTGGATGAACTGAAAAACAGTGCTCTTCATTCATCTACCTACCTATTTATGCAAAAATCATATTTATCGATCTTTTTATTTCTTCAGTCTAAATCACAGCCTTTCTTTAGCAATGAATGAAACTGTGTTGATGGTCATTTTGCTTTCTGCAGCAGAGCACCTAATCCATACACGTATTTCCATGGGATCAGGCCAGGAGATATGATTTTAATAGCCCACAAGGAGAATTTCCAGTACTACCTTGCTACTCTGCACTTGCTTCTTTTCACATTGTCTTCTTCCCAGGGCCTGGCATTGCACCCTGCTTAAAATTTCTAAATGCTGAAACACCTGCCTGGTCTCCAAAGTGTCCTTGTAAAGGAGGATGCAAATTTGCAGAATATGGTATGTGACGTACCTTCCACCGATTACCTGGCACGATGTTACTGTAACATGTCAACCTAAAAAGCCCAAATCCACAAAGCCAATAATGTTTTCAGAGATTTCATGGCTTAAAAATAAGAATAGAGATTTCCATCAACAAGGGCTAAAAGTCAGGGAGAACACAATGGTTATGCGCAAGGATGTGACAGCGAACAGAGGTGTGCCCACCCTCGACAAACCACAGATTGCAAACACTGCAGCTGGTGTAGCACTGGAAGTAGGCCAGTGCAACCAGAACGATGATATGTTTCTTGCGTTGTCATCTGACTCGATAGGCACTGTTAGAACACAATCTGTGAGTAATTTTAGTTTGCCACAGAGATCACCGAGGATAAGAATCTGATTTACATTCAGCGGTCTGAAAGGTCGCAGCAATGATGGTACTGCAGATTACTTGCAAATATGACAGCAGCATCAATTGTTTGAGACGACAGTGTTATTTGTGTGTGTCTCTATACGTAAGAATGCATGCAGAGTTCTGCGAGAAGAAAACTAAATAATTGTTAAATAACTTTGTGCATTAAAACGGGGAGACAATTGGATTTTTTAAAAAGTTGCCATTAAAATGACCTCTTCTATGACTCTGGAAGTGTAACAACCCTCTGTGGGAATAAGTTTAGGATAGTACTGGTGCCATGAATGTACCAGTTGACAATGGCAGAAGGAAGGTACGTAGCGCTAACATACTGGAGTCCTACCTGAAAGGCAGCAGAAAATGAGGAGAGTAAAACATGCCCAGAAGACAAGCTCTTTGGCTGGTTATCATTCCTACGTGACCCAAAATGCTCTTGAAGGAATGTTAGTTTGACTCATCAGTAAATTGGCTCGCATGCAGCTACAGTCCTGGACCATTATTCTTGTCCCCCTATGAACTTCTCTAATCACTCCGAAAGTCTGAAGGACACTCAGTATTTTAATTAACTCCCTGTGACTCTTCCCAGAAAACACTACAATTGAGAAGATTATCAATGGCACAGGATTTCTGGGGTTGAGTCCTAAAAGTCCTCAGGGAATTATGAGACATTTCCAATAGGCAGCAGATATTTACATCTCTTTCCGAGTTGGTCCTCTTGACTTTACAACTATTTCCATCACTGACATACATCTTTTTAAAGGGCTACAAATGGACAACTTAGCTGGGACTGCTGTAGCGCAATAAGCCAGGAAAGAGGGAATACACATGAAAAGGAACAGCCAAATGGTGCTCAGAGCAACTGGGAAGGTATTTAGAGCTTAGTGTAGAAAAATCTCTGAAGTCATTTGTTCTGTGTATAGCTGCAGTAAAAGAAAAAGTAACAAGGACACAGAGATGCATCAACAAAGGGCTGCAATACAAATCATAGGAAGTGAGATGATTTCTCTAATAACTGCTTCACAACTAGAATTCTGTCCGCAGTTTTAAGCATCACACAGGTAAAGCTGTTTTACTATAGAGGAGGTGTAACTTCAAAAACCTTGAACCACCTTGGATACTTAAAGATTTGTTGTCAAGACAGGCCAATGTGACTGAATTTATTCTTGCTAGGAAAGAGATAACTTTGAAATGACTGAGCAGAAATATTTCATATTAGGAAAATTTTAAATACATCATAGAGATGTGGGAGAGGGGGAGAACCTCTTCGTTACAAGTTTGAATGAAAAACAAAACAAAATTGTGGACATTTCACATTCAGAAATAAAGAGCCAGTTTCTGCTGTCAGTGACAGCTATAAAACTCCCACTGACTTCAATGAAAGCTGCAACTGTGCATCTAATTGAGGAATCTGGATCACAAAATGTAAAGAAAAGTCATTTTGCTTAGAGAGTAATGAATATGCCACATTATGCTGCCAAGTAATATTATTGCCACAAAGTCTCAATGAGTTTATGAAACAGATTGATATTTTTATTAGCAGAGAATAGATTGAAAGAGAGCTACAAAACAAAACGAGGACAAAAAAAGGTAAAAGAAAGCAAGCTTACTGGGCCAAATGGCTTTTTCATGTCCATAAATTGCTAAGTGTATTTCTAATTAATTTCCCAATTCAAACAGCCAGAAATAAAAAATAGAGGCTTTTGAGTGTGCCATGAACTCAGGAGAGACTCTGTAGACTTGGACAAATAATAGTATAAAATGGTTTATGAAACCAGAGGGTTTATAGTCTATAAATAACTTCCATGTATTTTTATTCTTTACACGTACAATATTACTGAGGACTGGATGATAGCTTTTCACTGCTGCCTGGTTGACTTCTTCCACACACACACCCAAGGTAATGACGATATTGATCCTGAAGAGACATTTTTCGAGACAGATAAAAAAGCCACACAACTGAACTAATAGAAAGGGCCTAGCAACTTCACAGTGAAGCTGCAGTCCTTTAAGTGAACAGCAATTGGCTGTACAGTTTAAAACCTACACCCTAATATCTTCAGGGGGTCTGGGATGAAGAATAAAAAATTTAAAAAAAAAAAGAAAAAGAATAAGACACGTAAAAGATGACTTATGGTAGTTGGTGCCTTTAACAGCCCTTTAGATAGTTACCATGTAAATCTTTAGGTATCCAACTATTATTTAAATCCAAAAATATTTAAGATATGTGTGTTTGTCAGTGTAAACAAGAGACTCACTGAGAAAACGATTCTGATCTTTAGGACTTACAGCATGCTCTTTTTTGGCTAAATGTGCAATTCAAAACGTGCCTAATTCCTGAAATCCATATATGTGACACTGCCTGGGTTTCCATGACTACTGCTCTGAAAACCATATTAATTATTCAAGAGGTCCATGCCATTCTCCCGGCGTTCCATAAGGAATGCTGGGAAGCACTGTCTGCCTTTATAGAGCAATACAGATATTTAAAAGGACTGCATCACTAGCTCTAAATACCACAGGTATTTTCTTACAGCACTATGATATCTGCATGGTAGGCCCCACAAATATTATTTAAACACTCCAGTATATTGGTAATAAAAAAACAAAAAAAAACACACAACAAAAAAACAACCCTAAAACAGAAAAACTCTCCTCTTTGCTTTTTTTCTTCTGTATTTCAACAGTCTTCAGAAAGGTGCTTTAATTCTAGTCTCTGTTTATCACCCTGATATAATCCTATTTTAAACAAAGTCAGCTAGCTCGCACACAGTAGGGATTAATCGGCTGTGTTTTTCTAGAGGATATAGTTTCAAATTGTGAAACTTACATTAAATCAAATTTTTCATGTCAGCTGTGACTAAGCAGCTGTTTGCCATATCTGTTGATCTCTGTATATTTTAATAACCATAATCAGTGTAAGCAA
The DNA here is from genome assembly GCA_013396935.1 of Baryphthengus martii. Classification (NCBI taxonomy): domain Eukaryota; kingdom Metazoa; phylum Chordata; class Aves; order Coraciiformes; family Momotidae; genus Baryphthengus; species Baryphthengus martii. The sequence goes on along the minus strand of VWZK01003954.1, from coordinate 108,821 downwards.
CGTTCTTTATAGATAACGTTATCCAAACACAGTGTAACAAAGCAAGGAATGTCCATGCTGGAGTCGTACATACCACCGCCGCCAGCCTGTCACAGCGAAGTGATCGGTGCCACTCACGTGAGAGCAGCCCTGGCACATTACAGGGCCAGTTCTCAAAGGTGGAGAAGAAAGGCAGGGGGGCCAGATCCTCTTCTCAGTGGAAGCAAAGACAATAGAGTTACTCCAGATTTAGACCTGTGTGACTGAACGCATAACCGGGCCCAGCATCAATCTGCCCAACACAGACTCGCCTGGGATCTCAGATTGGTATAGGTGTAACACTCAGGCAGTCCCCATAGAAAAAGTATAATGTAAGTGAAAATGAAAGCTTTTCTGCAGAATTCTGTAAGTCAAATCACTATATAAAAAGCCACTGCTTACATATATTCTAGATCACAATTGAATGCATTATATTCTTTCCGTATTTCAGATGTGAAATAATATTCTCTATTAATGTCTCCATGTTTGTAGAATATTTTGCTGCTAAAAACAAATCCATTGTTTTCTTTACAGAACCTCCAAGTGGCAGCCCTATTACATTCTCCAGTAATATCTACAGAATATCCAAACATGTTGCTGACCTTTCTACCTACAGTGGGAATTTAAATGGCAAGATGAATCTGAATTTCCCCAAGCGTGGATACAGCCTTCTTTTAGTCCACTTGCCACATAAAAAAAGCCAAGTGGACAACAGGGAAAACAGAACTCCAGATTCAAAGCCTATCAAAGTCAGAACACCATGAACAGATCCCAGACTGACACTCCCCGAGCATGATCAAATACACAATAGTAAACAAACCAAAAAGTGCAGAAATACTTTTAAGTCCCAGAATCACAGGAACATGCTCCATGCCTGTGCAGGCCCCTCCCCATGTACTGTCTCTTTAGGGTACTCCTGACACTCGAACATTTTAAAAGCTGGTCTGCATCCTGACACAGCTCACAGTACAGCAGCAGAGCAGGACCCAGGACTGAGATGGCAGTTTTGTCTAATAATCTCCCACATCCTGTATCACATGCTTATCCTCCACTTAACATGTGCCTCCTCTCCTAACATTTGCTGGATGAAATTCTCTCCCCCTCTGGCTATGTATAGCACCTAGCACAATCCTCATCCTCCCTCAGTTGAGCCGGAACCTGAAGACATTGATATAATGTGGCTAATATACTATTACATACGATAATAATTTCCAGTTGCCTATTTCCAAGGTTTTGTTTGTGGTTTTTTTTTATCTTCCTCCCAAACACATTTCACTAACAGGGCACCATCATTACTATTATTATTTACTATTCAGATTGCAGCTCTAGCGCCCACAGTGCACGGTCTTTATTACTCCCAAGTTCTCACTTGCCACACAAAGTGCTCCATCCAAATACAGATAAAAAGTAATTTCCTCAAGAGCAAGGTGTGAACTGAGCATACTTAATTGTGCACTGTTATATCAACTGTATAATGTTGCAATAAAATTCCAAAACAATGTGATTAAAAATTATACCAAATGAGGATACCAAGGTGCCATAGCCAGTCAAAGCACATTTATCCAATCTAAATTATATGCTGAGCAAATAAAATAAACATGCAATTTGCTAATTAAAGTGCACTCTCATGTATCCTGTAACCACCATAAATTATACAGTAACATTTAATTTTTTGACTGTTTAGCAACGTTTATGACTGCTTTACTAAATTAAACACAGAATGAAGAGGGCAAATTAGAAGAGCAGCACTGTTTTTACCCTCCCATTTCCTTTTAGATTTATTTTAACCATAGGTTTTTTTTGATTTTTTTTGTTTGTTTGTTTGCTTTGTTTTTTAATAATAGCACCTTCCTACAATATCATCTTAATTTTACTGTGGATCTGCATTTCCACTTCCAAAGTCTATGCTCCACTCGATTCGATGACAGGTATTTGCTTTTGCAAATTTTCTCCAGTAGGGAAGCCAGAGCATTTTGTTTATCTTATTAAAGGATTATTCAAATAAGGATTCTACACTCAGAAGTCCCCACATTTGGTGAACACCAAGAAAGGTGTTTTTTTCCACTCAGAGAAGATGAAGATTTTCCATCCTTTTCTTCCACACCAACAGACTGCCCAAATCAGAAAGAGCAAGTAACTGAGCTCTAGCTAAAGCTGTGAGCCTCCCATCATCTGGAGTGAAATGCTGAAGGCATTCCTGGATTCCACTTGAGGGGAACTGTGAACAGTTGGAGTTTGTTTTCTCTTAAAATATAAGGAAAGTCTCAGACTCTGTTTGCTTGGCAACCAGGTCAGCTGTGTTTTAGTCTTCTCAGAAACAATGATTTATCCCAGAATTTGGTCAGGTGGAGGCGGGGGGGGGGGAATGGAAAATACTGTTCAATCCCTTATTCTACTCAATTGCTTTGCAGCTCTTCTGGAAAGTACAATGAGATTAGTTATGGATTCTGACTCTTATTCCAGTTTCTCACTTCCCTGTTTTCGATACCTCTTCTTCCCTTTGCCTTTGTATGAAAGGCAAAATAGCAATAATTAATTGAAGTGATTTACTTTCATATTCATGCCCAATACCAAAAGATTAACACTCCTCAACATTGTCCACCTCTCTGAGCTTTAGATACCATTCAGGACTGTGGTCTTGTAAATCAAAATAAGAACATCAGACCACAGAACAATCTTTGTAGTTGGCCAATGTTATCTCTAACAATAAAACACAAATTAATGTTCGGCGGTATTAGCATTGGAGTTGATGTTCTGTACCCAACAGTTACCTGCAAACACCCCCAACCACTGGCACACTAAACCCTTTATAAACCTGGTGCTAATCACAGATTATTTAGCCCTCCCGGGTAGCAGTGCCGCTGAGAGAGTTTGGCAGATTCTCAGCATTCTGCATCCTAAACAAATGCAAATCCAAGCTAACACACAACTGCCAAGAGAATGCAAGAGTTTTACACAACTGTAAAGATGATTAAGGGCAAGAAAATCTTTCAGCTGGAGCCAGTGACCACTTCAGGAAGCCGCAAATGGCTGTATCCAAATAGGGCACAGAAACTGCCACTGTCATAACCCTCTCAGAGAAGTCAAAGTTCTTTGTTGGAAACGTACAAGATTAACATCCTAATACCAGTACATTCGTCAAAAAGTTAGAATCTTTGCAGTGCTGCTTTTTTCTAGAATATCCTAGAAATTAATGCAGACACTAGAAGAAATTTGTGGGCAGATACTCTGCAAAGAGTGGGGTTTCTTACAAAGCAACTGAGGAACAGTGTCTCCAAACCTCTTAGCTGCACTATAGAATAATAATAGTTTCACACATCTTCCTTTCACAGGAACCGAGACGAGTATATTTGTACTTTGTTGGTTACAGATGCCTTTTTAATTGGTATTACTTTGCTGGGAGGATCAGTGTGTTTGCTGCTTTACACAATGCTGCCCAATTTGCAGCTTTGCTGCAAGACCTTTTCCCTTAGAAATACTCCTAAATTCCTGTCTTCAATGAAAACTGCCTCTCACTAGAACAAGGAAATAGTTTTGCTATCTGATCTGCCTCCTGAAGCCTTGCCTAGAGACAGCTCCTGCTTCATTGCTAATTTATTTCTGGAAAAAGGAGGGAAAACACATTTCTTTTTCTCTTTCAGACCATCTTTTTTTCTAATTTTTCCTGCTGACTAGCATTTAATAATATTACTTCTGCAATCAACAGAAAGCATTAGAATCTCTTGAAAACAAAATGTTGCAATACATATTTTTTAAAAAAGCAATTTTTTCTTCTTACACATGTACAGAGATATGTTAGCTAGAAAATATCCAATATGCCTTGCCCATTGCAGGGGGTGACACCATCTCTCAAACTCTGCTTGTGCCACAGGATGTAAAACAATTTTAAGTACTAGATAGAAACCGTCCCTGCAACCCTGCAGGTATAAGGATGAATCGTATTTTCTGTTCTCTGAATTATGTCTCCATCTGCTTTGATTTTGGGGATTGGAACCAGATCTCGAACTAAAAAAGTTCACGTCAACAGCTTGTGAAGGCAGCGCCCATCAAAAAGATGGGGTGGTTTTAAACTGAACTTCCCATGTCAGTAATATCGTTAGGCTAAACACTCCAAAGGCGATGTGCTAATTGAGAGGAAAGAGCAGATGCATAATTCAGGAGTTATAAAATGGATTTACTTAGAAAAGGTGAGGTTCTAGACTCCGTAAAATTTGGTCCAGCTGTTTATCAAACTTGGCACATTTACATACGACCTTCTTCAATTCTTCCTCCCCTCCCGCCTGGCTGAGAAAAATCAATAGTGCTTTGTTGTAGGGTTATGAGAAATTCCAGAAGTGCAAGATAAGCTACTCTCTCAGTTCAACCCTAATAGCCAATGGAGCTCAAGGGAACTCACAATTACCAGGGCTATGGCTCAATATTTCTGTTTTGTTATGACTCAAGGATATTTTAATGCTGGAGGAAAAAAAAAAAAAAAAAAAAGAAAAAGATAGTTGCCATAATTTCCCAATTTCTTTCTGCCAGACACTTACATATCACATCCCGGGAAGCCTTCCTATGAGACCTGACTCTTGGACAAACGGAATCAGAAAGTCGCTCACCTTCTCCCACCATGTAACAGCCAACTTACTTTTAAAGTAAAATATAGTGGCAGAAAGTATTTTTAATTTATTCCCAAGCTACTTAGAAGAGCCCATTTTATAGGAAAAAATGTAACGCAGTTATAATACAATTCAAGCACCTTGTTTGTAGAGTGGGATTCTTCTCTGTTTCACTATTGTAAAGACATAGGATTGAATTGTATTACCCCAGATTTCCATAAAATAAAGGAGACCGCAGCCTTGCCTGTTGACCTCTGCGGGATTTTTGCCTAAGCGATTATTGCGAGATAAAGCCTTTTGACATAAAGAGGAACGAAACTGAATTTTAAAAGAAAAACGTGTAACAGAAAATGCAAGGCAATTATCTGATTACTAATAGGAAGAGGTACAGAGCCACAACGTATAATGTTCAAGGGATTATCCAGCTTTGAACAATGCTTGCTTAACAGCTGCTACCGAACTGTGGGTTGTGTACTTGGCAGAGAGTTTCATTAATGATAATCTACAGTGTTTACAGCCCATAGGCCTCTAAATATGTTAAGAGCCCTTTTTATTTGTATTTTATAATCCTTTTCCCTTATGTTTTATGTTTTCCTTGATATTTTTGAGATCTGAGGAGGTTTATATTTCAAAATGATTCATTCTGCTCTGACAACTGCAGAGCAAGATTGCAGTAAATGTTCCCTTGTTATCAAGACTATGTATTTATAAACAGAAAGGAAAACCATCTAAATTCATACCAGGGTTTGGATCACCACCAGCTAATACATTCAGATGCCAATATACAGTGCTCCATTGTTTACATGCAAAAGTAAATGTCAAACAGAGGTGTCTTTGCCAGTTACTAGATATTCCTCAGTCGCTTCTTGGATCTGTCAGGTTACAGCAAATTGAAACTGCCTTCTTTTTGACATTGCATTTGACTTGAACTTCATTTGGAGGAATCTTGCAATTATTTTAAAGGGACAGTACTAAGACTTAGACTTGTTTTACAATTTGGTTTTCAAATGTTTCTGTGATATGCATATTATGGCAAGACTCAGGTGATATTAGGAAAGCAGAACATAATTAAGAATATAATTCTGTTGTGGAGGAGATTATGTATTATATCGTATACTAGGAAGAAGATCTTGATTCAAAAGCCAAGTCCCTGAGACCTGGCTGTAATCATTTTGACAGATGGTATTTCTGTGGCCATGATTCTGTCACGATAAAACCGAAGGAGATTATTGCTGCAAGCAATTAGCATTGTTAACTGACACAGGACAGCACACTTCTTCAGTATTTTCCTCCTCTCTTATTCTCTCCTCTTTTTCACATCAGATTGGTGTGAGTTCCCATTGCGGCTGGTTTCCCATCTCAGTGATGCTCAGCTGTCGGGAGCCCTCGGGCCAGGCTGCACTCCCGGGGGGCCGTGGTAGCGTGAAGAGCTGCCCTCGCCCACAGCCGTAGGAACCACCAACTCTCAGTGATGCCTGATCCTCATTCCACCTGGTATCACTGGGGCAGGAACACCGCATCTCAAGCCGCTAGAGGGTTTGGGGTTTTTTTTACACCGGCCCTCCAGTGCGCTGAGCTGCTGAGCCAGCCTCACTAAAATGTACACTTGAAAGAAATCCTCTCCCCTCCTGATCACTATTGGTTTCTATAGAAACAAGAAGGAATCTCTGTTCTTCTCTAATTTTTTTCCCCTAATGCTTTTTGCAGTACTGTATAAAACCATTTTTTTCTAAAAAATGTATTTTTTTTTTTAGACCCCACAGTCTTCTATTTATAACCTCATTCATCCAATTAAAGAACAATAGATTAGATAAAAATGGGCATGGGGGTTTAAATTTTAAGCAACTCAATCCTGTGCATTAACTATCTGTGGTCAATCCATCTCTCCTGGGTCATTTTATGACTCAAGCATTTCAAAGTAAATACTTTAAAACAACGGTACATCACAAGAGTTAAAAGGGGTCAAGAGGATATTTACTTAACCACTAGTTGACTTTTTAACTTAGAAATATTTCAGCAGTTACTGTATTTAAATGAAATCCATCTCCTCAGCATCCCCATAAATTACTCTAAAACTCCAGGGTTCCCATCCACATTGTGAGTCACCACCCTAATGCCTGCAAGTTCTTATTATTTAGATAACTGTGATCTTTGCTTGCTTTGTTATTGTGCCCTTCTCCAGAGACTGCATTTGCACAGGAATTGCTAAGGCTTGTAAATATTGTATCTACCTTGTTGTAATCACTAGGCAAATATACTTGCACTCAGTCATATAAAAAAAAAAAAAAACAAAAGAAACAAACCAAGAGCTGTTGAGCCATGAAAAATTTCTCTAACCGAGGTTTGACTTTAAAAAAAATTAGAGAAGAAAATCTTTACAACAAATAGACTCCCAGAGACTGCACTAGCCATAAGTGAAAGCAGTAATACCAAGATGTTACTTGGGATCTACTGTCCTGTCCTATCAGAGAAAAAGAAACTGATAATCATTATTCATACCATGATGATGCAATATAATGCTTCTTTATAAAAACAATAAAGGACACTCATTTTCAGTGCACATAAATACCTTTCTTTTATAGTCAACTCATATTTACTCACACGTTTTGCTTGGAAAGTTTAATATTCATGCACACAAATCACTTACTGTAGGTAGTGGGTAGAACTAAACAGAATAGAGGTTGATTGTATTAGACAACTGCAGATGGGACCAAATTGATTGCTGATGTTGTTCTAACACAGCAGTATGACACACCGGACAGCTTCCATCCAGCGAGTCTGAAGGAAGCATTCAGTACAAATACCGGTTTTGTTACCGCCGCTACTGCACCAGCGCCGTCTGCTCATCAGCAAAGACGGCAACGGGACAATTGTGGAGTTGCAATTTGGGAAGTGTTGTTTGTTTACTAATCCTATGTTAGCTTTAGTGAATTTTTGCTTTAAACAAATTAAAATCCTTCTGCAGGTGCTAAAAATATTATGAGTGTTGTAAACTGAACAAAGTGCTGTGTCAGATTCATCTCTACTTAAAAGTCTAAGTCAGCACACAATTCTTGTACCGCTATATATAATGTTATGACTTTCAGCATCATCTTTGAAGATCTAGCACAATAATGTGCAGGACTAAGTCACCTCTTAGCCCCTGGTGGGTCTGGTTAAGGGTTTTACTCAAAAAGGTAGTTTTTCCTCAAAAAGAGGAGAAAAAGAAAAAAAGCATTAACTGTATTCTTTTTTCAATAAATATACCATCTCACATTTTAAAAATATTTTTTCTTATTAGATTGAAAATGGCAGCTCTAAATGCAAAAATCCTAATTCAGTGTAGAACTGAATAGAGAAACATGCCAGTGTTATATCTTTTGCAGTTAGTCCTGTCGTACAAACAGCTGTTCAATATTACTTGTTTTATGTTGCTAGAGATAACTTGTCCCATAACTAACAGTTTCAACTTCTTAGAAAAATAATTACCAAGTGTTTGCTCCGTGGCCACTAATGACACTAGAAGTTGTCAACTTGCAGAGGTTTTCTTTCATTTTACCATAAAAAAAAAAATATTGTTTGTCTACGAAGAACTATTTTCAGCATCAAATTTCATTCCCCTTTGGAATGCTTGTGTATTATGACCACAAAAAAAACCCAAAAAACAAAACCACAAAAAGCAAGTAAAGCCAAAAATCAAACAAACAAAAACCCCCAGTCCCAGCACAGACTGGTACTGCCCAAAGGCTAACATAAGAAAAGATGTATATGGCTGGATTGTTTATTCCAGCACTCAGCAGTCAATCAATAATACACTGTCAAAATTTGTAGGGTCTCTCCTATGCATTTTCAGAGAAAACTCTGTATAGCTTCATGCACAGAAACCTATTTTAAGGGATATGCTGGTCAAAGGAAAGATCTGACAATTTCATGCGGCGAGCTAATTTTTACCGTCATATCTAGAAATCATTTAATACATGCCAGACTCAAAATCAACAGATGTATGGTACAGGAGAATGCAGGACTTATATTATTAACTAATTGTTAGTTCAGAAAAACTCTGTGAAAGCATGAAATCTCTCTCCCAATACTAGACTATACTGAGGCCTACTCATCCCTAACATAGTAGTAAGGGAAGAAAAGCCACCTTATATGAACAACTTCCAAGAGGGAGAGGAAAAAAAAAAAAAAATAAAAAGAAGAAACACCCCTTACAAGCAGATATTCTTTATTTTGCTAACAGCAGCATGTGTCTTCATTCTTGACCTTATTCCTGGTTTACCCTCCATATAACTTCAGGTCCCACTTGCATGTGGCCATCTCCAGCTCTTCTGAACACAGTTAACTGAACCCACTGCCTATTTACTATGGCCGCTATTACGAGATTATGTAGCAAAACAAGAATATCCAGTTGTTGGTCATTGATTTATCTATAAAACAGTAACTGTAAAAATGATAGAAGAGGTTCTGTACTAGACAGTCATGTGAAACAGTTTATTACTTAAGCATTAATGACCCGTTTAGAGGTCTTTACTGGTCAGGTAATGACCAGCTAAAGGAGTTAAGGGCCCGAGGCAAAGCACTCTAATAAAATCCTGCATACGGCATGTGCTCGGTTCCTCCAAATTCTATTAGGAAAGAGAAGCGTAAAGGGTAATGAAAGACATGTCCAAGAGGCACTCATATCAGCCCTCTCATTTTATATTTGGCATAACACACATGGCCTTATTCCAGCGGCACAAATCATTCCTTGTTTATACTACCACCTATCACAGAGAAGAGCAGTAACTACAGCCGCAAATGGCCAGTCATGATGTTAAGGACCCTGTTGCTTTGGGGAAATAAACCTTCCTCCAGCTGAAGGAAACAGTGCTACTCTTTGAACACCCAGTATCCTTTGCACCTACACAGAACACATGCTCAAAAGAAAAAGGGAGTCAACATGCTGCCAGGCATCTCAGCCAGTCCTGCCAGTCCTAAATCCTACTTTAGTAGTATTAAGGGTGGAGGGATTAAGTGTTTTCTGTATTTCTAAGCAAATCTACTTGAATATGAACGCTCACTTTTTACTGCTTGCATTATGAGGAAAAGCATATTAAATCAGGAGTTTAATATTGATATCTCCACTCTGAGACTGAGACAGAACAGCTGTATATATATATACACTTGCCAGTAAATTAGAAGCCAAGGGTTGGAACAGTATCCAGGGCCTCAGTCTTGGCTTCAGAGGCAGGTAAAACACTCAGGCCCACATAACCGCATCTCGCTATTACAGCCCCACAGCATCATTGATTTTGGTCCTGATTTATAACATCATTTGTTCTTGATAAGAGCCACTTGCCAGCACTACTCAGAACAAAGTAAAATACAATCTAAGAGTGGAAATTAGAAAGAAGAGAGGACAGGAGACTAAGAACTGCTAGAAAAACATGCAGAGATTCCTGTATTTGAGGATGAGACGTTCTAGGTAAAGCAAGTTTATTTGCTCAGCATTTATTACTGTCTCATCAACAGTAAAACGAGGATAAAGAGCATTCCGATGACTTAGTCAAAAAGCTACTTAATTTCACTGTCATCTCTACGACTGTAGTATATTTTGAATGTTTATTTTAAAAACCACTCTCTAACATTTATGTGTCTAATTATAATAGCTTCTTTAGAGTATTTCCAATTTTTTTGTGTAAAGAGCCTTTTAAGCCATGTTCAAGGCCTATTCCAGACCTTAACAATCCTACAGCGCTATTGCAGCTAATCATATACATACGTAATAAGTCAAATCTAAGTTTAACTCATACACAGAGTAGAAAAATGGTGGCTTTGTATTTACACCTTCCAATTTTCAAGGTCAGATACCTCAGTGCTTTATTACAGACCATCTGAAGTGAACACAACATAATCTAAGCATTTACTGAAAATAAACTTTCCATCAAAAGTAGGCAGAATGGAAAACGTACACAATATTAAAAAGATACGATTCTTTCTGCAGCTATCCATGTCGAAGGGCTAAGGATACAAAACTAAAATTCAAAATCTCGAAGTTGATTCAGAGCATGGAGCACAAAGCCTGAATTCAAATGCGAAGGCGTACTCATTTCTCAGAACCAAATTAAAAACTTTTGCAACACAGGGTTAACAGCAAAAGTGCTGACACAACAGTAAGTATGTCGTGGCGCCTGCAAGCAGCACTATAATTAATCTAAGTGTACTGTCATTACACTAAACACTGCTACTGCAGGATCATTCCAGATCATGAGGCACTTTCTCTCTTTCTCAGATAACATGCAGTTTATTTCCAATCATGTACGTCTCCAGTCGTGGCATGATTTGCTAAAGGAACATTAGGTCTTGAAGCAATATCTTAATCAAATCAGAATTTTCTTCTGTAAAACAAATCTTTGGCTTTTGGAGAATTAGTAACCTAATGCCTTAGGATAGAGATGTGAAACTGTGAGCTGAAAAATGCACTGCTGGAGACCATACTCAGCCTCCTTGCTTCTAGCCATTTACAAGTACATCTATCTAACCTCCTACCTACACACCTACACTTTATATGGTCATAAACCACCGATGCAATATCTAAATTATACCCTGAAAACTCCAGGTTTGAAATGGGTTGTATGAAAATTCACCTCATGTGGTTTATTCATTTCTGCAGGAATAGAAGGCTCTGATTCCTTTTGGATGGAACTCATTTAAACAAAGCCCAACAGCAAACACCCATAAATTAAAGTATTATTGGTATTTATGCAAAGAGATACACGTCAACTGAGTGAATTCTGCGTAAAAGGCTTAAAAAAGGAAAGAAGTAGAATCCTGCAAATAAAACACTGACTGCATTTACAAAGTTAAGTCACTTGTGAATTAATACTTTGAAATACATACTACAAGGGAAGAAAAAGTTGCATCCTGCCTGGAAACATGTATATTCACACACATTTTGAGATTTTTCCCCTACTGCTTCCCACCATCTACTGAAGTCATACTGCCTTAATAAACCAAGGAAATATGGGAACACAGTGAATTTAAGTATTTCACTATATCTATCTGAAGCTGGTAATTTACAATGAATAGACATCTATCCAGAATATATTCACTTTACTTCAACATAAGCTACATTTGAAGCAATTGTCTGCTTCGGGAACTTTATGACCAAGGTAATGTGATTATTTTTACAAAATTAAAATATATATATCAGAATTACTGATTCTTTACTTTTGCTATGCAGGTCATTGATTAAAGGCCAATCAGAATTCTATAGCAGGATTTCTGTAATTGCAACATTAACACTGAATTGGTATGCCATATTAATGTAAATCACTTTGTAAAACTGTTAAAAGACTTCAGTGAAGTGCTGCATAAATTCATACACAGAAACTGAAAAAAATACACGGGCAAGATTAGAAGCCATGGCCACCGGGCAAGCACAGACCACTGAGTTATTCGGCATCTTCACCCTTTGCAAACAGCAGAGTTTCAACAGTGAGAATTAAATAAAACATCTTCAGAACGACATGTGTTTAAAAGACACTAACACCATCAAGCAGATGCAGCATAATCACTCGTGCTAAGGCTATTGTGGTACAAAGTCAAGTTATGTTTTTCCACCAATAACTGTATTTCATCTAGTGAACAAAGAATCCCACAGTACACATACTATGCATATATATACTCAGAGAAGCCACAAAACATGCTTGATGACTACTCTACATTTCAAGAGTGAATTAACAGTAACAGACATATGGTCCTAACCTATAGTGTGCAAAACCCAGAGCGAAGTAATATTAATAAAGTAATCATACTTATTCTTTCATATCTAAAGATGGCAGTCCACAAACATTTGGATTTAGTAGTAATTTTGCTCCCCTCCTTATGCAGGCAGTGGCATTCATGCAACTGCACAGACACATAGACCAGGAAATTAATGTAGCTGCAAAATATTTTCCCCCCCATCCCACCCCAAAAAAAAAAAAAAAAAAAAAAAAGAGAGAGAGAGAGAATATGCAGGATCATTTGCTTGATGTGATTCACAACATGACATTTTGAAAGTCAGTACCAGGAGAAGGCGGACAGAACAAATGCATAGTTGGGGTAAGACTAGAAGGCAGGACAGCATTTGTTCTGGGAGCCTGTATATGTGTCAGATGTAATGTGAACGAAGAAACACACCTCAAATTGACAGCATCCAGGATGAGGATATTTTACAGATGCTTTAAAAAAAAAAAAAAA